>OZ010689.1:7558981-8006740 GCA_963932265.1 Thymelicus lineola | reverse complement strand
TTGTGTGAGTGTGTGTGTGTGTGTGTGGGTGGGTTGTAATCCTTAGATTGTAGAATCTTAGGGAAAAGCATTCTTACTTAATTATTTTATTTCTCTTCTCTATTTCCATATTCAAAATTAACTTACCTATTAAAAGTGTGAAGATGTCTTTCAAAATATCGATAAGTATCTAATCTGTTTCTCCCATTCATAGCAATTCAGTCAGTACCCAGAATTACAGTTTTTGGATTTGTAGCAGCCTCTATTACCGTATGTACATCGATGGACAGTTACTCAATCCTGCTTAGACTGGTCGCACTGGTTTCTAGTATCAGCCTCAGTGTTGGAACTTGTATATCGATTAGGTTAGAGTTACTTAATATTTATTTATTTGCAATTATTGTATGATATATTCTGTAACAAGGTAGAATGTATTTACATTAAGGAGGCAGATCGCATCACGATATTAACCGCAGGATTATGTACGATGATCTGTAATTTTGTGGTGAAGAAGATAATGATTGTACATACATTTACTTACGTTGTTACTATGTTCATTTATCAAATTACACATGTTACCAAAATTAATATTAGGCCCATAATTGCTCCATTTACCTTACTTATGTAAATTCGAAATTCCATTCCATTAAATTTTGGAGCTTTTATGTGTTTATCACGCTAGTCTAAAGTTCGTACCAGCCATAAAATAACTTCAAAGCTTCATAAGATTCTACAGCAATATTTTTGCAAGTACCGTATAAAAAATACACACTCATACATTTTTTGTCTCACTATCAGATGACGTTAGAATATCAACATCACATTATTCAATACCGAAGGCAGAAACATCGACGCCTTTTACGACCGTCACATTATTAAATCCTATTCCTTATTGGTATGTTCCGTTACTACGGCTTTTTGCTGATCATCATAAATAGTAGCTACTAAATTGTCTTGTCTGATACAGAGGCTGAACCTGAACCATAGATGACGGAATGGACTTATAATTTGTGTTGTACTTTATAAACTGCAAATATTATCCAAACCAATCCGAAAACAAGAAATCTTGTTACATAGCTAAAACATAGCCATCTACGAGTATATGTATATGTTATAGTGAAAAACGATTATGTAGTTCAGCGATTTAGTTTCATCTCTTATAATATTTTTCGTAATTAAATAGTGAAGTTCGTCAGTTCTGTTAGTTATTCACTGGTTGTTATTATAGCAAACTCCTTGTCTATATCAGTAGCGTCAAGCAATACGATACGCAGTCCTTAGAAGGGAGACAAAAAATGTATCACATGGACATAAAATATCAAGTCTCAGCCAAGATGTATTAAACATTAATGTAATGAACATATTACATTACAATTTATGTTGAGTAGCGACGGTTCGTTACTTAAATAATAATTATCTTGCTTAGGAACGTATTTGTTAGCGCTGATCGTTTCAGGATATGAAAGGTTCTAATCGATACCTTTAAAATCCTGTTGATAAAAGATGTCATTCAATTATGATTACCTACAGTTTAATTTTATTTTTCTTGAAATTATAGTCCTTGTGATATTAAATGCTCTAAGATAGCAAACTAAAAAGTGTCCTTAGGGCAATATACAAAAAACCATCTTGGTGATTCATTAAGGATAGCTATATTATATATCCGATAACACGGGATGTTATCTGTACGAATACAAACATGCCTACTGCGGCTTTATTTAATCTCATGAAAGTGCTAGAATTATCCAAGCTGGATTTTTATAACATTGGTGTTAAATGTGACCTAAATTCTTACTGTATCGTAAACGACGTTCCGTTAACAAACAGTAGATGTACGTTAAGTGTTTATAAAATTCTGTATTAATATGAAAAAAGAAATCTGACGCCGTAAAAAGTCTAAAAAGAATAAAATAAGCATAGTAGTTTAGAATGTTGTTAAAAGTAATACTGAACAAATATAGCATAGAAGGATTAACAGTTGGGACCCATTCTTCAACCAATCAAATCTTGTTTGTTTTTTCTAAGCAGCCCAGTAAAATTTAAATGGGTCCCGACTTTTACGTTCATTTAAAGCTATCGCGAAATTATTGAGTAAGCGAATCCGTTAGTTTGTATACGAGTCCATAGTCAATTTATAATTTTAACCAGTGCACTGCACATTGCTTATAATAATATGATCTACTATTAAAACGATATAGGTATTCCTTTGAAATTGATTATTTCTTTTAATCTATCTCTAAGAATTTCTCTGAGTATTTATAACTGTAAGTTGTATATAAGTTTGTATATTGAGATTAATATCACACATGCTTATGACCATGGGCCACGGTTTTTTCAGAATCTCTGAAAGCATACATTTGTTTCTATTATTCTCATTAACACTGAATTTAGATTGTCTAAACATTTTATCTTGAGCATTCGAACAATTGTTTTCGAAACAATCCAAACATCTTAAACCACAGTGTGTGTTAAATCAATGGCGAGTGCTAACACCAGTAATCTCGACAATTTGAAGGTTACATAATTTTAACCAATCCATAGTGTTAAAAGACATATTTATAGAGAAAGTTTAATCATGTTGTCATTCTTGTTTTATTTTATGTTTTGATATTATGGACCTTATTGGTAACTTTCCCATAGAACTTATAACGTGTTTTAATAGCCACCAAGGGCAAATATTTTGTATTGTTTGTCTATGAGTGAATTTCCCCTTAGTTCATTTGCGTTTTACTTTTAACCTAATTTAAAAAGCAGTAAGTTCCTAAATCGATTTTTAAACGTTTGTTATATTTTTAAAAGTTTGTTATCTTATAACTCCATCATTAATCAACCGTTTCGTAAAGTTATTATTTTATTTAAAACGTCCAAGTTGGTTCCATATTTTCACTTATCAGTTCTGATGGGCTGAATATAATTGAGGTAACTCCTTACATATTATTTTGCGATTTTATACATGACGTATGTTTTCGAAGATTGTTTCTTTAATGTAGATAACTTTTTTTCGTAAAATTGTGACAATCTAGTCCATTTTGCATAGGATATTCTAGCACGATGGTCTAAGCGTGTGGTGGTTTATTATTATTTAAATCGATGTTAAGTGATCGACATAACCTGTAACTTTGAAATGTTAGTAACTTCGATATTCAGACATTGTAATTTACTAGTAACCTGTCTCGCCATAATAGATACTAGTATTCTCATCCAATTTTATTGTTAGTTATTTCTATAGTCATAATACATAAAGATGATAACTAAATACAGATGAGGTCATCTCATTATTTTTAGGATTAGTTTTCATTGGTCAGTATTGCGCCGATCTTCATGACTGATCTATATGTTGCGTTAAATTTGTTATCCGGTTTCGTATTATATTGTCGCAGATTACCAGATGGATAAATATATATAATTTTGTCCATAACGCTTTTATTATCAGTAAAGGTAATATAAGCAACTACCATTCAGAGAACAGCGTTAAATTTTTATTTGGCTTTGCATGTTTCTGCAAAAGTAACTGGTTACCGGTAACGGTGAGCGGTTCAGTAACACCTTCGACACATATTTACTTTGCTATGCAATTGTCCAGTTAATATTTACTGAAGAGCGCTGACCGAGCTCTTAAACTTTGCATAGCAGTCTAAACTAACTAGACGTTTCTCATTTTCATTATCATCAATACACGTTCTGGTCGATTAATTATTGCTTTCTACACAAGCGTTTAGATCAAACTACTTCCTGGCCTGCGACGCACATCATACCTCCGGTATCTTGGCCAGTCCATACCAGCAGGCATACTATCAGTTTCTTAGCCACCTATGGGCGTATGGGCACTAGGTATAATGTACTTATTTAACAGTAATGGGCAAATGTAAGGGCAGAAACATATGTATATATCTTTGGTTTACAAGAATATTTTAAACTCATAAAATTCTGCTTTAGGTTTCTGTTTCAAAAATGTCTGTAAATATCACAAAGCATGAATTTGGAACCCCCCCCCCCTTGTCATTTCACTTCCTTTTACCATAAATCTTGCACTGCTTCAGCTGTACGTTTGTGGAATTCTTTACCTTCCCATATTCGGAAAGCGCAAAATATCTTATCCTTTAAAAAACTATTAAAAGATCACTATCTAGCAACCTAAGTTTGCTCTCTTTTCTACTTAAATCACTGTTTTTCCCTCTATTTCTTCTATCCTCTTTTTCACTCCTGCCTATTCCGATTATTATTAGTGTGCGGTATGATAGTTTTTACTTATCACTGCTATGATTAATTTGTTTTACAAAGTTTTAATATTTTTTTTTTGTATTCTTCTTGTTTTCTTCTTTCTATTGTAGGTACTATATTCTCTGGTGACTTTACGCACGCCGATGCCCTCTGTGTTTTTCTTACTTACTTATGTATCCTTCTTAAGGGTTACCTGGAAGAAATCGCTATGTAGCGATAAGGCCGCCTGTTGTTTTGTACCATCTTAACTGTTTTTCCTGTACGATTGTATAATGTTTGGTGTGCAAAAAATAAAGAGTTATCTATCTATCTATCAATCTATCTATCTATCTATCTATCTAAAATAAGATGTGTCACAAAATTGAGATACTTTAGTAGCAGTAGCACACTAGGATAGACGCATTACATCTCATAATTCTATGTCGTAAGCATAAAAAATTTTAACAGCCAACCGCGAATATTTATTTTCAATAATTTGTTAGTTTAAATAATGTCACGGCGGGAATTTCGTTGTATTAATTTTTTTGTGACTTATAAAGTTGGTACTTTTTATTTCAAACGTAAAGTTTGGAAAAGGGCCAAATTGCTTGCATAGTAAATTGTCATGTGAAAAATTGTTTCTAAATTGGCAGACTTTTCCCGAGTTTTTAATCGATAAGAAGACGGTCAAAGCCCTATCGGTTAATGGCTTCATGTTGATTAGGCCAGTGGGCTACTGCAGACTTTGGAACCATGAACCAATTTAAGCTTTTTAACAAACTCAAAACCTATTCTTTCAATATAGGGTAGACAACAATTCACTTCGTTTCTCATCTTTTGCCCATTATAGATGGTCAATTTTATTGTATTTATCAAATGAATGGTCACTTGTCGAGCAAATGTGATTACGTCAGGGTCAGCAGGTTCTTTAAAAAAATCTGTCCTAACCATGTTGGCAAAATTCCCAAAAGGTAAAGAGCTCATTATGATCTTTGTTTGATTCTTACAATTTATGTATTTTTGTGTTAATTTAAAATTATCAATTTTTGTTCTGAAAATTCATTTACAAATCAAGCGAACAAACGAAGAAATCCGTTCTACTAAATAATGTCCAATTAATATAATGTATGTATGTATCGAAGTAGCAAAAGTTTAACACGTATATTGTATTTGTCAAGTTACAAGCAACTTCACAATGATGATTTTCACGAATGGAAAAAAGAGACAAAGGCGTAGCAGATTACAATTTAGCCGTGTAGGCGTTTCCTTAATTTTATCTCTGACATATTCTTAACTAGGTTTAATGAATATTCTTACGGGCAATAAGCTATTAACTTAGTAATAAACGAATTATTACGCGCGTAGGTGATGTACTAATCTAATTTTAGTTCTATTTGTGTTTCGTGAATTTTAATAGCTATTTTACAGCTGAAAAGGAGATCATGATTCATAGCATAGTCTTGTGACATGTTACTGTTTTAGTTTATAAATTCAATTTATTTATAATACATGATTGAAAAGTATCTATTCTTTTAAGACGAGTCCTATATGAAAGGTTTATTATGGTTGATGATGAAAATTTTCGATGAAACACAAAACATAGAGACTCAATTATTTTATTTTATACGCCTAAATTACTGTACTTTCGCCTTGTTTAAAACCGTAACTATAATCACAGATATAAGTTTTGACGTGCTTCGATAAACAATTTGCAAGTAGAAAGTTATTTGTGAAAATTTCAGACTACTCGTATAACATTTTGAAATCGAATGCTTTTTCGCGACACACCTGTTATTTATACGGTAGTTTAACTATTTATCTGTTGTTTTATCTCGTTAATACTGATCTATGAGATCACGAGGTCAAAACGATAAAATTATTTTATTACTGGCACTTGATGTTGATGTAGTTACGACGTATGTGTGTAAAATGTGTACCTAAGTATTTTTGACCCACACATAAAATAGTCAGCGCATAACTCAACATGTACCTAATCATGATATCAAATTAGCATTAACCTTCGGCATACAACGTGGGGTATTTTTAACCCCAGCTCGAGAAAAATACGTCGATTTATGAGTAATAATCGAGCAATAACATTGAAATTCCCAGTAGCTGGGCGTTAAGCGTTGCCTGGTCGACTAGTGACCTTGGGTCTGTGCTACGTGGACCACGATCGTGTGTGCACGTGCATATAGCGGGTCCCGGGTGTTTTTAACCCCACGTTGTATGGGACGGTGTAAAAAAACTGTACTGAATTATATAACGAATGATCTTGCTAGAATAGACAATCTTAATTATTTTTATTTTTTTATAATGTTAAATATTTCTAGTTTTATAATATTGGCTTAGACCAAAACTTCCTATAAACATAAAGTCCCACGTTATTTTTTTTTAGATTTAAGGGAAATTCGTTGAATTTTAGAAGTACTTTTGCATTTTGTGTTTTTTTTTATGATTAAAGTTTATTTTCTTAATTGTATTGAGTTTTAATTATTACTTCATAACTTAATAAGCCAAAAACCGTATCTAAGCCGTTGTATTTAAATAATACCCTTAATAGATAGATATTTACTAAGGGGTTATGTTAACCCCACGTTGTACGGGTAAGGATTATTTTTCACCTTGTATGCCGAAGGTTAAGTAAGTCAAAAAGCTATGTCTCAATTGCCCTGAACAAACCGTTTGATCAAACATTCGACACAAAAGGTCGCTACTAATCGACTTTCGAAACGATACTCGCCTAATATTTACTTATTTGTCGAACGTATGTTTATCGGCTAGTGGCGTATTTGTAGGACGATAATAATGTATGGGCACTGCATGCACATCATAATGCATCTAAATGAGGTAATGCGGTTATTCTTTTTCTGCATTCTTGAGTTGTGCGACAAATGCAAGAGTTGCCTAGTGCATTATGTAATAATTAAAATTTAAATCTCAACTCGTTAATCTGGTAAAACAACTGAAAATATTTTAACTCTATTTTTATTATTATAAAGCCTATGAAACTACTTAATGCTTTCGTATACCACACCGAAAACGTTCGGGGAGAACCGGAGTTACAGATTTTATCTCTGCATCGCTACATTGTCCTCTCATACCTACTATTGTATGAGACCCTGGCCAGGGATTACTAAATTCTTGCGAGCTCTACTGGTTGACAGAACTAGATCCTAGTTGACAGATAGTTATTTGTTCTAATTTCGTTTATAACCTTGTTTATTTGTTTATTTCATCCTCGGTGAAGGAAATCCCAGTGCAGTGTTTATGAGTGAGAAGTAACATATTTATCAGTGAGAAGAATGTTGCTGGACATTTGCCCATTCCAAGATATGCGTCAGTTTCTTACTCAGCATTCCTTCTTGGACCTCAGACAGACACCTAGACGGAAGCTCATATTATTAGATATTACATTATACTTATTGTATTACATTACATACTACACAGGTTAAGTTCGAGTGAATGGAAGTCTTGTCTTTGTATGTTATGTATTTTATTTATGTTTGTTAGTAGTAAGTAGGTATCTCCTGTCCTATTGGACGTTAGTTACAGATGTATTTCCTGTTTTTGTTTGCTTCACGATAGCAAATAGTAAAAGTACACTTTAAGGTACGGCTTTTGATTTGCAGTCAAACGCACAAAATGCTTTTAACATAGATTAAATGTGTTACGCCTCAACTCACAGTCACTAACGGTTAATTAAATCGTTCCTTAGTACAGAATTTTTATGGCGATTCTTCACTAAGGAACGATTAAAGTAACCGTTAGGGACTCTGAATTGGGGCGCAGCGTTAGAGTTTTACTTGTCTACTTAACTGTCGTTACTATGTCGGCGATATTTCTTACGTCATCTATTTATCTATGAGCCTTTAGTAGTAAACTGCTGGAAAGAGGCATTCTCGTAATTCCACCTGCTCAGGGGGCGACTTATGCTTTTAACGAGGTGAGTTTTATGCCATAAATTGATAGTCAATTTCAAACACGCATGTAACTTCTCCAAATTAGAGGTGTGTTAAGTGTGTGCCAGATTTCTACTATTCGCCTTCTGAACGACCATACTGAAAGTCTGTTACCACCAAGATACATTATTGTTTTATGAAATTTCATATCAATAACTTCTAAAAGTCTGAAACTTGCGTAAAATATACTATAGTAAAAATATATTTATATCGTAAACAGTGTTCATTGGATTCAACTGCATTAAAGACAGATGATGTCTAGTTAATACCAAGCATTAGAAACAACATCTTAAGTTATTTATCGTATAGTATCATTTTATTGCCATCATGAATTCCTGGCGGCGCTCAGGTCATCGTGCAAGGGTCAAAGGTCAAATGACCGTGCCCGGCGGAGCGTCTAATGCGGGTCAGTCTGAAGTCTGAGTACCGCATCTGATACAACACTTGCATTATTCTAATAACTCTATGTATGATTGTTGTTAGTGCTCTTACACATGTGGCGTTTCATATCCGAGAGCAATGAGCTCGCTAAAATTGCTTTTATAACTTCATGATTGGTACCAAAAAATTTTGGTGTTTGATTGTATGTAATATCCCTCATATCGAAGTAATCGAAGGCTTCTGGTAAAACATCAATACATTTGGGTTGAATGCTTCATGTTTCCTTTGAAGCACTGAACTATTTGCATGTTTAAAATGTTTAATGAAAAATCCTAGTAATGAAAGTACACGCAAAAAATATTACTGAAATAAAATAAAATCACTGTTTTTTGTATTTTTAAAAATTCGGTAAAATATTATTTAGAATCATTAATATAAGGTGTTACCAAAGTTTCATTTGAATATTTAAATTTTATGCAAATCTAACGAACCTAATAATTTATGTTATAAAATAAAAGTTTGATAGATTGTAAACAAATAGCATGGGACTAAAAGATTCTGACACTAGGAAACAAATCAAAGCAATAGAAAATGTAGAAATTCCAATTTATGTCTGAACTGAATTGTATTGTTATTTGAAAGCATTAATTGGTTTATAGCTGTGTGCCAAATACGTGGATGGTATGCCAAAACTTTGCCAAACGATTGAATATTTATTGTAATATTTGACCTGAATGAATGGAGATGAATGAACTGTTTTAAAGTTAACTATAGTATGTATATACAACGTTACTGCTGGCGTATTTACCAAATGCATGTGTATGTAATTCACATTCAGATCAGTTGTATGTGTACTGGGGCAACTTTGGACGAGCGTTAACTGTGCAATACAGATATACTTATCTATCTTTTATTTAAATTAAATAAGATAGATGGCAGAGACGTTATTAGTATTATACTCGTAGATTGCAATCACCCTCGCTTAAATTCGGAAAAACTACTTATATAACTTTTTTAAGTACCAACATACTATATTACTATAACTCCAGAACACAGAATACATATAACTCTAGAATAATATTCTACCATACTTAACCCTAGAGGGGTAACTTATATAAATTTTACTCACAAGTTAGAATAAAAATAGATGATGATAATAATATAATAGTTTCTGAAATTATAGTTGTTGAAAGTTATAGTTGTTGATAGTTGTTGAAATAAAATAGACAGAATGGATGTTTTTTTTTCCAAAATACGAGTTATTTCGATTTTTATTTAAAAATATTAAAACAGTTGTTAAAATTAAAACAGCTAGAAAACAAATATCGAACTTCAATAATTGAAAAAACAAAGACTTGCAAAATATCAATAATTTATGTACATTGCCTCCTATTGACGCACCAAGCAAAGCAATTACAGCTTCGCCAATAAAAATAACTTTGTAAAAATAAAATTACTTGACAGTTCGAATAATAATACAATTGTAGAATGATTTGTATTACAACAGAAATCATTAGTATTCTACCCATTCCTGAAATCATAACAAATTCTTGAAAACCTACTTTGGGTTTTATAATATTTACTTCTAAAAGAATAACCGACTTCAAAATTAGGGATAACTAATTTTAAATCTACTCGTCAGATCTCGCTCCATTTTAAATGTGACCATAAGACAAGCACCAAATTTCGAATCAACAAAATCATCAAAATAAATTCAGTTGAATTGAGAACCTCCTCCGTTTTTTTAAACGCTTTTATTTAGCTTCACTTCGGAGCATCAAAGCATCAAATCGATCAAAATGCTACTCTATTTACACGGCAATAAGGTTTATATTTAGCTTCACTTCGGAGGATCAAATCTTGTAACGTTAATTTGAATGAATTCCCTTTAATGAAAATTGATGAAATTTGGCAGACATGTGTATTTCCGATGACAATACACGAAAATCAAAAAAAAAATTGAAATAAAAGCGTTTAAAAAAAAAAAATTTTTTTGGATTCAACTTATTTAAAGTCGATTAAAAATGAATTTCAGTCATGAAGGAATAAGTCGATTTTCAGTTTATTAATTGGCTCTAACCTAACATAATTATTAAAACTAGGTAACATAAGATAACATCAGTTCTATACAAGCTGATTCAGTTACATATCTTATAATATCGATGCAAGAAAGAGTAATTGTCTTTTGTTTCGGATTGCTTCCAATTCACTTCTTAATTAATTAATGATTAAGCGATATCAATTAAATATTAAAGGTCATTAATTTCACAGATTAATATTATAGAACTTTGAAGAATGTTAGTAAATTAAGTAAAGTAGATTACTCTTTATCAATTGATAGTTCGCGAGTTTCGTGACTAAACCTGAGCTAAGTTTGTAGCCTTTACAGTATAATGATTTATCAAAAGTTGAATACTGTAACACTAAGTACGTTTGTTCATCAGACTTCATTAATATTACTTATGTATCGTCTCATCAAGGGCTTGTACTTGGCTTTAGGGCATGTGTGTTTTGCGAATGAATTAAAATACTAATTAATATACACAAGTTGCACTACACATGTTAAGCTAAGTATGGCAGTTCTAAATACGAAAAATAGTTGAGTTTCATTTGTGTTATATCTCTTTCATTATAAATCAAAACAAATAATTATGGCCAATCAAGCATAATTCAGCATATTTTCTATAATGGGTTATTTTGTGTATTCCGTGGTAATAACAGCCTTATAGATTAAAAATAAAATTTTTAGGTTCACTACGAAGTTGACTCAGATACATTTAGGTTACAATATTCATTCAATAGCACGCAAAGTGCATAATTTTGATGGTTTGTTGAGTAAATTAAGTTAGAAATGTACTGTTTTAATACAGAAAAGCCATAAAACAGTTGAACGTATGGCTTTTTACGTATAGTAGGTAGGTTACAGTAAATTTACGACTATCGCGTCGTTTAAAATTGTTTAGAATATTAAATATTAAATAAATACAGAAGTCAAAAGTCAAGTTACCGACGACAGGAAACTGTTTACGCTAATTCATATTTACTACTAGCTGTTGCCCGCAGCTTCGCATACGGAAATTATGTTTTGTACTTATTTGTACATCTTGAAGAAAAAACTTTGAAAAACGGTGAATTTACATATTCAAGGGTTTTCATGTGATGCCCGAACAGACAAACAGACAGACTAACAAACCGACAGACAGATAGACAATACTTGTAAAAAAATATTTTTGTCCTCTACCATGTTATTGAAGTGGCCTTCGATCAAAATTTTGAAAACATAATGTACAGAAAATTTGCCCTTTGAGTTTTATTATAGTATATTCGTAGATTTAAGTGACTTCATCTTCGTGGTCGAACTTCGACTGTAAACCATATTATCAAAGAGTTAGTAGTACTTGCACACTGACACAAATGAATGCAATTTTAAATAAATGTATCTATTTATATCTAAATTACTTACAAAAAATATCTTTTTGCATTTGTTATTAGGCAGTCTCACTATTGTTATTAGTAAGGTGAACAAATATTTTTTGTACAAGATTAATATTATCCATTGACAAACGCTTTATCAAAGGTAGATGAATAATAGTAAGTTTGTATTTGACGCACTTTCATTGTAAAATAACAAAGTTGCTTCGTGACTTTCAAATGCTTTACTACTACTGTAATATTTGTTGTATCTCCACAGGCTATTGTTTTGCTATAAATTATTTTACCACAGATAGCGAAAATAACATTACATAGCTGTTGTACGCTTACCCACGACAGTATCCTATGGGAAATAGAAAATGGGGTTGTCGCATTTGAGTTTTAAAATATGTATGACTGTATGTAACATTAGCGTGCATAAACTATATTCTGCCATCCATAACTTCTTTTATGATGAGGTAAAGTTGATAAAATCGTGAATAAAGTAAAGTGAATTTTGATTGCATTTTGTTCTGAAAAATAGAGGCTACTATTTTTGAATAAAATGAAAAATCTAAAAAAAATTAACAAGTAAATACCCAGTATACATAAATAATTCTAATAATGCATTGTTTTCAATATATTTTTACTACACTTTGTTCATTTTACATACATTAACATGACATTAGATTAATTTAATTACCATTACGACCCTTGTGGCGCAATGGTTACCATGCCGGATCGTCGCATCAAGGGTCTTGGGTTCGATTCCCAGCGAGGCAGAAACTTGAATGGTGAGTTTGAATTTCTGTTCTCGGTCTGGGTGTGAATGTCCTTGTCTTGTGTGTTGTCCATGGCACCCACGACACAGGGAATCCTAGTGTGGGGCTATGTGAAGCGTTATTTATTTATTGATTTATTAACAAATACCGAACGCTTTAATTAATCATTTTTTATTTAATATTTTTTGTTACTCTCCCTTTAATGAACACATCGCTTGCATTGTTAACTATCAGAAGAAGTTGGAATGTAATGCGAGCGCTTATATGACAGGCTTTGTGTTATACATATTATTATATATTATGGTCTTTGGTTTTTCTTAAAGTTTATTAGGATGACAATTTTGACATTAATCAATCACTTTTGCATAGTGGTAAAAGATATTTGCCACCCTCTCTGTGGGTCGATCTTAAAATTTTTCATACGTAATTTGGTTCCTTTTTGTTGAACGTCAGTGATGACTTCGGTGATTTCTATAAGTGACAGTGAACACTTACTTCCTTATTTATCATTCATATTTACTAATATATTTTTAGGGATTACCATTAACTCAATTTTTTAGTACCAACCCTGATACCCAGTGCAATCGGTATCGCACGTCGTGACCGTGCCGTACGACAATTACGAATTAACCCATCAATCAATTGCAATATGGGATTCGTAATACCCGCCCACCTGCGTCCATCCGGTATTACTCGTAATGACTGGCAATCAGGAGGGGTCAATAGTTCATTCTCGTATGAAGGTGCACGGTAGAATAATATTATGATAGTAATGTTAGTAGGCTATCCTTGTTGGTATCCCCATAAAAATTTTATTGAGTAAGCGAACGAATACGAACGTGTCCTTGCTTCGCTTTGGAATAAAACTGAACATTAGTGTCGCTTGATAAAAAATGCTGATAAAAATGATAAAAAATCCATAAAAACTTTTACCTTTTTTCCCTAGAAAACCCTGTAAAAGTAGTTAGTTATGACCCTGAGTATGAGTAATTTTCTGTTTTGTCCAAGTAATTATTTTAGTAAAAGCATGTAACCTTATAAATTTAGAAATAAAAAAAACCGCCTGCTATCAAAAAACTATCATGATAATACCTTGAAAACTTTTACCTTTTTTCCCTAGGAAACCCTGTAAAAGTACTTGGTTATGACCCTGAGTATGAGTAATTTTCTGTTTTGTCCAAGTAATTCTCTTAGTAAAAGCATGTAACCTTATAAATAAAAAAAAAAACCGCCTGCTATCAAAAAACTATCATGATAATACCTTTTTGAAATCCTTATGATGAGCTCTTTAATTTGATATCCATATCGCATTATTAGTTTTATTTTTATATTTTGATGGCATCTTATAGCCACTAAGGATACTTGGATTATCAAGACGAATCTAACGATATCCGTTCAGCAGTTTCGAAGATACGAGGTATTAAAAAATACAAGATACGGGCGAAAAACATAACCCTTCCTTGGCAGTCGGGTAATAAAAGAGAAGCTTTAGAAGCCTGATAACCGTATTTCATACATGGCTTGGTTGTATCATCGACGTCAGCATCAAAACAAACTTCTTTGTTTTCAGTTATTTTTGACCTTATAAAAACAAATGCAATTACGCAGTGTGTTTTGTTTTGATAATTTGATTTTCTGAGTTACAACCGAGACTGCTTTGGTTGCGAAATTAAAATATGGTAGCACGTTATTATACTCTCTGGATTTATGTATCGGAATTTGTTAACAACAGATCTCCATACCATCCATACCTTTCATCAACATTCAAAAGTGTGAAAGAGAAAACTCCTTTAAATTGTCTCGTTGTACATATAAACAATTTTATATTACTTGCAAATTCAAATGACAAGAAAACTTCTTCGCACTGGTTGTAAAGTTAACATCAACATTTTTTTATATGCACGACTTGTCTATTAAATTAATATTTATTTCTGAGGCCACATTTTCAATCCCGTTTATACGAGATACTTCTTGAAGATATATAATTTAATGAAATAATGACATGTAGTATTTCTATACAAAAACCCAGCAGAACCTTCCTTAAACACAAATCAATAATTTTTACTGTCATGTCTTTAATTCAGACCGAATTGTAATACGTATTCAAGTATTTCTGCTACTGTATTGCCTGGTTGGTTTTTTACACCATGTTGTATCATTAGAGTTCAAAGCCTCCAATTAGGCATTGACTCCACATTTACACTGAAAATAACAGTTACTATTGTGAAGTTGTTAGTGCACAAAGTGGTAATTTGTCTAATATATCTGGCACCTGATGCATCACGCACAGTGAGATACATAGAAAGTATTGTACGGACGAAAAAGATACATTGTATTGAGTAAGTAGATTTGATTAATGTATTGATATTTGAATGAATGGAAACTAATAAGAAACACATACTTAAGTTTTCATCTCGGGAATAAAAAAAAAACATTTAATTTGAAAAACATTATTTTTTTAATATCAATTTTTAAACAAATGGCAAAAAAATTGTAAAGTAGGTTTTATATACTTAAATGTAACAGTAACAGAGTTCTGTATATTTTCCAAAAAAATCCAGAGAAATTATGTTATTCTACGTCACAAGATAACAAAAATAAAAGTTCCGTATCTTGGTTGTTTGTCATCATGGATGTATTCAATACCTGCAATACGGGTAATCCTAGCTTTTTTGCACATTGATGCTTTATAGTCGCAGCGATTTCTATTGTCCTCTTACGTCACTTGCTGACGTCAATACTACAATGCCTACAATGATACATTAAATTAATGACTTCTCTAACCAGTTTCTTTCTTCTCTATTGCAAGAAGTCCAGGACAGACACATTTCTGTTTTGATGTTTATTGTTTTATCAACTTTTTATAAATATAGCATTATTTTTCCATCCATCCATCAGCCCTTGGAGGTCCACTGCTGTACATAGGCCTCCCTTAACTTGCGCCACTCTGACAGGTCCTGAGCCTTCTGAATCCAGCGGACGCCCGCTGTCTTCTTCAGGTCGTCAGTTCACCTGGTCGGGGGCGTCCTATGCTGCTACTTTGGAGACGTAGGCGCCATTCGAGGATGTTTTTTTCCCAACGATTATCAGTCCTTCGCACTACGTGGCCAGCACATTGCCACTTCAGCCGGCTAATTTTTTGAGCTATGTTGGTTACCGTTGTTCGGTTTTATTTCATTTAAAATTAATTGCTATAGCTGTTCTTAATACTGTGTCTGATCTAACTACTGACTTATTGAGGAATATAAATCATGATTTTAAGCGGGCTGAAATATTTACAGTAGGTACGTCCTAAGCCATTTGCGTAGTAAATCCATATTGTTTAGCCTTTATAATCAGCTTTCTTTGGACGTTTCTGACGCGAGTTGTGTTTGGCTTAAGGCCAAATTTAGTTCCAGCTCTGCCTTGATATCCAATATTATCTATAAGTTCTCGATTATAAATGGAAGATAGCCAATATTAGCAACCACTGGAAGACACAGTTTGAGTCATAACACTCCTAAAATAAGTCTTATTTGGAACAGAATTTGAAAATAGTATGGTGACCGAAGTGTATAATCTGTCGTTATGTGTTGCCTATGTGGACTATGGGAAAGCCTTTGATTCTATCGAGACCTGGGCGGTACAAAATTCTCCAGCGGTGCCGGATTGACTACCGGTATATCGAGGTGTTGAAGTGTTTGTACTCACCTGCCACCATGTGCGTCAGAGTATACGACACAGCAACGAACCCCATCCAACAGCAGAAAGGTGTCAGACAAGGGGATGTCATATCCCCAAAACTGTTCACAGATTGAACAATAAATCGCATCGAACCTCAGAAAAAATTCAAACATTCGAAACACGCTAATAGTAAATATTTTACCATTCGAGTTTGTATTAATTGCATTTATCTATAGAGTCAGGCTCGTGATAATCTTGTATTGCCTTGAATTAATCTCTAGAAGGTATATCTTAGTATATTTTTCTAGCAATTTTTTTAATGTAATGAAACTTAAATATACCGACAAGTCATTATATCCAAGACGGTAATGAATTCTTGATAATGATTACTGGAAATCATGTTATTACTTGAATTACTTAAGATGTTAATGTTAACAACTTAGTTGTCTTAGATGATCTTGTAGGCATTTCAGGTTATTATGGAATAAATTAAAGAGACACAGGTTGACTTTTAATTGCGGTTCGTAATGATACTTGAATTACTTAAAGTAACTGCACCGCAGGTTATTGTTGATTTTACGATGGGTGACTTAATGACTGACCTTATCGTTGTCCACGCAAAAGGCAATAGGAAATCTTGAACCTAGTCTCCAAAAGTCTTTTCTATGAAAAATTTCTATAAGATGAAATAAATTAAGACATTTCTACAAAAGTGTGCAAGCGTGTATAAAGCCTTTTTGTTACAAAAATATTGTAATGGCCTTTCAGCGTTTTTGATCGACATACACCCAAGTAGGTTTGTAGACTACATAATTATGTACCTATTATGTCATCCTAACTTGCTCATGGCGTTACCTACTGAACAATGGACGAGGCTATGATCATGATGCTAGTTATATTACGAATGGCGACCGTCAGATCCACAACGTTATCTGATACTAAGATAAGCCCCTTGGCACATGTTCATATAAGTGATGCTTAGTTCCGAAAAATCGGTGGAAAAAATTAGAATTGGCCGAAAGTACCTACAAAATAAAGTACCACTTCCGGTGAAAAAAAATTAATGGCACATACGTCATTTGATATCGAGAGGATAATTATGGCATCAAATAGCACTATATTGGTAGTTACAGTCTGCCGAGCACTTTCGGCCATACAGGAACTGGCAGACAAGATTTTTGTGTAACTAACAATATAGTGCTATTTGATGCCACAAGTATCCTCTCGATATCAAATGACGTAAGTGCCATTATTTTTTTTTCACCGGAAGTGGTACTTTATTTTGTACTTTCGGCCAATTCTAATTTTCGGAACTAAGCATCACTTTTTTAAACATATGCCAAGGGGCTTATCTTAGTATCAGATGACGTAGTGGATCTGGCGGTCGCCGCGCCTACTATTAGCTCTTGTTAGATCTCACCGAACTTTTTTATTTTATTTTTTAATATTTGGAAAACTTACAGCTAAAATTTTTAGTTATAATAGTCATTTTCTACCTAGTTTAATCCTTACGGTTACTTTATGCACACGCTGTTGGAGTGAATGGAAAATGATTCATTTTCTATTCCTGGAGATACAAATAAAATTCATGCTATTCTAAATTATTTCATAAACTACAAAGATACAAGAGATGATTATGAAATGAATAGAAAAACATGTTTGTTATTCCAGCATGTGAGACTGTCAGAGATTTATACGCGAAACTATGAATGAATTTCAGTTTATGCGACCTATTTTTCGGTGACATTTCGTCTGCGTCGGCGTAGTAACGAAAGCAGTTGATTCCGCTTGTCGTCGCTAAACGATTGTCGTGAGGCGGTGTTTATTTCTGCGACAACTCCATTAGAGCTTCAGAGCATAGTCCAGTTACATTGTAGATATACTAATGCTTTGGAACTTGGAATAAGTCCTTGGTACCTTAAATTTTCATCTCTCTTTTATTTTTGATTTCAAATAGATGCCAATTGTAGGGAATGGAACTTCATGCCATAGAATTGGTTAGTAGCCATTAGTCAAGTCGAAGTTCATATTATTATGCTTCCCAAAAGACCACTGTCGTGACTAAAAGAAATAGGTGTGAAATATAACAATAGAACTAATGATAATATGCCTTCTGAAACAAAGAAGCGATCAAATGTTTAGCCACTAGAGAAAGTGAAGAAAGTTTCGTAAAAGGAACTACAAGTGATTAAATTTCCATATTCTAACAATAATACTTATTTGAAAATCAAGCATTTTAAATATTAGAAGCGTTCTGGATCATTTCCATTTGTAGATGTCATTTCCTCATGTGATTGCCTATGAATTAATTACTCTCATTTACATGATCATGAGCTCCTTTATAGAATAAGCATAAGCATGTCACTGATTGTATTTAGCAATTTGTCTCAGTATTACCATACTGCACACCATACCTGTTTATAAACTAGTTACACTTCAATATGTACGCAGATTTCGATCTTAATCTAATTGGATTAAGATCACAATCCCATGGCGGTATCTGGAAGTATGTGGAGGTCTTATGGAAGTATGAACCAACAGAGTCGGCGCCGCAGGCTGGAATGCAATAGGTGTTTATCGATTAGATGCGCTGGCGTACAGTTCTCAGCAGCTATTGTTTACAATACCTAACAGAATGTAGGGGACGTGTATTCCCCTGAGAAACTCCCGTTTCTACTAATCATAGTAGTTACTCAGTCGCTATTGTCCTAGGAAGGCATTTGTGAGAAAACTTCTTTGTGACATAAAACTCAAAAGAAACTCGATTATTTGAAATCTTTCATGTCTAACGCAAAAATCGTTTATATACAGAACATGTTACACTAACGTCAAACATAATCAGAAGAACGATCATTTCCCTACAACGTCCAATACAATATTATAATGTGTATGTTTTAATTTATATTTTATTCTGTATGTCTTTGAATCTACTCTAGTTTCTTTCTTATTATAGGTACATTGGTAGTAAAACATACCTGATTGATTCCATCCTCCTCCTACTACTAATCCTAGGTACTACGTAGCTTCTACGCCGAGTCTATAAAAGTCAATTCATATTATGTAGAGAACTATTTCTGCCGCTTTTACGATTCAGTATTAATTGTGGATGCCACTTAAAACACAAATGGATATCGCTCACGAATGGAATATTGAAAATGTTCTATTCAATCATCATGAGCAGCAGTCTAATGACCGTAATAACTTTTAAAGGTTGATTGAATCCTTTACGGTTCTTCGTGAAGAGTCGCCTTCTGCGCTACCGTAAAACATGTTGCTAGGAGTAATTAATGTATAACGATTGTTATTCTGTTAGCTGATCGGCTTGTCTTTGCTGGATAGGTACAGCTAGTAACTGGTAAAATTACTAATGTTGTGAGATAGGTCACAGATTAAGTGCTTTCGTACTTCGCGTTAAGTGAACGTTATGGAAATCATTATGAAATCCCAGAAGGAGGTTGATAGACAGCTAGGCAAGTAATTCTAATATCGTGCATAATAGGTAACTGTGGAGTGACCTGTTGTTGACCAGTGTCCATTATCATTAAAATAAAGCTCCAACGAAGGTTTAATGATAGTAGGAATTCATAATATGTGTTTAAATAATAACCCACGTGAAAATAGCAAAGTTTGTGGTTTATTCTTATAAACATGGAACAGTAAATCAGGCATTTTACAAATTGTTGTCTTTGAATATGCAGTTATAAATATTCAGTAAACACTTTTCCAAGACTAATCGGTATTGTAGATATATCACCGTACCAACACGTTTTCACTAGTTCTACCACTCAATCTGTCAACTGTTATTTAAGTTAGATTTATAACTGAAAAATTCCTTGGCGTCCCAATTCCGTTTATTTATAAACAAATAAATAGAGTGTTTGTGCTGAAACAGACACGACGAAAAACATCAATCATCAGTACAATTCAACTGAAAACTTCTTTGATGCACTTTGCAAAATGGATGTGTAACGTTTACAATGAATTGCTATTAGCTTAAAAAAGCTATTGCTATTAGGTTAAAAAAAAATATTAATTCCTCGTGTCATGGAAATAATAACTACCGGGGCGCGAAGTGTTAGAAATGGGCGGACAGCCAACTAGTACGACGCTATTTCAACATTGCTTTTACGTCCGGTGGAGCTTTGTTTTACACTTAGAAAAATAAAGTAGGTATTGTTATTGACAGCCGACAGACGTACTGAAGACATTTGCGATAAAGCGCTCAGTACGTGTGCAAGTTTAAATTTAGACGCGACCTTCTGATGAGTGCAGCCGAAAGACACTGACCATTTTATGAAGCGGTTTCACAAAGCCTAATGGTCTTCAGTCGCAAGTAAACCGCCACACTTACATTTTACGATATTTTTCTTAGAAGGTAATAGAAGCTTGTTATTATAAGAACAGTCTTAGAGGAACTTTTCTCGAGTGAGCGTTTTGTGGCAAACCGCTAAGTAGCGGCGAGACAGTCCTCCGCCATTAGTTATGCAATTTTGAATAAAACGTTTCAAGCCAGTCATCATGCTATGAAACCGCGAATGAATATGCTTAGATACTTCTTTCACTCTGAGTGGAACTTTTACTGTTCCTCTTTTCAACTATGTAAAATAGAGACTATAATATTCCTCGCGAAAGAATTTGTCTTTCATAAGCGTTAAGACAAATGAGAAGCGAGTTAGTGACCCACTATTTTAACAAAACCACCGTCACAGTCACTGGACCGAAGCGAATAGGGACTGTTATCCCAGGTTATTCAAAGACCTCCCAATATATGAACTCGTTTCTTGCATCATCAAAACGATTAATTACAGGATGTATGTTTACGAATTTTTCATTTTACGTTAGCAAAATTTTCAGGCACTCAAAACGAAATTTGTTATTGACGTGATATTGTATTCATTCGAACAGTTTTTGTGAGACGTCTTCAACTAATTTACACTGTCAACCGAAACAATTTAGCGTGACGCGTGTGACAAATCCGTAGCCTCAATTTTATCCACCATTTATTACTTAAATTTTCGATTTTAACTGAACGTCGCTGAATGCGTGTTTGGAAAAATGTAGTAGAGTATATGATGTTTTCGTTGGCAGAGTGCCAGTCGGTCCATTTCTTAGTAGGTAGACGTTAGAATGATACCCGTGCACGGTTCGTATACGAGCATTGGCTGACCGTTCTTTGAAGCGATGCGATTGAGGTTATGTCAAATTTTAATGGACTATGTGTGCGTATACCCGTTTTACATACAGGATGCGTGGTTTACGCGCTATGAAGCCAGTAATTAATCCAGCTGCTAACGGCAGTAAATATATTTAGTAGAAGACTTTCGTGGCAGAGATTCAAAATTAATTTGTTATTTGATAAAATATTATATCTGCATTGTAATTAGAGTACCTACTAGTAAATCACAAATTATATTATATTATACTAATTGCTTATAAATTTCGAGTTATACATAATGTGTACTAAGTTAATGTGTTTTTTCCAGAACAAATGATATTACCTATTAATTGTTCCAATACATATTTTTTATAATTACCTACATACTATACCTATACAAAATTAAAATTTCATAAAACCGCAAACCTAAGTATATTTTTATTTTATTAACCGTTTGTTTCTTTGTTTACAGTTCAATTTCGTGGGTCGGATCTTAGGACCAAGAGGTATGACTGCAAAACAGTTAGAACAGGAGACAGGATGCAAAATCATGGTCAGAGGAAAAGGATCCATGCGAGATAAGAAAAAGGTAAAACTGTTGCCAATAGTATTTTCCTATTAAAACCATTGACGCATATAAAGTTCATGTATCCTATTATCCTCAATATGCCTTGGAATTAATTATCAAGATGATCAACAATTGAAATTTAAGTCAATTTATGTCCGATGAATACATGAATCATTCTATGTTCAAGATGCTTATAAATATTTACACAAAAATACATCCGAACATATTTGTACTTTTTGATGTTTCGATGTATTTTTGTAAAATAAATTTCAAATTAACCAAACTGAATTAAAATAAACTCTAAATTTTGTTTGTATTATATTTTCATGCAGCTTCGTTTGGATCGTGGTGACTCACTTTTAATAATTATAATTGTCTATTATGTCATGTAGATCTATAAGTAATGAGTAATATACCTGTATGTAATGTGTTGTCATTATAAATACATATACAATTGCTCTTTGTGTATTTACAATTCCCAAATAGTTTAGGATGGTCAAAACAGTAGCTTATGAACCAGCTGTGTGGTTTCCGATAGTATAGAACGGTCAAATCTATTTTTGTAAGTAAACTGTGTTTGCTTTTAAAGGTGTGGAAAGCAGAATGGCACATATACGAGTACGTTGTAATCCTTAGATACTGCAACCGAGCGAATACGAGTTAAATTAACTGTTATTTGTTATTATATTAAAATCTTTATTTCATTTTTGTAATTCTATCTTTTACAAAATTTCAGGAGGATGCCAACAGGGGTAAGCCTAATTGGGAGCACCTGGCTGATGATCTCCACGTGCTGTTGACAGTTGAAGACACTGAGAATAGAGCAAAGATCAAGCTTGCTAGAGCAGTAGATGAAGTTAAACGTCTGCTTGTACCTGTAAGTATCCTTATTCATTCATAGTAATACCTGACATGTAATAGTTGGGTTGGGATTGTAAAGTAGGCCTGTGTGATAAGAACTAAAAAGCTGAAACGAAAACTTAGAAAATAATAATATCGTATTCGCATAATTTCATAAAAAGTCACAAGGATTAGTTAAACATTGAGGTGTACTTGTATGTACTGCACGTCTCTTACTCATTTGATGACTGAATATTAGTTATTTCATTTTAAACATATATTTTTAGTAATGCATCTTAACAATAAATTAACGAGATAAAATAATGTTAAGTTTTCTTTAGTTAATGTATAATGATAATTACAAAGTTGAAACATGAGTTATTTTATAATATTAAAACATTGTGATAAAATAATAAAACAAGTCATTATTTAAACATTCAATTTAATATTACTCGACCTGAGATATGAATATTCATTAAAACCAATAAATGACCACTAATGCAATGTATGTAGTCATTCATATAACAGTTGGAAGTTTATAATGGGATATTGTACATATCAATTGCTATGCAATTTTATAGGTACTGTGTTTGTTATTTGTTGAGATTCGCAACAGATTATTAGAAGACCATTATTATTAGAAGACTTAGACAAATTAAATGAATCAAATTTTTGTTCACAGCAAGCGGACGGTGAAGATGAACTTAAGAAGCGTCAGTTGATGGAACTGGCCATCATAAATGGCACGTATCGTGACTCAAGTGCCAAAGCAGTGGTACCTGTCAACGGTCAGTGCCTCATAAGTATGGTCGATTCATGTTTTGTCACTAACATAGCATAAGTATGGGCTTATGACTCGTTACTTGAAACCAAATTTGAACAGACAAAAAAGTTTATATGAATTAGGCCACTTCAGGCCATAGATGGAAAATAAGTTAATAATAATATATGAAGTGTTTACACTGCATTGTGGCCATTTCTGTTGGTCATGTCAAGCATTTCTAAGGAAGCTAAATAATTTAATTTATAATATTTATGAACTCAGTTGTGGAGATGGACTTAGCTTAATATTATTCTAAAATACAATCAAAAATTTTCACTTACGGTAGATATAATCAAATCGACAAATAGAAATTTTTAGTTCCAAAAATGTCGAGATACGTGAAAAATAACTTTGCTGGTCTTAAGCCCCTTAACCATAACACATTAGTTTTATTTAAATCAGACTTGTGTATCTAATCAATGGGTTGTTCTATTTTTAATAATCATTATTATACGGAAAGGGTTTGGTTCAATGAAACATTTTATGTCTTCGTGTATTCTGGGTTTATGTAGTTTGCATTATTTATACGACATGGTGAAAAGTATTGCTAAGTATCTGTAGTTTGTACTGAACAGATTATATGATTATCACTATAGAAAAACGTCATTGACACGAAGTTTACATTGCATACGATCGTCTACAGTTACATACTTCTGGATGTAGTCACTATAAATATATATTTTTTCAATTGTGTCACATAATCATTGATTTGGATTATTAACTATATGACATAATAATATACGATATATTATATTTGTGTAAAACTGGGATATTTTGTGTATGAGTGTAGTAGTAATCTTAAGAGGGTATATAAGTGGTTTATTTTCAAAATATTTATTGAAATCTGGTGTCTGTATTATAAATTTGTCGTTAACTGGTCTGAGTCATCGCTGCAGTGATGACTAACTTGATTGATTTGTGGCATGTTACGGTCGTTAACTATTAACATGGGTTACTACATGACACACCGTATGATTGGTAATATGGGTCTTGTTTTTGAAAAATGACGTAAGTAGCTGCGCTTGTTTACAATTTAAAGGCAATCAATGAATATGTTTTACTGAGAAAATGCATTACATCCAAGTAGATAATTTGGCAAAGTATTTGTATTAGTGGAGCACAATTCTCATTACATTAATGGAAACGGTTTTATGCAATTTTCAAGTGACACAGTAAATGTAATTCTAACAATATTGGCAAGCAACAGAGACACAATTACAAACATTTTAAAAGTATCAGAATAAAAGAATAACTACTATCTGATAATACGTTTCAAACAGTTGCAAAAGTTTCTATGTAACTAACAACGATCGCCCTGAAAGTCGTACGCGACGTACTAACTATAATCTAGACACGCTTAGCTTATCATTGATACGATAAAGGGGAATCCACAGCCGATGAAGAATGGCGACGTGTGGCCGCGGAGACGCAGCGACTTTTGGCGCCGGGAGGGGGCGTGGCTGGGGTTGGAAGCGTAGCCTTGCGTACTCCTGCGCCGTTGGGAGCGCCTTTGATTTTGTCTCCACGCATGTCGGGTGGGCCGACCCAGGCGGGGATTCTCAACGGTACCGGGGCAGGAGCAGCGGCCGGGTTACTGTCGCCAGGCGAGCCCGCCCATCAGCTGATCTATGCGGCCTCGCCGTACGCGGACTATGCGAACTACCTGACTGCGGCCGCGAACCCGCTCTTGACAGCGGAGTACGCCGCCGCCGACCATACGGGTGGGTTGTTCGCCCGTTAATTTTTTACAGCGCGCATTTGATAACATTTGATTTGACAGTTACGTTGGGTAAATTGTTCGTTCAAGTCGTGACAGCTATTATTTTTTTAAGTATCAGGTTTAATAATACTAGGCTTAGTACTAAATACCTATTCTAAAACTAGAGTCCACCTAAGCGTTTGCTTAGTTTCAACGTTGTTTGATTTCGTTAATAAGCCTAACAATTTTAATGTGAAGACTGGTATTATCATAATATTATTCATTTGTTATCAAATGTGTTATTAATACTAACGCTAAATACGGTACCGGGTGCGTCAAAACGTCCAAAACACTCAATTTAGTGATAATCATTTAGGTAGGCCAAAACATAGAACAAATTTTGTTTTAAAGTAATTACCAATAATTATGATTATTAAGAACATCAAACTCAATTATACGGTTTTAAACAGAGTAAGTATTTAACTGCATGGATAGGAATTAACTGTTGAATTGTTTTGTAACCCCTAAAGTTGCATGTCTCGTTCTTAGAGCATCTATCACTTTAGAGATTAATAGTTTAACTGGCGAAAATCTAAAGTATCAATTCTTATTTTTTTTTACTTGTCTTGGTCGGCCTTTAAATACATTCTAATACACGTGATGCATTATGACGCATGATGATGACATTATGTACGGTGCGGAGAAATAAAAAAGTCAAAATGCTGAATACACGCCGACATACTAATTACTAAGTATCGTATAAACACAGACATGATAGACAATACACACTGACATGATTTTAAAATTTATTATATGTAATTGTTTAGAGGGAGGAACGCGTACTTGATACGTTTGCGTCCTTGATAGATGCTCTAATGACTTTAAATGATCATTCGAGACTAAGCTTGTCTTGCCCTATAGCCTAGCACTATCCCATCGAGATCTGTTGGAGTAGGTACGAATCGGCAATATATTTAATTGCTCTTTAATTTTCTTCCGGTGACAAATGACACACTAACTTCGGAAACCGGTTCGTGAGTAAACTAACAACTAATCTTATTGTATAAAGTCATTAAAGTGTGTGAATTAAATGTTTTAATGGGGTTGCAGCGTCGAGGTACCTACTCGCTGGCTTTTGACATTGGCCGCAAATGCAGACCTCAGTAAGATACGACAGCCCTCAAGCTACACCGTATCCACCGACGCATCATTTTTACCGTCCCTGACTTTCTTTTACGCTTCCGGACATTTCTAAAGTCATAAAAGCCATGATCAACAATTATTAGCTTAAGTTATATGTAATCTAAGTTCGACGTAGCATAGTGACTCGATTTTTATGTACCTTCGATGTTATTAATTTTAAACGATTCTTGTTTTCGTCTATAGCTGTTTTGTACAGTCTCATACAAAGTATATTTTGTTTTCGAACAAACAAAGAAATATATTATTTATTACTTATATAATAACAGAATATTATAATTATTTACACAGAGTCATATAATTTTATTTCAGATATTTATAACAAATTTTATTTTATCGTTATATGGAATGTGGCAGTTTTTATTGATTTCATTGACGATAAAATTTTATTTTAACTTTATTGGCAATCGTCGATTGAAATCTTGCTAGTTACCGATGTTTCATATACAAAGACATAGATTTTATTAATTGATATACGCATTATTATTACGTATCTATCTTTGTTTTCAATGGTGATCGCATTTCATAGATCTTGTGATAACCCTTGCTTGTAACACAACTAATCTATTAACATTTGTTAATGTTGAACACAACCACACATTATACAATTTTTGATTTATTTTGTGTTAAATTCCTGCATGTATACATTACATTTCCATTTTTAGACTTCCAGAATGTAAATAACAATTAAAATTTGTTTTTATTAACCGTAAAATCTCTGAATGTCGAAATGTATTATACGAACAATTCAGCGATTACAAGCAAAAGGGACCAAATACGATTTGAATTTGAACAATATTACACATTTAATATTTTAACAATTAACCACACTGACGATTTAATCCACTTGTCCTAGCCAAGTGAAAAGAGCGATGACTTAAGTTTTTTTCGCTAAAGAAATAAATATAATTATATTAAACAAAATAAGCTGATTCAGGGTCACTAGAACAAATGGTGTTTTTAAAATTTAGTTACGAAATCAGATTTGATTTGAAACCTAAATATGTGTTAATTCAATGACATAAGATCCCCTTAGGGGTCTTCTTGGCTCACTAAGAAGCTAAAGTTTCTACCATAAATACCGTTACATCCTTTGCTACGAATAAAAATTATAGCTTTAGGATAATATTCATAATTCTTTATGTTATACGTTTCTTCGTATAGCTGTTATTAGGTATCTGTTATGATCTTGCACTAAATGAAGGTTTGGAATATAATTCTTTCTTTTTTTCCAACACATTTTAGTCCCTGGCGATGGAACAAGTTGGTATTAATTGCGGTGAATACACATGAACATCAGGACTGTGAAACATTCTAGGCGAAAATACATTTCACGCCTTATAATAATAACGTAACATTTTGTACAACACACGCGTGCGTTGCGGAACATCAAATGTTATTTTATTGTTATAATAATATGTAACTGTCGTAATTTATTAACTTATTAGCCATATTATTATATTTATAAACATACCATAGGTTAAGTATTATTATTATCTTATAAAGATTTTACGTAGTTTAGAAAAGAGTGAGCTTTATGAGTATACAGCCGTGTTTTGCGTAGATTCATTGAATCTCAGTTTATTCTTTCGAGTCAGAGTATTTACTACATTATGCCAGCCATTACTGTACCTTGGGGGTCTGCTAATGCCCAATATATCTTATTAAAGTTTTATTTTGTTATATTTTCCAAAGCAGTAAAGTATATAGGTAATCGATAGGCGTAGATAAGCATAATACTTAGTAGATATTAGTGATACTGCCAAATGAAAGATTGCTAAGAAAAATAATATATTCGATGAGTTTGGCAGTGATAGATATTATTCGGGATTTTTAGCTTTAGTTTTTATGAGATATAATTTCGTCTTAAAAATAATGAGATTAAAATTTTTTTTAGCATTTATGTTCACAATTTGGGCATTGTTTTGTATAGATTATAATAATTTTTGCGATCTTCGACTATTTATTCAAAGTATTTGTCTACAAATATTGCGATCAAAATTGCAGGTTAAAAATTTCGATAATTCAGTAAATATTTACTATAATTGTTTCGTCCACGGCAGAAAAATAATTTAAGAGTCGTAAAGAGGTTTTTAAACTTGTCGGGCTTATTATATGATTTTCAGACGATATTAATACAGTTCGTAGACGGAACAATTAAGTGACATATCACGGAAATTGTATTTATTTATTTTTCCATAAAACTATTATAGTTGCGTCAATGATGCAGAACTAATTATGGTTGTAAAATGCTCTGCTTAGACCCATATGTTAAATGTGAATATGCCGCTAGGTGTCGTGCGGAGGGCGGGGCGACTCGCGCAAGTGAGGGAGCACCCTTACCAGCGCACTGCCTTACCCGCGCCCTAATTCCCAATTCACAAGGTGAGAAAACGCGCGCATGTTTACGATGAATACGCTTGCTTAAATTGGTGTCTTTAAGACGAACACACGACGTACGTGTTTGAAATATGAATAAAACGTCCTAATTCAAAATGTGACGTTATTATTCTTAATTGTTTTAGAACGATCATTTATTTTTATAGTCTGCTATTTCGTCATTTCTTTTATCGTTTGTATACGTGTTTATAATCACTATCGATGAATGTCATTCCTATTATCATTTGCGACGCGTTTTAATATTCGGAAATTGTATTTGAAATTAATATTATTTCACTTTGTACGGAAACTGTTCGTCTTAAGCTTCATGTCTCACGGTTGAAGTATGAATCACGAAGTTTGTCGTAGATATCTCTCTAGCAATCATATTCATCAGTAAGAATGCGTGGGTAGCTCTGCTTTATTGTCTCTCTGTGCCCTTTTTCAATTTATTATTATTATTATGTACTTATTAGTTATCGAATAGTTGAATAGGAATATGACGTGTTATGCCCATCACTACTTCATATCGGATCTGAAGTGAATCTGCATAATTTGAAACTGTGATTTTTTATTTTCTTTTTTATAGATCTTTTAAAACATGTTGTGATGTGAAGTTTGCAACTGATTTCGTTAAGAGACACTTTACCGGCGAATTTAGTGTTGCCAGATATGTCACAGTAATATTGTTTTCATTCTGGTGTTGCAACTATCACAACATGACTATGTGTCTCAAGTAGTATACATTATCTGAACAAATAACGTTCGGGTATCGTTTAGAAATATTTGCGAGGGAAGAAGGATATCAGTTACATTTTCTGTTATTAATTTATTTGGAGTTTATTTTCCAATCTTTAGAAAATTCACATGTTTTTGTGTTCAACTTTGCCAAATAATTTACAGCAGGTGCTAGTTTGGGTTGTGAATCCTTCTTTCCCGAGTTTCGCCCAGTATTAGTCAAAGGGAAGAGCATTTTCAGAATTTGTGCCATCAATCCAGTATTATACAGAATGCCCCTCCTTTGACTTAACGTTTTCTTAATCATCACAAGTTTTTGTTAGTCAATATAGGATTTTTATACGAGAAATTTTAAGCTAGTTGTTTCTACTTTGCCTTAGGTATTATATTTTATCTTCTTTCGTATATGAAAGTTATTATTATTAAGTTTTGCACTTGTGTCCTTGTGGATGTAAAAGGGCATCCAAATGCCTTTTACATATTATCACGCTTTATAAAGAATGGATTATTATATTCGGATTGCTGTCCAATTTATTATTTAATCAAAATATGACGATGTCTGTGTAAAATGTTATTTCGATTGTTGATTGTAAATATTAAATGCATTTCAAAAGGTATACACTGCAATAAATTGTCTGAATTTTAATAAATGTTTTTTCTTTTTAGCTGGTTAGGTTCGCGATTAATTGAATTGAATGTATTATCCAATAATATTGGAATTTTTTATGATATGAGTCGATAAAGTTGATGACGTGCAGTCATTTTGGTCAATTGTAGCCTCACACGACTAACATGCAACTCCACAAGGCCAAGTCCCTGTTTGTTTACATAATAATTACGAAATGCACTGTCATAACTGCTATAGTCACTTGCAGATTATTTGTAATTATGTATTTATATTATATGAGTCACTAACATGCAAATATGTAATGACATATTGATACGTAATCACAAACTATTAACAATTTTAAGAGAATGCTATCATATACAATTATATTGAAATTATGCAGCGATGTGTTGAATAACTTACATACTTGCATTGGGGTGCTATGGTTATACATAAGTGATAAAATTATTACCTATGCTTGTTTGTCTGGGCAGTGCTTGAAGCATCCATACGAGAATGGCGCAGCATTCAATATGTGTCAAGCATTGCTCGTCTGGGAACTATTGGGCATTTTAATCCTATACTGTAGATTATCATTATCATACTAAATTATTTTAACATTTTCAACCATTAACTGCGTCAACTAATTATATGAGAGGACCCGTCTATAATTTTATTAACTGGACCACGAAGAGAAGTTTTTCCGCGGCACGAATGCCTGATAGCCTCCCTTAGATTTATTGAATTCTTTTTATGATATTTGAATTCCGTACACCGGTCTCATCGATCCGAGTTCAAGATTTATCGCTTTTGTTAGCTGCATGTCGTGCCGGTCCCATACATGGAATCATACAGTTCGATCAGTTCTTTCGAGTCCATGTGAACTATCCTGTTGCCTAAGCGCCCTTCTGTATCAAAATTTGTCATAATAATGTCTAACACCGTGACGTATCACGTATCTGTTAACTCGCCGGCGCGGGCAGCGAACGACAGCGTTGAACGGAGCTCGCTCTGAGCAGACTCGTGTCCGGAGCGTACATTTGATCGATACTAACATTCTGTTTTCTCTCTTCTCGTTAACCCGGCTAGGTGAGTGCTAAAGGCGCCGAGGCACTAACAGGAGAAACGGCCGGCCGCCCGCACCGGAACCCTTTGTCGTCGCGTAACATACTCATCGGAACATCGACCACATGTAGCTATAGCTGTTGGGCCTTTCACGTTAACATATACTATGTATTTTAATAGTCTAACTATTAACATTTATATGCCTGTTATGTTTATAACATGATGAACTTTATTAACATTTTTATAATATTTTTGAAGTGGCACACGCCATCGACTATATTTACTGTATTGTAACTTGTACTTCTGTTGTCGCTTTATCGTGTTGTTGTTTAAGCACGAGTGTTGTTAGGTTACCCTGACTACCTTATGCGGCGCTAAATTTAATGATAAATCTTTATTGTTAGTTATTTAATAGTTATAGTTTAATTATATTTTAAACTTTTGCTATGGACGTTTTATCACAAATCAATTTAGCGCCGTTACAATATCAATTTATTTCAAATTTGTTTTATAAAATTTCAAATATACATTAATAGTTTTTAAATGAAACAGCATATTATACACTGTTTTTAATATTCAAGGAAATGAACGTAACAAGCAATCAGAGGCTTAGTTTTGAAAAATTAATATGCATTTGGTGTCAATAATTTTTATGATCAATAATAGCTGTGTTAAAGTAATTTGCGTAGTTTAAAATATAAATGCATACATTTTAGTAGTAATAGATTTATAGTACAAATGCACAAACATCTGAGCCGTACAAGATCACCGTTACGCTTTGAGGCGTGACATGACAACTAAGAAGTTTGGTAGTACTAATCTGCCAATCGTAAGTATGAAATGGTATTCTTTCTTACTAAATTGCTTAGTATCTCTTTCGGTTCGGACTGATTTCAAGTGATAAGTGTCTTTTAGGTTACATTTCTTCTACTTATTGATTCTCTTGCATTATATATTATGGCAATACATTTTATACTTTAAAACCAAAGACTATATATTAATGTAATGTCACGATGAATTTTTAAAATTACAGTAATATTTTAAAAAGCGAAAAGTCTTCCTTGAATTATTACATACAATACGAGGATCAATATGTAGACGAAACATTTAATATTTTTCTTAGAAATTATTTGAGTAGCATAGCATTCTTATTATGTTATAGTGCTTAATATTTATGCGTAACAAATCGAATATTAGTGCATCCCAAGTGCCTTAATAAATTAATGTACAATCTTTTCATATTTGCGGTTCTATAAAATTTGTTGAATCATTATTTAATACTTAAGTAAAGGTAGAGAATATTAAATTATTGTTAACTGTACTAAATGTTAATGTTAAAAGTATATTGTCTTCAGTTTTGAATTTTATCATTAAGGTACCTATATAATCTCCTTATAATCATACTTATTAATTTTGTGCGTAGGTTTATGAAGTAAAATAGGTTATTTTATTATTGAGCCATAGCTGAAATCTCTTTTGAGAATCTCTGATCTTAATATCTCATAATGAATATTGTCTCTTTTTTGAACTAAACTAACAAACAACAGAGAATGGCAGTTGAATAAAAATAACTAAACTAGATGATATCCAAACATTTCAGCGTTAACTGATAAATTTAAACATAATTTTATATTAGTTATTTGTTATGTATATAATTTACATGGTGTTAAAGAACGCAATAATTTTACAATATTCGTTATTATCTTTAGTGCAATAGATGTGTTATCACAAATTTATATTTTATTGTATAAAAGCTCTGGTCCAATAGTGGTCGAGCGATCTATAGCACTATAAATAAGAGATCTGATATTGAGATTAATGGTAATAAATATCTCGTTCGTTGCTTGAGTAAAATTATAATATTACTTTATAATTGTTTTTGAAAATTGATATGGAACTAGATAGTTAAATGAATACTAATAATAATAAAAAATGTAACGGAATCTATTGTGTAGTTATGTAAGTGCTTTATATTATTATAAATTTTTTAGATTCTATGTTAATAGTAAAGCTAGGCGGCCTAGACGATTTATATTTTGTTAGCAATCACAAAATTCAAAAACTAATATAAACTTCTACGTCGTATGTCGTAGCGTATCGCTATTATTTTCATTATTGCTAACATTTATTACATTGTTTAGAGGCCCAGAGCACTGATCTTTATGCTATAAATATGCCAGCAAGATAACATGCATTAAAGTAAATCTTTATGCCATTATTGCATTAATCTCATCATATCCAGATCATTTCAAACTAATATTAAAATTGCAATAGTGATACAATAAAAAATATTAGTAACACCCTAAGTATTAGTATAATAGTTAATTAGAATATTACCATTTTTATTAATCATCATGTATTTGTATTATAGAGATCAGTGGGTACCTCATAATAATATTAGTGTTGTTGAACAACTGTCATTATTCAAAAATCTTTTCGTTTCTTTAAATTTATTACATAGGGAGCTAATAAGCATGTAAGATTTATACTTAGCTTGCATTACAGTACAGAGTTAAATTGAACAATAGTGTCGTAACTCAAAATATGTCATTACGAAAATTATTAAAAAGTCGCATCAATTTTTATATTATTAGTCTCATTATAATTTCGTAATGTGCTTACTTAGCATTAGTTTACATCATATACTTCTTCCTATATTTAATCTTTCTCATATCCCTTAGTATCTACCCTTGAAGGTAAAAGTCTCCGTCCATGATTACTTCATGTTTTAAGTACTTAATTTTGATGGTTTCCCTTTATTTCGACTATATCATGAATATGAAATCATAAAGCAAACTAATCCCCCCATAAAATATTCACCAGGCAATCTGTAAAATGCCATTTTAAAATATTTTGGGATTTAAGGAACTGATTGGATATTGTCTCAATAAACATGTGACAAAAAAGTAAAATAAATCGGTCCGCAAAAATAAGTTCTAAAATAGTGTCATAGAACCGAAAATAACTTACAGGTGATTTTTCGATTACTGACACACTAAATTTGTCTGTTAAATATCATTTAAATAGTTTACTACTCATTAATCTAGCATTAGCTAGGGGCCACATATTCATTATCGGTATGTCTTTTCTGGAGAATTTGTTACCTGGCAAAGTGATTTAATACCCTCCTCGTTTCATCTATTAAGAATAGTACCTACTGACCATATTTAATGGTCGGTATCTATAACTTCCTATCTGCCGATAAGACATCATTTTTTATAGTGGTTCTAACTGCACTTTTGCGTTACTAAACCCAAGACACACAATTATTTCCTCATCAATTTGATCCACAGTTACGACGCTGTATTTTTTATCCAGGAAAATTAAATAAATGAATGATAAAAAATAAAAAGGTTTATAGTAACCAGCTGTAATTCCATTGTGTTAACAATTTGATGAATCAATTTTAAAATTACTTCGATACAAACAATGAATTTCAAGCGATCTATCTCGGTGCTAAATTATTTTTTGATGTCAAAACAAATTTAAATAATTAAAACATCTTTGTTTACATGTTATTTTTCATAATCTTATTAGAAGGTATTATTTTATCTATACAAGAGATTATTTAAGTTACTATACAATACAGTTAATGGAAAAAATATCTATTTGTTTAAGATTTTATGAAGGTTTTATAGCAAAAAGCTTCGGCTACTTATATTATGAAATAGTGACTATGTACAAACATCTCGCATTTATGGGGAAAATAAGGGATATTGCACCATGGAAACATTTAAATATTCGTTGGTCAACAGGATACTAAGTTTATGAAATATTGTGATGAGATATAACTAATACCGTACAAATTTAACGTCTGCATATAAATATTAATATAGCATGTTTCAAAAAACAATATTCAATGTTTATTGAAACATTTTTGTGCCATCAGCAGACATTATCACTTTTTTTATTTGTACTTATTACTATCTACATGGCAATCACTAATCAAGTGCCTTAAAATGAACTTGTAAATAATTATATGATATTATAATTTTTTCGATAAAGTATTATAGAGGAGAATAAATTCTTACAATTGTTTTCCAAAAACAAAATAGAATATATCTACTTTTATTACCTACTCTTAGTTAAGTGAGATTGTGCATATTATTACTTATGTCTGTTTTGATGTGTGTCTAGGATTGATTTGGCATTAGTAAATATATTATTTGGAAAATATTCTGTTGTTTTATTTTTATTTTAGTTCACTTTATTTTATTTTATTTCTTACTAAAGAAATGATAAGAGATACAATGAATATCACAATTGCAGGGTAAACTGCAAATAAATATTTTAATTACGCGTTAACAAAACAAAAAAGAATATTATTCTGGTGTCAAATTATGAAGTTGTGGGAATAATGCAAAACAGAAATCTAGGTAAATAAATGACTTAGGGACCTGCAAACGTTGTCAGTTTAGAAAAAAAATTTGAGATGTTAAGCTCTGTGTATCCATTCTACCGCCGTGTTGTCTGTACAATGAAGAATACTCTGAAGAACTGTTTGGCGTAATATCTGCGGTTGATTTTCATCACCGCACATCACAGTGTACCTATAAGATCAGGTTCCATCAAGACCACCTGGATACCTGGCGTTCGTCCACAGTTCGGTTCACACGTAATTTTCGACCTCGCACGTATACCTAAACTTCTCCTTGGTCAGCGACGCTTTGGTCACGCCCCCGGTGTTATAACTCGTCGGAAATATCTGTGGACCTGGCTCGATGACGTCATGCAAACTGGAGAGATAGCAAAGCAAATCGAGATGTAAAGATTAAAAATATTATTTTGATTTGTGTGTATCTACTTTTTTGCATTTTTATACAACTTTTAGATCAGTCTGTACTTTATAGGGTTCCGTGCCCAAACTGTGTCAACGGGACCCTATTGCTAAGCCCCGGCTGTCCGTCCAACCGTCTGTCTGCAAGCTGTGTCTTATGAACCGTAATAGGTAGACAGTTGAAATTTTCACAGAGTGTATATTTCTGTTGCCGCTGTAACAACAAATAACGAAAATAAAATAAAAAAGTAAAAGAATGAAAGAGCCGTGTTTTTTTCATTTTCAAAGAATTGGATTGCTTTGAGCACTAAATTCCGCTTTGCACTATGTATCGTCCTACCCATCTTACAACACTAAATAATAATAAACAATAAGAATCAATAAACAACAAGAAACAATAAACAATAATGTGATTACGAAGCAAGAATAATACACGTGCGTCGGCGCTTGCTTTGCCAACGGTACTGGATAGGCGAAAACAGGGTGAGGTCCGAGGAAGCGGGAGCGGCATCGAATTCCAGCGAGGTCCACAGATAGTTCAGACGTGTTATACTAATGTGCATGGGCGGCAGTGATCACTTACCATTAGATTAGTTGAACCGTCTGCTCGTTTGCCTGCTCAAAGCCAATGGCTCAAAGCATAAAAAAAGACTTCATTCACAGGTTTAAATAAAATAAAGTTTATTTAATAATGTAGTCTGTATTAACTACCTATTAGTCTATATCCGCCGTACAGACTATTATCAGGTCTATCTTTATTTATGATTTCATTGGGTAAGTACCAGCCCGATTTGAGATTGCTTATGACAATTTTAAAATTCACTCATAACATTTACGAGCGCCAGCTATTGTTTACTTTAGTAACAAATTGGTGGACTTAGAACCACATTTCATGCTAGTACTTAGTTCACTTCACAGATGGCGTAAGTAACACAACACACTGGCTATAAAATAAACAGATGGCGTTAATTCCATTTCACTAACGCGGCGTTGGTATAAATCGCGTAATTTTACAAAATATTTTAAAAAGCCAAAAACTTACCCTGAAATTACGAAATTTCTGTAAGTATTTTCATCGGCAAATTTTCAAGTTGATCAGACTTCTTCATATTGGTGAAAATTACGTTGAAAGATTCCTTTACATACACACATTACATACAGGCCAAGATAATAAAAGCGTGTTAATTAAAAATGAGCGCCCCTCCACCATATTAAAATAACATAAGTTCTGCTAAAAATATTTCCACATCGTGCACGCGATAAGCAGAGAGACAGTGATGACAGGTTGAAAAGCAGCAGAAGAAATTAATTTCATTTTTATTTAAACCTCTTTAGAGCTCTTAAAAATAATAGTACCTATGGGTAGATAATTAGATTATGTAATGATCAACTAAGACTTTGATAATTAACTTAGATAATAATATATTCTTTGCCATTGTAAATACAAGCAGTGAGGTTGGTAAACTCTGTGTAGAATCTACTACCTACATAGGTAGGTATTCTACAAGATTCACAAACCCGCTCGTCTGGGCCTTTAGCGGAGGAGACATGAAGAGTCCTCTGCGTCCACGATTTAGAAATTACACAATAGTGTCTAGACACAGAACAACTCCATTTCTTTACAGAGAGAAAGGTTTTTAGTAAAAGAATACCTGCGTAGATTGCTACTTGCAATTGTGAAATGTTTTGTTACCATAAAGAACCCAACTGCTATGAATGCCATGATTGAAGTTTAAAATGTAAAAGTGTGTAATTATACCCTTAAATTGTAGTACCTACTATGACGCTAATCCTAATTATTCCATCTTCGTCCACAAGAATCTGGACCATAATCCGAACTAAGTGCCAGAAGTTTTCATACTGCCCGAGAGAAGAAATTTAAAAGCTTTACTTGTTAGATGCTGGTCAGAAATTATTCAGCTTTATAGCAGTCAATACTATTTTCCATACTTAATTAGGTGGTACTATTTCTTATTAGATTGCTGGGTCTAGGGCTGGTCGCCTACTTGATACCATAGAGATAATCCAAGCTTAGAGATAGAGATTATCCTACAAGTACCTACCATTCACGTATCATAACGCCATGACACATTATACGTCGGCATCTTCAGTTATTAGCACAACACCACTGATTATTTTGATTTATATGCATGAGACTATAAATGATGCATGATTGGACCGCTCTTTTTATTTATCGCTATAACCTATACGGTAATAAATCATCGTCACGGGAACGATAAAACCTTATAATATGATGATAAATAGGAAATCGTATAAAGGAATAAAAAGTCATTGTTTATTTTTGGTCAGCATTAGTATGTTGTTTGATGGTCTCCTTTCCCTTTTAATTATGGAAAAATTCATCTGAACTAGTTCAAAGGGTAAAAATTATGATTTAACTTACAAAGTAGGTATAGAACGGTCATTTATATTTCGTATCAATATTCTAAATTTGGATGACACTTTCCTGGAGTATGGAACATTTTACACTAAATACCTTGTCCGTCAATAAAAAAAAGTATACAACCAAACATTACCTTCAGCACGTAAGTACCTAAGTACCTACATATGTATTACAATCAAGAACTGACAATTTATATAACACTAGGAAATCGCCCTCGAAAAAAAGTATATTATTATAATATAGCCTATGTCTCCCGGGGATAGTGTAGCTTCCCAACAGTGAAAGAATTTTTCAAATCAGTTCCCTACCTAGTTTCGGAGCCTATTCAATGCAAACAAACAATCAATTCTTTCCTCTTTATGATATTAGTACCTATAGGTAATACCTACTGAAATATTTTGTTCAAATATTGTTACAAGATTCGTATCAATTGTACACAACTTTGCTTTCATTTCACATCGCACATTCACTTCGCGTCAAGCTCAAATAAAAACAAAATATGCAACGTGAACAAATTCTGAATTCGTTCTAAATATCGTGCGAATAGAGTGAAAATTCCTGAAAGTTCCGAAACAATAGATAAACCAGCGAAGGTTGGAATTATGCCGGAATATATTTTCATTGTGTTGTTGCCGAAGGATTGTGGTGCGTGCAAATAGAGTCAGCATGATTTCGGAAAGTTTTTCATCGGAAAATTTAAAACATACGAAAAAAATGTTTTTTTTTTAATATTTACTGAAATTTAGTAACGGCGTGTTCTTTTATTATAGTTAAGTAGATACCTAGAATAATTATTAGCAACCTATTTTTACTTATGTCACAAAAGACGTAGGTAATTAAAGAGAAGTATGTAATAGTACCTACTCATATCAAATTTTTAAACTGACACTTCTAAATACTCATCTTCACTTACCTGACGACATAATAATTATAATCAATAAATAAATAAAATTAAATAATATGAATTAAATTAATAATAATAACTTCCAGGCAGCCAGGAACAATAATTCCATGTTGATTATCTTCATATTTCCGGATTATCCTACAAGTTCGAGATCTGTGGCGACCCTCACTGCAAGGGCTGGAGCCACGCTAAGGGCAGCCGCTCGTAAAATTGCAGCGAGCCCTAGGGGGATGTCTCAAGACGCCCGTGCATTCTTGTTTACGTAGTATATTTACGAGAATTAGAATCCGCTGTGTGGAAATGAAACTGATATTTCAGGCAGTTTGGCAATGATTGAAGAAGCTGATAAATAAGGAAGTGCACGTACCTCTTCCTTGCGTCGTTCCCTCATTACTGAAGATCATTACTGTGTTCTGATATAACCTTCTTTGTGATGTTTCTCCATCTCTGACGGGTGTCTACTGTGTGATAAGCACATAACTACTCATAACAAAACCATTTGAATGATGAGTTGAATTTACTCATTTGCTTTCTATAAACCGTCAGGATAACCGTCATACGTTTACCTATACAATTTTCCAATACGTTATTAGTTCAATACATTCAACCGTTGAGAAAACCTAGTTTACGTTGCCACCACTACTCGAAGTACGGACTCGGACTAGTGGAGGTGAAAACAACAATAACAGTAAGTATACTAAGACAACACCATGAAGCCAGTCCTGGATTTGTCAATAGGCCGTATAGGCCGCGGCCTAGGGGCGGCAGCGTCCTAGGGGCGGCAGATTTCAGAAAATGATATTATTAAAGATGATTTTGCTGTTAAAAAGTCGCAAAAATTGTAAATCTTGTTTTTTTACACACTTTCTTACTGACTAATTCAATGCCTTCCTTACTATGAGTGGAAAATTATTATTTTAGAAAGGTACATGAGGCGGCAGAAATAAATTGACCTACACTCATAAAAAATATAAATCCGGCACTGCATGAAGCGCTCATAGACTGCGGCTTGCGTTGGTCTTACTCGTAAGTGATCGACAAAGAGCGGGCGCGGTCGGTAGTTGGATGGGTGACCGCTAGTGACAAAAAATTCTTGAGTGCTTCCGTGCTTCGGAGGGCACGTAAAGCCGTCGGTACCGGTTGTTATCGTATGACAACAGTCGATAACCCATGTCGGAGGCCCTCGGGCGGTTTGAAAAACTTCGGGTTGGCCACTAACCCCTCCACCAATCCGCACTGGAGCAGCGTGGTGGAGTATGCTCTAGGCCTCCTCAAGAGGAGAGACCCGTGCCCAGTAGTGGGCCATTAATGGGTTGAAGCCAAGACAACACCTATTAATTTAAATCTATACAAATCGCTTCTGAGATATTGACATTTAGTACAAAGTTGCTTGATTTTTCTATCGAGTCCACATGTCAGTCTTTAATTAAATTTAATCTGTTTCCTTTCCCTATACTATGTCATCAAGGAATCAAGTCGGACTTACCCGGCGCGGGTAGGGTCGCGGGGTCGTAAAACCACTTCCCCTACCAGTTTGGATTGTACGTTACTGACACACAAGGTACGAACAGTGTGTTATGAGAGTTGAGAGTCTTAGTTGACGGCGCATTGCTTTTGATTCATTTTGTTGGAACACTAGGAATCTCTGTGTAGAATGGCATAGGTGTAGAATTAGGTTTCTCAAAATTGACGTCTTTTTTACGACCTAAGCCTAGTTGATAGCGACCCTGCCTGCGAAGCAAGGGGTCCCGGGTTCGATTCCCGGCCGGGGCAGATATTTATGTGACAGATAAATATTTGTACTCGGGTCGTGGGTGTTATTGTGATGATTTATATGTATGTGTTGTCCAATGTCCATGCCACCCGCGACACAAGTAAAAACCTACTGCGGGGGTATGAGTGTGTAAGTGTATATGCCTAGTTGTTTGCATTGCCGTCATTTGTTTAACGATGGTTCGGTTCATTTCCAAAAGTAGGATTCATTTTCAACAAAAAGTTATTTAATTGTGTTGTGAGTAAATGCTGATTGTTGTCTAATTATTGGAAACAATCTATTACATTATAGACTCGTCGATTTTTTCTGCGCTGAAGGTTTCACACTCGCTTCTAATTGTTAAATCTTTTCTATATTTTGGTCATTTATATACATAGATGGTGTGGACGCGTTGAGCATCATTCAAAAAATGAAAACTGAAAGTCTGAAAAAATACAAAAAATAAAAAAATAAAAAAATAAAATAAAAAATAAAAATAAAAAAGCCTTTTTATTCCTGTAAGGTACAATTTACAATCGTTTTGCGTAGTATACAATATATTATTCATGAATTTAATTATTATTATTATTCATTAATGACAATTAATTAAACGTGAAACGTTAAAATAGGTTCTAAAAATTATATAAAAAATTAAAGAATGTTATCAGGTTGCATAATGTAGCTCAAAAAAAGGAACTACGGTCTGAAGGTAACTTAAATACCTGAAGAAAAAATTACAAACAAGTTACCTATATGTTACGCAGAGGAATCGAACCCGCACCATTCTCTCAGCAGGCAGGACCTGCAATCATCGAACTAAAACAAGAAAATTTTTAAACATGAAGAAAAAGCTGGCACGTTTTAGTAAGTTCGAACGGTTGGGGTCATGGCGTTCCTCGATATTTCAATTTTCTTGATTGTTCCTGCCACGTACGTGTGAACGTGTGAATGAGCTTCCTTCCGAAGTTTTCCTGGAGCGTTTTAACAAGGGGTTCTTAAAGATGCGCGTAAAAAGAACTCTCCTTCAAGGCCGGTGCGGTGGAGCGATTAATCGTTGCTCACATCGACACATACATAGGCGATGGTAACCACTTACCATCAAGGTGGTCTATTTGCTTTTTGGTCAGCCCATCAGGTTATAAAAAAGGAAAACATAATTCTTGCATAATGTCCCCTTAATAATTAACGTTTTTGACAATATCACGTTTTAATTTAATAATTTCAATTAAGTACTTAATAAAACGCTCATACTTATTCATTTTCCATGGCTCATATATTTTCATCAAAGATATTTTAGCTGAAATATATTCAGCATTTCAGCAGGCTGTCCTGTCCCTTCTAATTTATTTTTTTATTCCTTACAGTAAGAACTTGATTAATGTCTGTCCGTGTTTCTGCTCTAATTTCAATGAAAAATTTCCCTTGTGGCCTATATCACTTCTCATTTTTCAGAATTTAGAAATTGCTGCCCGTTTTTCAAAATCGCAAAGACCATAATCTATACTAATCTATACTAATATTATAAATGCGAAAGTAACTCTGTCTGCTACTCAATAACGCCTAAACCACTGAACCGATTTTGATGAAATTTGGTACAAATATAGAATTGAGCTCGGGAATGAACATAGGATACTTTTTATCCCGGAAAATAGACCTGTTCCTGAGGGATAACTCTTCCACGCCAAAACCACTGAACCGATTTTGATGAAATTTGGTACAGATATAGAATTGAGCTCGGGAAAGGACATAGGATACTTTTTATCCCGGAAAATAGACCTGTTCCTGAGGGATAACTGTTTCAAGAAACTAAACCGATTTTGATGACATTTAGTACAGATATAGAATTGAGCTCGGGAAAGGACATAGGATAAGTACTTTTTATCCCGGAAAATACACCTATTCCTGAGGGATAACTCTTTTATTCCACTAAACCGATTTTGATGAAATTGGGTACAGATATAGAATTGAGCTCGGGAAAGGACATAAGATACTTTTTATCCCGGAAATTAGACCTGTTCCCGAGGGATAACTCTTTTAAGCCACTAAACCGATTTTGATGAAATTTGGTACAGATATAGAATTGAGCTCGGGAAAGGACATAGGAATTTTTTTATCCCGGTAAATAGACCTGTTCCTGAGGGATAACTCTTTCACGCCTAAACAACTGAACCGATTTTGATGTTTGGTACAGATATAGAATCGAGCTCGGGAAAGGACATAGGATACTTTTTATCCCGGCAAACAGACCTGTTCCTGAGGGATAAGGTCAAATTTTGTTATATTTAGTTGATAGATTCGTTATTTATGAAGCGATTTTTATGACTCTTTTTAGGGTTCCGAAGTCAAAACAGAATTCTCATAGTTTCATCATGCCCGTCCGTCCGTCCGTCCATCCGTCCGTCCGTAGCATAGCGCAGAGGCCCTTAGTGCTAGAAAGCTGTAATTTAGCAAGGATATACATGTTTATTTAAACTTTAAACTGGTAGAATAACATTTTTAAAAATATGTTTTTAGGATACCTCTCCTAGAGGTAATATGGGAATTTTTTTTTTCCGTCACGCACCCCATAGTGCGGGGTATCGTGGAAAAGGTCTCGCAAAAATAATAAGGGTCTGCTAAGTCCATTTTTCGATTGATTGGTCTGTTTGCAAAATATTCGTAAATGTTGGACACGTAAAAAAATTCATGGCAATAGCATTAAGATGAATTCAAAAGAAAAACTATCATCACTATATTAGCATACGTAGTTATTGAGTTCTATAAACTTAGAACTTCGGAACCCTATATTACCAGTGACCTGAAACGCTATTAGCCGGTTTTTTAACCAACTTCAAAAAAGTAGCAGGTTCTCAGTTCGACTGTTATAAACAAAAATTAACTTTAACATAATTTTAAAAATCAATCTTTAAAGGTTAATTCAGGTAATGTTTATACGAAACTTCGTCATTTTTAGGGTTCTGAAGTAAAATCGGAACCCTAATAGCTTCGTCATGTCCGTCCGTCAGTCAGTCCGTCTGTCCAAAGCAAAGCGCCGAGACCCTTAGTGCTAGAAAGCTATAATTTGGCATGAATATACATATTTATTAAAACTCCAAAATCGTAGAATAAACTACTGAGAATAATTTTTTTTTCCGGGTACCTCTACTACAGGTAACGTGAGGATTAATTTTTTATTTATCCCTATAGTGTAGGGTATCGTTGAACAGTTTTTTCAAAAATATTATGGGTCATTTGAGACCATTTTTGGATGTAGGGTTCCGTTTGCGAAATATTTGGCTTGAAAGTGCTAATTTTGGATACCCAAGTCAAGTGAAGTGTCCCCCCTAACGGCTAAACGGTTGGAGTTGGACAAGTGAAAAAATTCTCAAAAATAAATAGCATATACGATGAATTTATAAGGAAAACTATCAAGGCTATGTTAGCATAAGTAGTTAATGAGTAATAGTCAATAAACTACTTTGGAACTGATACGCACTTGCCCGGTTTTTTAAGTTAAAACTGTGAAAGTTGGTAGTTAGTATGTAATCTATACGAACATAGGATACTTTTTATGCCGGAAAATAGACCTGTTCCTGAGGGATAACTCTTCCACGCCAAAACCACTGAACCGATTTTGATGAAATTTGGTACAGATATAGAATTGAGCTCAGGAAAGGACATAGGATACTTTTTATCCCGGAAAATAGACCTGTTCCTGAGGGATAACTGTTTCAAGCCACTGAACCGATTTTGATGAAATTTGGTACAGATATACAATTGAGCTCGGGAATGATCATAGGATACTTTTTATCCCGGAAAATAGACCTGTTCCTGAGGGATAACTCTTTCACGCCTAAACCACTGAACCGATTTTGATGAAATTTGGTACAGATATAGGATTGAGCTCGGGAAAGGACATAAGATACTTTTCATCCCGGAAAATGGACCTGTTCCTGAGAGATAACTCTTTCAAGCCACTGAACTGATTTTGATGAAATTTAGTACTGATATAGAATTGAGCTCGGGAAAGGACATATGATACTTTTCATCCCGGAAAATAGACCTGTTCCTGAGGGATAACTCTTTCAAGCCACTGAACCGATTTTGATGAAATTTAGTACAGATATAGAACTGAGCTCGGGAAAGAACATATTATACTTTTTATCCCGGTTAATAGACCTGTTCCTGAGGGATAACTCTTTCACGCCTAAATCACTGAACCGATTTTGATGTTTGGTACAAATGTAGAATTGAGGTCGGGAAAGGACATAAGATACTTTTTATCCCGGAAAATAGACCTGTTCCTGAGAGATAAGGTCAAATTTTGCTATATGTAGTTGATAGATTCGTTATTTATGAAGCGCCTTTTATGACTCTGTTTAGGGTTCCAAAGTCAAAACAGAATTCTCATAGTTTTGTCATACCCGTCCGTCCGTCCATCCATCCATCCGTCCGTAGCATATCGCAGATACCCTTAGTGCTAGAAAGCTGTAATTTAGCAGGGATATACATGTTTATTTAAACTTTAAACTGGTAGAATAACATTTTTAAAAATATGTTTTTAGGATACCTCTCCTAGAGGTATTATGGGGATAATTTTTTTCCCCCATAGTGCGGGGTATCGTTGAAAAGGTCTCTTAAAAATTATATGGGTCTGCTAAGTCCATTTTTCGATTGAGTGGTCTGTTTGCAAACTATTCGTAAGTCAATTTACGAAAAACATGTCATGAAGGGATCTTTATTTTCGGCGTACGAAGTCGCGGGTAACAGCTAGTACCTAATATTTCAAACAACAGGAATACGTTTTTTATAAGCGAATATATATTAAAAAAAAAGTTATTACGGTATTAAATATTTTTAACACTACTGCCACCCCACTAGGCATATAAAGTCGTTGCAATATATACCTACGTCCCACTGCTGGGCTCGGGTATCCTTGCACAATGTAACTAGCTATATTTCACCAAACTGGGTAAATGCCAGTGGATTGATACAAACTTTTGACACCTATTATTCTAAGAAATGTGTATACGTCCCCGTAAAGGGGAGAAGAAAATCATTTTTAATAGAAAACTGTTTTTAGGCCTAGGGGGGGTAAACCCATAATAATTATACATATATGAACTTCCACGGACAACTATTAATAGCACGGTTAGTATTAATAGTATCTTAGTTATGCACTGGTACTCCAGGGAGGTGTCTAGTCCTCGGTACTCTGTAAGCAACTATTTAATATCATATCAAGATCACCAAGTTACTCTGTGTAAAAACCGTTGTTTACTCAATATGGTAATTATGGTCTAACATCTTGACGTATCATACCCGCAAGTCTATTACTATGTAGTTGAATTATTGCTACACTAGCCATTATCGTGTAATGAACCAGAGACCCGTACGTCGAGGTACGACGATCATATTGCTGCGTATCGGAATTTATTCCCAGATTATCATAAAGATACCGTTTTGATTGCGCTGTCGTCTTAGTAATTAGCAGCATTCGTATTCAAGTTACAATGTATTTATGCCTAATTAGTAATTATGTATTGATCATTACTCAGACGGAAGATTCGTGGGTAGTAACAACGTCACTGGATAATTTGTTTTGATAATATTAATGAGTTTTTTGTAGTCGATCTATTACAATTTGTTTAGAAGAAAATACTATTTTTACTGCATCAGTTCATTGGACATTGCGTTGACAGCCAAGAATGAAAAGAGAAGAAAGAAAGAAGAACTGAAGAAGCTGACTTAAGCAAGAGGGTAGCAGCTACCCAGGGAGGTTTCACGGAAAGCTGATACCATACTTAAGAAAACGTCGTTAAAGAAAACAACTTCAAAAAATTGGTTACTAAAATTCATTAATCTTGAACGTACCAATACAATATTTTGTTTCTAATATTAACGGCTATATATTACCCTTCCTTGCCATTAAATTATGCAATCCAAATATTTCATACCGAACCTCATGAAATATTATTTATTTGTCAACTCAACGCGTTTTTATCGGCTGGCCCAAAGTTGCAGCTATGAGTATCGTGGGCGGTATTAATAGCATCAAAGTATTAGGCACGGAATGAAGAATCCACGAAATTTCCGTATTCCAAATAGTAGACATAAATTAAAGCTTTTCTGACGTTTGTAGCGCTGTTTCACGCTTATGTACAATTTAAGGTGGACTATTGTGTATTGCGACTACCGTTTACGGGGACTAAAGATAATGAAACGTAGTAAAACATTTGCGGCGATGTGGTTTAACTTGTACAAGGCGAATAACGATATAATATTTATTTAGATAGCCAGTTAGTACTGAATTGGCAGACGATGATAATTATTATGATTTAGCAATAGTTGTATTATAATATACGTAGGTAGTATATCTGTTTCCTCTACGGTTATTGTGCAGCATCGTTTTATAAAACGTTTTTTGTTGACTCGTGGACAGTAACTTCAGCGCTACGTTGTCGGCTAAAAAATAAGCTGGAATCCGCAACGTCTCTTTCTATCCTACACTGTGCCTTGAACATGAAAGACATTATACATTATTTTTAGAAAGAAGGAGGTAGGTAGCTCGCCGAACTGGTAAATGGTCATTTTCACTGTCATATGCAGGGATACCATCGATATTAAACAAACTGAGTGATACAGAGAGCAGTGACTTCCGAGGAACTATTCATCACATGATAGCCTTGTCGTTTTTCAGCAGAGTGCTTCACAAGCAAGACTTCAAGATATATGAAGCTCCTTAAACTCTATAACGAAAATATGTAACGACTAATAAAAACTACAATATTCATACAAAATCACCAAACGAGATATCGCATGTCGTATGGCTTTAAAGTGCGGCTTAAAATATATTTTATTAGTCACTAAACTCTTACTCCGAAATGGGCTAAAGTAGAATATCTGTTCTCGTTCACGCAATTATAAAAATGTCACTTCTAATTACAAGCAGTTTCGACTCAGCTGCCCTTCATCTTTTTTATTACGTTGCTTTTTACACGAAAATACATTTTTACTTTACTCTGTTAACACGAATATATTACCAATTTATTGTTAGATGAATAACAAAGTTAGTGCAAAATTTTTTCCTGTATGTTTTCTGTATTACATGTTGGTTTCCTGTACGTTTCACATAAGAGTTCCCTTCGCTGTCATACTAATAGTATGGTAGTTTGTCAAATCCTGGTCAAATATACCGGACAGATTGAGTAAGATATCTTCTTGGCTTGATTAGATTTCTTTTTGGTTAGATGTCTTTATTTTTAACGGTCTTCAGCTTTTTGTGGTAACATTTATCTACGTAGCCTGCATAAATAAACTTAAGCCGAGTTCTAACTTCTTGTTCAACATCAAGGCGACAGTTATGTTTCACTTAGATAATATACCTATTACATTTTTGTCATAAAGTTTTTACTTGCACTTTATGGCTAATTGCCTTAAAAATTCTTTCATGTTAAAGTAATTCAATTTTGTTGTTTCTTCCACAGAAAGAAAATCAAAATGTAGCAAGTATTTTCTGCATTAGAAAAAACAGTTATAAGTACAGTATACAGAGTCATTTGTCACAGCGAGCCGTGTGAAATGTTTTTTTGTAAAATCCCTCGTTACAATGATTTATGTTCGTCCGGGAAATAGAAGGAAAAACATTTGCATTTACGCTACAGAACTACAGTCTACCTAAGTAATTTAAGTTGTTGTAATTCTATTTGCATTAAATAAATGAAAAAAATTTATCCAATAAATGAATACATACATAATATATTTTCTATAATCACCGACAAGCGATCAGACGAAGAGACCTTCGCTCTTAGATCTCCTAATCACCAGAAAATCGAGAGGAGAATAAGAGAAAAATAAAGAAACTTTAAGTTTGTAATAGCAACCAGAGATATAAATTATACTGTCTACTGAAGTTTCGTACGTACTATGTACTATTAAATATGGTCTAAAATACGTAGATGGGTCACAATTCATTTGAAATCTTATGTATAGTAGCACTCAACTTTGGTCACAAAAGCAGAAATGTGTAAAGACTAAAAATTTAATTTTCTTACATGAAATTAATAAAAACAAGCAAGTAATATATTTATCTGTCAGAAACTGTGCATTTAGACTCGGAAAGGCTTGCAATTCTTCATGGAGAAATTGCGCCAGCAAACCGGAAAAAGGGAATATGCGAAATTATTTCATGTGGAATAATTTATAACACGGTATATCATTATAAAATAATATAACCTGGTTGTAACATCTCTTAGCATTGCGATATTTCTATAACGATTAATGTGGGTGTAGGTTTACAGTTTGGATAAGAATAATAATATTTGAAACTTCAAGGTAAATATAATTAGATATCAATATTAATATACGTACCTATGATCGTTAACTTAGTATATGATAGGAATGGTCGAAGTGGGACAAATTAGGGCAGGGTAATATCGTTTGCTATGTGGAAATGGTCATGAAAGGGTTGAAATTACCTAACATTCAATCATACTCCTCATTCCACAGTAAATTATTTCCTTGGTTATCAGTAAGTAGTACCAAATATTTCATACCAATGGATGTCGAATAATTCACCCGGATGTATTCTAATCCAAACAAAAACATAATAAAATTATAATAATTTACGGTCATTGAGGTTCATTTGCAGTACGATCACGAAGCACTCTATGGAACTTGACGAAGGCTTTTGGCTGGGGAAAGTTTCCTAGCAACGGGAATGTCTCGCACATACAAATGACTGCAAATAGTGTGACAAACGTCGATCGCTGGATGGAACTACAGCGTAAAAGTCACATAAATACGTGAAGGTACGGTCAGCAAAAGGTCAGTTGTAGTTATGCAGGATATGATACGAGAACGTTCTGTAATCTGTATATATAAAAGGCAAAAGTGTTGGACTGATGTATCAACGTACAGGCAAAACCCTAGAGCTAGAAACTTAAAATTTCGCACACGTATTCTTCTTATGACGAAGGCATCAAATAAGGAAGGATTTTTCAAAATTCAATCCCCAAGGGGGTGAAATAGGGGATAAATATGATAAGCATAATTACCGCGTATAAAGCTGAGGGCAACAGCTAGTGTTTAATATTACAGAATGTTAGTGTTGTTATCAATGTTAAATAATACCTTACGTGTATAAGCAACATTTAACATTGATAATAAAACAAATATTCTATAATGTTAAATATTATGGAACGTTTATGTTTTTACCCTGCATAGCATACCTTTTTTGCTGACCGTACGCAGGAAGTACTCTAAGCACCTACTCTAGGAAGTAAGTACTTCAGGAAGACAAGTTATTATGAGGAAATCAAAAACCTTTAGGTCCAAAGTAAAACTTTACGCTCTAACGCTCGTCAAAGTTGATTAATATGTACGTAGTAGTTGGTATACCTATATTCTGCAAGGCTGTTCTGTTTTGTAACTCGACAGCGGAATCCGCGATAAGTTTCAAAATTGAAGATCGAGTCAGAAATCTTGAGATGTCATTCTCTAATCATCTTTTATGCACTTGCGAAGTGAAGTGAGTCTCGAACTCGAACGTCAAACGACTAAAAATATGACAAATAAATATGTCATTGTCTAATCATCTAGTAAGCACTTGCGAATTGAAGTGACTCTCGAACTCTAACTTCAATTTTGAAACTTATCGCGGATTCCGCTGTCAAGTTACAAAACAGAATAGCCTTGCTGATATCGTTTGCAAGTATAGTGAGTACCTTATAATATGTGTCCTGAAGTATCAGGGCACGCGTAATTGAGGAGGCCTAGTTTTAAAGACAGTGTTCTACTAAAATTGGATGGTTCAACTAAAATATCCAATGTTATGACCCAAATTATGCAATGTAGAGCCAGATATTGAACTGATTTTTAGGGGTTGAATTTCTAGCAAGAATTCGAATAGCACATATAATTTTGCTTCAATTCGGTCGCTGTACTACTGTTTCGGAAATAAATTTTATCGTGGAGATAAAAACGAAGAATGAAATCATCTGTCCTTTCGTTATAGGTCCTAGCCAGTTAAATGAAAATGTACCCTCACTCAAAGCCAAACATTTCATTCCAAAGTTATATCTTTCTCCCAGTCCTTTGTTTCGCTATTGGCTATTCATTTCGTATAAAAGGGTTTCTTACTTTCTAACAACAAACACTTCAGAAGTGTAAAGGACCGCCCAAAGATTCAGCCGTAACGGTTTTATTACCAGTTCCAAACTTCAGCCGAGCTTGATCGTATTATTGCTTGTTTTCCTCATTCTTCTCTCGCCTGTTTTAGTATCCAAAAGTAAAATTAAAAGTAGTAGGTAGGTAGAAAAGTAGTAGTAGGTACTAGCTGTTGCCCGCAGCTTCGCATACGGAAATTATGTTTTACATACTTATTTGTAGATCTTGAAGAAAAAACTTTGAAAAACGGTGAATTTATATATTCAGGGTCTTCATGTGATGCCCGGACAGACAAACAGCCAGACAAACAGACAGACAAACAGACAGACAGACAGACAATAATTCTAAAAAAATATTTTTATGCTCTAACATGTTTTTGAAATTTCCTCTAATCGAAATTTTTAAAAAATATTCAATGTACAGAAACTTTGTCCTTTGAGTCTTATTATAGTATAGATTATAATTATAATTATTGCTTTGGTATACAACGATTTTGCAGGAAAGTCCAGCTTCAGCATCGGTCATAATAAACAAGCCAAGTAACGTCGTAGCAGTCACTTTAGTAGGAGCCAAATAAAGATCGAAAAAAATCTTCCAACATATTTTTATTCGTTGTAAGAATATTTAAGAAGGCTCCACAAAGTCTTCACACAACGTTTTGGTGAATATCTTATTTATTCTTTAAACAATTTTTGTACCTTTCAATAAAACTTCAAGACCAATTCCCGCCACTATTGAGTTTGTACAGCAAGGCGAGACTAAGCAAACTTGTTGTGATTCAAACAAAGTAGACTGGGGTAAACTGAAGCGTGGCGATTTCGAAATTTCTACCTCCTGGAAAATTCTCGACAAAATTCAAACTGTATTTTTGTTTTTCACTCCGATTTTAGACTCGATTTAAACGATTTTGTTATCATTATATCCCACCAAAAACATAAATGTAAAAAAGGAGAGCCAAGTTCAATACAAAAATTATGCTTGGCTGTGGGCTTCGCCGCAAAAAGAATGGAGATCTAAATGAGTGCCAAGTTCTATGCAAAATCGAAATATGTATTTATAGGAACAAAATAACACTATGAACAAGTATTAAACTCTATTTCTTTGCTGTGTTGGATACCTATAACAATTGCTGTTATTTAAAAAAGTGAGATCTTAAAGTAGGTTAGCTTTGACTTGGCCAGTTTTTATCAGAATTAAAATGTTGAATAACTTTATAAAATGACTGACGTAATGAAAACTGGCCAAGTCAAATCTTACCTACTTTAAGATCTCACTTTTTTAAATAACAGCAATTGTTATAGGTATCCAACACAGCAAAGAAATAGAGTTTAATACTTGTTTATAGTGTTATTTTGTTCCTATAAATACATATTTCGATTTTGCATAGAACTTGGCACTCATTTAGATCTCCATTCTTTTTGCGGCGAAGCCCACAGCCAAGCATAATTTTTGTATTGAACTTGGCTCTCCTTTTTTACATTTATGTTTTTGGTGGGATATCATTACTTTTTGTGCAGAAAAATATACCCTGTCCACAAATCTTAGAGACTAAATTGACGTTTCATGGGTGACCAGTTTCGGGAGTAAATTAAATAGTGATGACCATAAACCGGAAAGTGAACCGGAAAAACATTAGCTTTTACGGTGAGTCAAATATTTGTATGATTATTGAAGAGTCCCTAAAACTGGTATAAAAATAAGTTTAAGCAACCATATTATCATATATAATTATATTCATAATATATTTACCCTGATAACCTGAATTCAAAAGTTATTCTGCTTACAAGAACGAGTATTTGATTATGGTTATATTCGGTATACAGCTAATTTTATACTATTTAGCCGAGTACTAAATATCTAGGTAAATATGATAAATAGGCGATTCTCACACTGCTCCGCGCCCCGCCACCCAGCGTAGATCTGCCTCACCATGCATTGTTTTAATGGTGTACCAAAGTATATCAGCTTCTATGGAAAACACGCATGGCTTGTTGCGTTGAATGTGTTGTACATTAAAACGACTTTCCGCGAGGGACAGCAAAGGAAAAAGTGTCCGTAAAACGCGTAAAATTACGGGTGGGGCTGCGGTGCGGTCTACAACAGCTATGTTCGAATATCTATTTGGCGGACACTAGCGCCATTGATTAGGGTGGCATAACTCAGCAAACTTCACTCCATTTACAACAGCCATGTTCATAATTATCTATTTGTCACACACTAGCGCCATTTAGAAATGGCCATTATCGAAACCACTATTTTCTGTAAACAACTGGAAACTTTTTCAACTTTTCCTTCATAATATGAGATGGCCCTCGTTCTACCTCAATACTCCATGCGCTGAAGTATGCCATATTGAGCCCCGCGTGCACAGAGGCCTTAGTGCGACTTTTACGTGACATATCGGGCTCACAATGTAAATGCGAGTTAGCTAAGATTTGTATCGGACCGAAGCTTTTTTTCACTGCCGCTAGATGGCTCTGCTTCGGTCCCATACAAATTTTGTATGGGGACACCACTTATTTTTCGACTTTTTTTATTTTTTTTATTTTTTTCTACGCTTACACACAATTACCGAGCTGGATTCCAAATTTCATCCTTCTAGGTTATCTGGAAGTAGGTAAGATTTAGGTACTATATGTCAGTCAGTCAGTCAGTGCTAAAATTTACGACTTTTTGACCTTCATATCTTTATAACCGTTTGAGCTAGCTTCATGAAATTTGGGCTACTACATGTCCTTATGTATATAATTAAACACACGTAGTTTTATGTGTTTACGTTAAAGAGGTTTTGAGTTACAGAAGGGTCAAAAGTGGCACCAAGTGGTTCGTGTAATATTACACTCGGCGCTGGCTAGCCAGTTCCTTTGCTTGAACTTGGCTTGACACGCTGCCGCGTGTCTAGATATTGGGTCTTAAACTATTCGTACCTACTTAATAAATAATCATTCTTGACAAAAAATAACCGACTTCAAAATTAGGAATAATTACTTAGGAATAATTAAAAGATACTCGTCAGATCTCGCTCCAATTTAAGTGGGACGTGACAAGCATCAGCTTTCGATTATTAGAATACAGATTAGAATCATCAAAATCAGTTTACCCAGTCGAAAGTTCTGAGGTATCAAGCATAAAAAAAAATACAGTCGAATTGAATACCTCCTTTTTTGAAGTCGGTTAAAATGGAAGTTTTAACCGACCGATATTGATCGATGTATAATACAATAAAACATAACAACAACATAATTTCTTCTCCATGATAAAACAAGAAATGGCGTAAAACAAGAATGGCATGGAAAAATGGGTATTCTGAAGAATGAAAAAAAAATTGTTATGTTATTCACATACTCTCATGATAATTATTGTGTGCCTTTAAAATAATAGTTTGCTTATTGCTAGTGCACAAACGTTGTTAGGTTAAATTTGGCTTCCTAAAAGGTCGTTTGACTTTCGCCAGCCCTTTAATTACGGAGCAGACAGGCATTTATTATGGCGGATACAAAGTGGCGGATGTATTATGTACAACTATACGTCCCGTAGGACTATGTGGGAGGTAATTTTGGTAACAGACGGAGAATATTCATCTAATTAAACATCAAGCCGATGATGCAGGTTCTAAGGATGATAATATTGTTTGAAAGGTAAGTTATGGCATACGTAGAAAATTCATTAACTTCTATTTTCCCTGTAATTACTGTTCTGCTGCTAGACATTATAAACGTAAGGTACTTATAATTATTATAAGTTACATATTTAATTTTTAGTGATCCTATCATAAGTATGAGAAAGTAGTGCTTATAATAATTATGTACATAAGCAAGCATCCAAACCCTAACTGTTATTTAAGGATTAACTTTTAAATAAATAAATAAAATAAATAACGCTTCACACTCATAGCCCCACACTAGGATTCCCTGTGTCGTGGGTGCCATGGACAACACACAAGACAAGGACACTCACACCCAGACCGAGAACCGAAATTCAAACTCATCATTCAAACGGCCTCGCTGGGAATCGAAGCCAGGACCCTTGGCGCGGCATCCGCCATGGTAACCATTACGCCATGCGGGTCGTAAAAAACATTTTTTAACTTTATCCCAAAACATTTTCTAACTTTCTACAGATTCAATCATAAATAATTATAATAGCTTTTCCCTTCAGGGCGACACTACAGAACTACAAAGTTTTACCGCAATCAGTCCTTCGGACATGGTCTATTTCCTGCAAATAATAGAGTCTTCACACTCACTCCCCAATCGATTTTTCACATAAGGAATCTCTATGCATCTCGCTCTAGCGTATAAACTCTAAACAGAGGGTTCTACCGATAGTAAGCTGTTTTACAAACAGTAATGAAACATCGATCAATGTATCCCAGTACCAGGACCGCATGAGGCTTAAAGGCAAAACAAACGGGCAAATTAGTCCGCTCGCTTCAGACAGATCCTGATTGATGGATGGGCTACCCGCAGCAAGTCTTATGCAATTAGCTTCTCAACAAAATCCGTGGCCCGCCTATTTACTAATAGATTAAAATTGTTATTTTTATTAATAAGGAATTTGGTAATAATAAAAACATGAGAGGTGTCAAGGGACACCCGGATGCAACGAAGTTCCTTTCGATTTAAGTATTGTTTTTTGAAGTGATTCAGAAAGTTAGCGTGATTCAGAAAGTTGTACAGCGCCATCTCTGTAAAACTCTCTGAATCACTTCAAAAAGTATCTTACCAACATTTCGTAAGAAAATTTTCCTTCTAGCCCCCTTTCATAACGCGCGATAAGGAACTTCGTTCCAAAAATCTATATATTATAAACTTACAAAGCAGACCCGTAACTGTTTTTTTTAAATACTAATTGATAAGTATATATATATACACACGTAAGCTGAAAGAAGGAGCTGCATAAACATAATTTCATACGTTGAAGTATACATATACCTAGCCTAATCAAAGGCCTAAAATCTTGCATAAAACATTTAAGATCACACCCGCTACATGAAAGATATTATTTTGTTCTTCGGTAGCAAAATGGGTCTTTGTCACGTGGTCGATTTTATAATAAAAGTAGAATGGTGGTCAGTCAGGCATCATACTAGGTATAGTTGTATAGCTGTACAGAAGGTACAAAAGTTGGTACAAAAGCAAGCGACCTTCATCTACAGACCAACAGGCAAGATAGGTGTCTCAGTCTTGTCAATAGTGGGAACAGAGATTGAATTTAGGGATAGATTAAATCAAAACAAATAACAATCATCACTAATATACATCAAGTATCACTGTTACACTTAGGAACATATTTTTCTTTATTGTGCCACCATTTCGGAAGGATGCTTTGTCATGTAGGAGAAGAAATGGTGAATGAAACTCCTGATGGAAGATGGAATGTATTATACTAGAAAAACGACTAATTCTTATCATTTCTTGCAAATACATATGACTAGGTATGTGATGTAAATAATAATCTGTGCAATAGATAACAATATCCCGTTAATTATGGTAAGTCAATGCGTAGGATTAAACGGTCGACCATTAATTTACATTAAACAGTGTAATCTATACTGTCATCTTAATGGGCCTTGTTTAATGTGTGAAATTAATAATATAACCACGGTTATTCAGGAGCTTAGATATAACTTAACAAATAAATCTTCTTTGAAAAAGTAGTGACAACAATAGCTACGGCATTAATTTCTAAATGAACAATTAATTTTGTAAGCAAGTACATCCAAAAACTGTTGGTTTCATAATTACAAATAAACATTCATTAAGTAAATAAAGTTTGAATAATGTTGTGTACACAATTCAAACCTAATGCATGTCGTTATCATTGACTGGAACCCATTTTACGACTTCAGTCAATAAAATAGCTTTAGGTATATTTATCTAACAGATTCTACAAAACATCTTTGTTATAGTTTATTTTCATTAGAACGATCCCGAGTTGAACAACCTCGTTGATAACGCTGACTGCGCTAAAAATACACGAAGAAGTAGGTTAATGACTTTCCTTTCAATGCAATCAACCCTGTAGTGCTTTGTCCAGCAGATTGTCTTGCTTCTGCTAAGAACTTTGTATCCGTTTCTGCTTATGCAGAGAGAGTACGCGAAATTAAAAATGAAAAGAATAGGGATGTTGACACTAATAATAAATTAATATAAATTTATGTCTAAAATATTAGTGGTCTTTAAGCCTAAAATATGATTCTTTTATTGAAATCAATCACAATAAATTAAATATCATTAATTTAAAATGTTAAAAATTGTACTCACTGTCACGTGACCTCCAACGCCATTTTGAGAATATGACGTCATTGGAACAATTTTATATGGAAATTCAACAAACTTAGTAAACAGATAGTATTGAATATAGTTTAGTGACGTCACGTGACGTTTTTGGTGGGAAATTTTTATTTATCAATTTTTGTTTTTAAATTGAAGATTATTTTTATAATATTTTTTTCGTGAATATTGAGGTTCTATTAATAAAATAAAATTAAACCCTAAAATTAGTCAACATCCCTATTAGAGAAAAAGTTATGTAAGTACTATACGTGGAATATAAAAAAATATTGTGTGTCAGCTCCGACGCACGACTGGAGTTTAACGCCATCTAGTTTGCAGTCGTCAAATCATTAACAACGATCAGAATACGATATCCCAAGACTATTATTATCATTAGATGGCGTTGTTACTGATCAGCCATCCAACGCCATCTTGATTCTGTGTTACGAATTACAAACATAACGCATAACGTAACGGAGAAAGTTTAATTTCACTCCTGAAAATTTCATACCGTGAGCTTAATCTAATATATAAAATTCTCGTGTCACAGTTTTCGTTGCCATACTCCTCCGAAACGGCTTGACCGATTTTGATGAAATTTTTTGTGCTTATCCGGTATCTATGAGAATCGGCCAACATCTATTTTTCATCCCCCTAAATGTTAGGGGTAGTCCACCCCTAAATTTTTTTTTAATATTTATATGGCAAAACAACGTTTGCCGGGTCAGCTAGTTAAATATAAAAATCGATTCTAAAGGAGTTAAACTCCAAAAAGGCTTCATAAATAAATTAAGTAGTAAGGGTAAATCTTTATTATAGCTGTTGCTCTGTTTTGAACATAGAGCACATACCCACGCGGGTATGTGCTTGATGGTTTTGAATAATCAAGTCTTATGATTAAAACCTTTCGGTAAAGATTTAAATTACAATTTGTTACAAGCATCTTTTATTTTAATTTTCAGGCTTCTGTCTGTTTCTACAGATTGCATTATCAATTACGCATATTTTTTGTGAATTACCTAACATCAACATGTCATTGCTTTATTAATATTAAAAATTGGATTTAAATCGCCATAATAATTATGAAGATTCATAAAAGCAATATCATTTTATTGGCTTTAATATAACTTTTGCAATACTACAAGTGACAACGTCTGAGTATTCCGTTGGAAGTCAATACTCTTCAAAATTTACCTTTAAAGCGTGAAAGTTCACAAACATTTCCATAGATTTTCTCAAGTTTTGTACAGGCAAATGAGGACTTTATGTAGTGGGTATAAGAGCGCAGTCGTAAGTCGTCTGTGTCGATAAGTCTGTAAATATTCGAAGGGGTTGTATTATTGGAGATTCCTGAGTGTTTGAAACACTCAACTGATATTCATCGTCGCAGTAGTGCGAGCAGCGATTGAAAAGAAAAGCTATTGTTATATCTCAATGTCAAACATTCTTAACGACAAAATGACAAAATTCCAAAGCTTTTAAGTAATAAATACTCGTTTATCGGAATGACTTGAATGACAATTCGGTGACTTGATTATGTAAGTAATTATGTTGAAGTTTTGTCATTACATTACAGTACTCAGAAAAGTTTTGTACTTAGTCCTTAGGAACAATTTTCGGGCAACCTACTAAGCAGACTAGTGTATTCATACACAGTAGTTTGTGTATTGTTCTAACTTGTTGTTGGATGTGAACATTTTTATTTAAAATAAAATAAGTCAAATGAAAAAAATTTTTTTTTTAAACGCTTTTATTTCAATAATGTTTAGTTTATAAAATTAGCTACAAGTTGTGAAAATTTCAAGTCTCTACGTAAAATAGAACATAGAGAATTATGCGTCTAAAGTCTGAAAATCGTTTTTTTTAATTTAACAACAAATAAACAATGAAAATTAGTTTAAAATATGATTTTCGTGTATTGTCATCGGAAATACACATGTCTGCCAAATTTCATCAATTTTCATTAAAGGGAAGTCATTCAAATTAACGTTACAAGATTTGATGCTCCGAAAAATCGTTTTTTTTAATTTAACAACAAATAAACAATGAAAATTAGTTTAAAATATGATTTTCGTGTATTGTCATCGGAAATACACATGTCTGCCAAATTTCATCAATTTTCATTAAAGGGAAGTCATTCAAATTAACGTTACAAGATTTGATGCTCCGAAGTGAAGCTAAATAAAAGCGTTTAATAACAAACTTCAAATGTAAAAGATCCACTCTCTGAACATCTGTAATACTTGTTTTAAGGTACCTATTAAAGAAGCAAAATAACATAATGTTCAAAACCAACCTTAATCTTTTCACTTTATGAACTGCGACTAAAAGCCCACTTACTTTATACAGTTACTATAAAATTCATAATACGGAAACATCTTTACGCTTGAAGGGCGTTTTATCATCGGGCACGTACAAACTAGTAAAGTTGGTAAAGTCTCATAAAACAAAGTGTCAGTTATTACATTAATAACGAAGGGCCTTCCGCAAAAACCCTTCCCTTTTTGTTCATCCCTTGGGGTTGTTGCAACTTTCGCCTTTTATGATGAAACGTGGAGCTACGAAAGAAGCGTTCATTATCTAAATAAAAATTACCACGGCATTAAATAAAATCTTAGGTATGGAATAGACATACAAAATCCAGATTCTTAAGGGCTTGTTGCAACTTTTGTCATCCATTCTTGAGTTCACGCCAACTTGGGAACAGCAGGGGCCCATGGTGCATTCGGCTGACTGCACTGGCGTTAGATCTTTCCTGTTGGAAATCTTTGACCTTTGTACCACACAAGAAGCGTATATCTGAAGGCCACTCTTCAATGAAGTACCTGGAGGCGGATAACGTGGACAATGTGAACATTGGCTGAAAAATTTCGTCTTATCATACTTAATTATTAGTGATGGGCTGACTATGGGTTTTGCCGATCAGCAGACTAGGTGATAAAATAGGTGAGAAAATTGCCGACTAATCGGCCGACTAGTCATAGTAACTTTCTTCAATTCCTTTATTTTTTAGTAGAAAATTAATGCCGACTATTCGGTTTTCCCGACCAGTCGGTGTGAAGTCGGCCCATCTAATAATAATGCTTTAGTTCTACCATGAGGATGAGCACAATCCACCTAAGTTGAAGTATCTTGAAGTACCTACTAGTATAATTATTTCCATATTTTTTATTAGTATAATATCGTTTTCTATAACAATGTAAGTAGATTCATTGTATAAAGAATTTACACTAATGAATGTATCTAGTATTACTTATTATTATTTACCAACTAAAGCTTGATTAATGATATTATTCGGTATACTAACTTGAATCTCCTTATAATTGGATGCGACAGCTCCAATGACAAATGCTTCGATAGCAAACACCACGCTAACAATCTTAATCCCGAGGGAATTAAGGTGAGATCTTAGGATCTTAATTTATCGTTGAAGGATTGGCAGACATTGTGGATAATATATTGTATCCAGACAATTAGCCAGGTGCAAAATTATAATGTGCTGCTTCTAAACGTTATTAAAGTAAAGTTTTATTAAATATTAGTAAAATTAAATTTAAGCGCGTTGCTACAAATACCTATCAATGATATTATGAATAAAAACGAGGTAGATATGTCACTAGCGCGCCGAAGATGAAGATCGTAAGAGCAGTCAGTTGACCTCGTTTGCTCGTAGTCGCTCTGTCAATACAAGACGATAGGCAGTTTTGTTATTGTCAGAAGTGCTTGAGATTTGACATACCTACAACATTAAAAATATGCCTTCGTGTATTATTGTAGTGTGATTGGTGTAGTGAAACAAAAGATAAACGTATGTGTGTTGTAGCTCTTTTCGGAACAGATTTTTTGGTTGATTTTTAAGGGCATGACGTATTTATAGTTTTTAAATATCATTGGTACCTATTGACGTTGTATACATTATGAAACAGAGGATCATTATTTTAAAATCGGTAACTCTGGCGAAAAAAAGAGGGATGTTATAAGTTTGACGTTTCTGTGTATCTGTGTATCTTTGGCACCGTATGTATGTCTGTCTGTGGCATCGTACCTCCCGTACAGATTTTGATGTACTCGTAGTTTTTTTGTCTGAAAGGTGACTTTAATGGTCGTAGCACACATATCAACTCGTAAACGGAACGTAAACGTATCAACTCTTGCATGTCAGTATTCTTTGTATGAAACTCCCTACTGTAAAGCACACTTATCGGATTCGTAACGTAATCGCCTCGCCTCGAGACAAGCTCACGAACCGCGGTACGGTGCGTGGACGACTTGCCGTACCCGCGCTTACGTCTCACCGTACGCTATCCTTCGACTTTCCGTTTCCTCGTGCACTCCTGCGCCGCGACTACCGCTGCATCGGCTAACTGCTGTCATTCATTCCGTCAACCAGCGGCCGGCGAGCCGTAAGCGCGGCGTCGCCTAGCCGTAAGCGCGGCGTCGCCTAGCCGTAGCCGAGCTTACGTTAGGTTGACGGCGAGGCGATCCGGTGCCGATCCCTTTCCGAGTTGATATGTGCGCTACGACCATTAATCGAGAGTGTTATGTTATGTGTGTAGCTATGTTTCGTGTAAATAAAACTGTCGGGGATTTTTTAAATTTTAATTTAATATTATATCATACAAGAAGTCATTCCGTCACTATCCTTATGATCCGCCTTCAGTTCAGTCGACTGCGATCTTCATCGACGACGGTCGTGTCACTCTGCGCTGTTTTTCTATTAATTAAAAATGACTACCATTTTGTGTTTAATATAATTTAGCGAGCAAGTAGCTATGTCATTTTGGAATCTCAACTTTACGTTTAGGATAATATCAGTAGGTATGTTCGTTATTCCGCACCAGAAATAATTTAAATTAACTACTTGATAATCATTAACCTACATTTTTATTTTGGAACTCATCCATAATTTTTCCTACCGCCTCGTTGTTGACCAGAAGCGGACGAGTCTTGATTTATTATGGCCGCTTTCCACAAAAACCTGCGCTCGTAAGCTGTTTCCTTTCCGAACGTCCGAATGAATCTATGTTTCATCCCTCTAATCTTATTAAAGATCCCGGGATATGTGCTCCTTCATGTTGTTTTTGCAACAGCTTAGTTATTTAGTTACATAGAAATACTAAATGGGATTTAGGAAAACATCTAGAATATTTTTATTGCTTTATTTCATGGCTTAATTCAATGAATTTAACTTGGTTATTAATGAAACATGAATCAAAATATTCAAGCTTAAAACAAGTAAATAGTAAAATAAAATACTTCATATTAACTCTAACAAAGTATGTGCAACCTGTTAAATATAATTTATTTCTTACAAAAGAGTACATTTTTTACATTTCCATTTCTGCCAAACTGCAAGCCAATTTGTCAACAAATATAAAATGTAATGTGTAGGTAATGTTTAGTGACTAAAAACATGACTAAACTTTAGTCACGTTTACATAGAATTTATTTAATAAGTGAAAAATGTTGTCTCGTATTGTGGTTGCATGATTAGTCATTAATAATCCCAAACTTCCATTTGACTTGCAAAAAATGCACAGCTGTCTTCTATCCTTCTCTTCTTCTTCCTCTCTCTTCTTCTTCTCCCTTCTGACTTTATCTTTCACTACTTTTTACTACTTTTACTCTTTCACTTACCATCAAGTGGCTCTCGTGTCAGTTATTGGCATAAAGTAAAGAGTTTAAAATATGCATAATTATTTAATAAAAGCAACACTCATGATTGCTTAATCCAGGACGGAAAGTAATAAAATTACCTTTACCCATTTCGTTTACAGGCAGTCTTTACAATGAAGTATATAGCATTTTTACAACAACAAAGAATATTGCTCGCTTGTTTGACTCGCTTGGATAACAAAACAAAGTATGCAATTTGTTTCTAATTACCTAATGAAATGCACCAACGGCTTTGCAATGATACATGGATATTCGTTTATTACTACCCAGTAATGACTAAACATACCAAAAAAGTTTCAGCAGACGAGCCGAAACGAAAGAGTCACTGTTTTATGGATAAAAGCACCACCAATTCATTCCCGGCAAGAAACAGGATTTAAAAGAAAGAATCAACCCCGTAGTAATCAGGATATTTTAATGTTTCAAGACGAGGAATTTACGTGCACCTAGTTACTCATACTTAAATGATCATTAAAAGGGTAACGAAAAAATAAAGATAATATATTTAAAAATACATTATATTGACTAAGATAAACTATTTATAAAATAGCTATCTAATTAATTTAGTTAATTAATACAATTAGCAATAGAACAATTTATTGACCAAGATAAACTATTTATAAAATAGTTATCTAATTAATTTTGTTTGTAATCAAATTATAATTACAGATATTACGATAAATTCGATATACAGTTTTCCTGAATAAATAAATAACAGTTCAAAAATAATTTCATAGACACAGAAATAAATCATAAGCTTATAATATATTTTATTACATTTTTACAAACAGGCGTATTATGAGATTTTAAGTTTACGGAATTATAAACTAAGTTAATTAAAATCAAAATCACAAAGAGATCTAATCTTGAATCATTTAATTTAACTGTACAATATGTGTGTGATATTTATTCATACATATTTATTATAGTACAGACTTAACATACATTGTTAAACATTGTTACACATTATTATACATACATTGTAATTGTTTCACAATTTGTACGACACTATTTCAAACATTATTTCTTTAGTTTATGTAGGTACACAATGTATATTGTGAATCTGATTTTTTTGTTAGGTAACTAGAAAATTAATGGTCTTATCACATTACGCGTCGAAAATATAAAGATAACATAAGAAATATAATTTTAAACTTATACCATTTCAGATATTATACATTAACAGTAATACGAGTAGTTGCTAAAGATTTTTATACTTAACATCGACATCTATTAAAAAGGACGAAACATCGGTAAAAACAAAATTATTTTGAGTTCCCCACAACTGTTAAATGTATAATAATAAGTCTCTACGACACAATTTCAAAGATCACCTCGATTTACACAGTTTCATCACAATAACTTCCACTTCTGCATCCACAAAAAGTTCTTTTCACCTTTTCATCTTCCCTTACACTTACACTTACAATAATAGTTTTTGAGTATTCATTTTATTCTAAACGTAAATTTCAACTTCAAAATTGAGTGGGTGATGTCTCTGGCTCTTCATCCTGACTGTGACATGGGAGTATCCAACGCCTCCTTCTGTTATGTTGGCACTCGCGTGGGAGAAATCGTTGTCCATTACTGCTATACCCTGTAAACAATTAAGTAAGTTAGTACATTTTCTTAGACTATTGTGTAAGCGTTATCTATGTCGCTTCTAGGTTTGCCTAGTAAAACCTCAGGATTGACCAACGCCTTTTGGTAAACCCGATATAGATTCCTATTTCGATCTTTGACTGATGAATTTTTGGCTTATGCGCCTAGTTAAATTATATCAGAGTGTTATTTCTGTGAAACCTGCCTGATTAGCTACCCTCTGGCTTTATTTAGCCTCCAAAAACTCATAGGGCTATATTTCACCGGGACACCATGGCGGCGCAACCAGTCGCCGCTACCAATAAAATGTATACAGCTCTATAGAGAGTTACTCACCTGGTGTCCGTTTGGTTGCGCAACCAATTTGGCGGCGCGACCAACTCGGACACGTGCACAGAATGTTACTGGTTGCGCCGCCACGCTGGTCGCGCCACCACTAATTACTATAGCGCTACATTGTGTCTCACTCACTCGGCCGCCAGTCCGGCCGCCAGTGACGTCCCCACCAGCAGTAGTGCTGTCTCTTCAAGGTCCATTTTGATACTGTCTCTGTGTGGTGTGGCAACTCTGGTGTCTGTATGGTGTCTAGTTTGGTAGCTTACGGACACCACGGTGGCGCAACTGATCGCGCCGCCATGGTGTTCCGGTGAAATATAGCCCATACTGTTCCGGCTGAGGGTTTGAGGGCTTGTTTTTTTGTTTTCCTTTTCCTCTCTTCTTTCATGATCGGCAACGCATCGGTGATGCTTTTGGTGTTATTGTTGTCCATGAGTGACGGTGGACACCCTCCATCAGGTAGATTGTCAGCTCGTTGTCAGCTATTTGCATAAGAAAAGAGTTAAGGGATTCGCTGTTGATTCAGGAATTACTAAGGAATGTATCGATAATGGATGGATAAAAAAATCCTTGGTCTAGTTCTAAACACATGGATTTATAACTACTTGATATCTATTACTGGATAGTTGCCTCTAGTGGCAATTCAACATACTACCGCACCCGCTTGCTTATGACGGTCAATCACTTACCTACTATAATATTTACTTAAGCTAGTTATATTATATAACATAATTCATTTCTGCACATCATGCTAACAAAAATAGTGTAACTATTGATAAATAAACATAACATTACATAGAACGTGTATCTGCAATCTAATCTAATACCTTTAATCTAATACCTTTAAACGAGCAATTCTCGTATATATTTTCTGAATCTCGGAAACGCCTCCAACGATTTTCATGAAATTTAGTACGCAGAGGGTTTCGGGGGTGATAAATTGATCTAGCTAGGATTCATTCTCAGAAAATTTCGTTTTATCCTTGTTTTCAGGCAATGAAAAACTGCTACAATAGACTCTTTCTGACATCTATTGGCAAGTAGCAACACTAAAGCTACTTCAGTAGATGGCGTTGTTAAGCAACACTAAACGAGCAAAGCTCGGTCATCCGGGTACTAAACATTAGGTAAACAAACATGTAACATACTGGGTTCCTATTCGTATTGTGTGTAAATAACAGATGTCGTCATGAAGACGTGGCCTTTCCATGTATCCATATAGGCAACATAACTTCGCATATCATTGAACTAACAAGGAGGCAGACTGGCAATCAATCAGGGATCCCGTATCATTAATTTCAATCATAATCATACTACTGAGTCACCTCAGTGTTTTTATATTATAATAGAACTTTTTTGCGTTGCCCGAGTTTTCCAGGATAATAAGTATCCTCCTATTTCAGTTCATTGGTAGTTTTTTGCGTGAAAGAGTAACTAATTAATATCTTAACCAAAGTAGGGTCTCTTTTTGTGTAAGAAGCCTTTTGAAAATAAATGTACTATTTTTCTATTTAATAATAATTTATATTCATTAAGTAATTAAAAGCGAAATTACTCGTTGAATGAAATATTTACTACAAAATATGACATTCGTTCTACTGACTCAATAGATTCCCCATTCCCAGATATAATCTGCGGGAATCCCAGAATCCAAGAACTACGAGAACTTAATTCCTCACAGAATTACATCTACAGGTAATAATATGATATTGTTTTTACTGCCCGAAGATTAGTGTTAAATTACGTAAAAAGTGCGCATAAGTAGGTCTACTGGTCTAAGATCCGAACTAGGCGCGAGCTTCACCCATGTGTTTATTGGATGAAAAGTGGTTTATATCAAATTTAGTATGCAAAAATAATATGTCACGAGTAGGTTGAAAAAAAAACATCCTGGCCAGACTATGATTAATACAAAATTGAAAAATGACTTTTTAACATTGCACTGATAAGTTTATTGAATTTTTATACCAACTGAAAGAATGAAGCCTATAGAAAATGCCAACGTTGCGTTGACATATTTTTTCCTGACGTAATTACTGGGTTGACAGGTTTAAACAGGATGCATAAATATTTATTAAATTATCGTTATAATGATGAAGAAATTGGTAATTTGTTGAACAAATAAGATATAATTCAGGTTATACAATTAATTAATTTCGATTAATTAATTATTACACGATATTACTTATTACATAATATGAATAGTATTATAACTTACCGGAAATAAATACAAACAAAATATTTATCCTCAAAAGCGAAATCGATCCCGCTTGATTTGATGTTTACAGATACCAATATTTAAAGGTGATAATTATAAAGGTCAGGTTTTCGTTTTAGAGTAAATAGTAATATTCATAGTTAGATAACGGCATCAAAATACACACGAGTTACTGAAAACCGGATAATATTTAAACCCTGATACCTATTTGTTTTAAATATTATGATTTCCCAGAATAATTAACCAGAATAGTGTCTAGATAACGATAAAGCAGAATTGATTTAACAAGGATAATTTTAAAACAATGGAACAAAAAAAGGTTTACTATTACTCATCAATCAGGTGTCTGTGTTTTTAAGTCAAAGATGTCAATGACCTAGCATTGTTTTGGTATGTAATAAAATCAAAAACATGGTCACAATATAAAAAAAACCACGCAAGTGCGTATCAGGCCACGCGCAATGCAGGGTTCCAAAGTATAACTTATGCTAACATAACCGTGATTGTTTTCCTTATAAATTCATCATAATTTATTATAAACTATTTTTGAGAATTTTTTCTCTTGTCCAACTCCAACCGTTTAGTCAAGGGGGAGGGGACACTGGACTCTAATCAAAATTTGCAATTTAAAGTCAAACATTTCGCAAACGGACCCCTAATTCCAAAAATGGTCTCAGAAGACCCATGATATTTTTGGAAGAACTTTTTAACGTGTGGGGTAGTGTGGGGTATACACTATAGGGTATGCGACAAATAAAAAATTCATCCTCACGTTATCTGTAGTAAAGGTACCCTGAAAAAAAATGTTTTTCAATATTTTATTCTACGATTCTGTAGTTTTAATAAATATGTATATCCATACCAAATTACAGATTTCTAGCACTAAAGGGCTCAGCGCTTTGCTTCGGACAGACGGATGGACGGACGGACAGATGGACGGACGGCCATGACGAAACTATAAGGGTTCCGATTTTACTTTAGAACCCTAAAAACTAAAGCGGATAGCGGAAGCACCTAGGCGCTGGCAACGCGACGTGTCGATAGTGTAAACAAAATGGGATATCAATGGAAGTTGACTGCATTCGTAAACAAACACGATAATGATTCTATTTTTGTTTATGTAGTAATATTATTAGATTATGATGTCACGTTATTAAATAGACAAACAAAGCTATGCAAGCGCTTTTCGGAATGACATACTATTTATTGTTATGCACACTGTACTGCAAATTGGGATTTCCATTTTTTTTCCACAACGCAATAATAATGCATTTGGACTTTCTGATGTCGTCAGACATTAGCTGTGACTATACCATCAGATCACATTTAACAGTTTACAGAATTATATTAATTATTATTACACACATTACAGAATTATATTATGCAGGTATGTGTATTTTCCATAAATCAATGTTCAAAGTGAAAAAAAATAAAGTGTACCTACCTAATTATTATCTACACATTTTCCTCATAAGTCATAATAAACGGAGATCAGACACGTCTTGTACCAAGGTTAACTTTGACATGAAGGAATGTTATTTTACTTTTGTATGCGCATTGCGCGCATTCCATCGAGTTATTGATAAGATTAAATCAATATGTTTTTGTAGATCAGCATAATGGAAGGTTATTTTACTGTATCGTAGTTTAAAAATATTGATAAGAAACTTATTAAAATATAGACATTTAAAATATTATACGTCGTGTAATAAATCAAGAAAAAAAAAACAAATTTGATAAATAATTAATTAATCGCTTAAAATGACCGTGAAATTGCATGTTTATTCCAAAACCTGCTTTAATAGGATAAACATTTATAGCAGCGAATTTTACGTGTATCAAAATGTCAATTATTTCGTCTGGTGCACACAACCACAATAGTTCTCCATTCCAAACGAAGGGTCAAAACAGGGAATAAATTCGTGACATATGTACGTATATGTATGTAATTCACTGTGCTGCGTTACCATGTTTTAATTAAACATTTCCACAACTATTCTTTGTCACGAAAATGAAAAGGACAGGTAGGGTAAAAGACATATTTTTATGTAAACTTGTACTTAATACCTTAGTTTATGAGTAAGTATTCTATTAAATTAAATATATTTAAATTTTGTATGCCAGAATTCGCTTAATGCCTTCTCAGGTTAAGGCAAAATTCATTCCATGGGAGGCAGTTACAATTATCTAGATAAACATCCCGTTTGCTACATAATACCGCATCATGTCGTTTAGTCCATTAGTGACCCTAAGAAACCTGGACCTAGATTACGAACTAGACAATGCTAGACTAGAGATCTGATAAAGTTTTACCTATTAGGTATATGAGCCAAAATTTAAGGTGCGAATATTGTGTTAGCTACCTACATATAAATTATTATGCACTTTACATTAAAACATAGCTACCTACATATAAATTATTATGCACTTTACATTAAAACATACGCCGGCGCCGAATAGCCGAGAAAAAGTAAATCATAAAGGTAAATTAAAAATTTTAAATAATATATCGGAGTCGAGTATAAATTTACATTTTAATATTTAAATGTAGGTAGACTTTAAGTAGATGCAGAGTTACTTATTGAAATTATTATTGTTTTGAGTGTTTTTCTTCGCCACTTATTGCAATAATTAAGCCATTAATTATGTTTCATGCGACATAGCAATAATCTGTTTCTTAATAAATTTAATTTTTATAAGATTTATAAACAAAATACCTTAATTATTCTTTTCTCCGGATCATTATACGTCAATGTCTTTATCCGTTTCTTGAACGGTATGGCGAAGTCTTTCACTCTTTGGTGGAACACCATTTTTCTGTGCACAGTATCACCGACAATCATATCGTAGCACACACACACGCACAACAAACTTGCGAACCAAACTAGTAACAAGGAGCGCATATCGATTTCACTTCACATAAGCACAAAACATTCTCATTTGTGTACGCGTATGTACATAGGTTGTACCATGTTCGCTCGATGACTGGTCGACGTAAAATGACTAATGTAACGATAACCTCACCACCGTACGATACCGTACGATAAGTTTATTTTAATACACACAATTGGTCAAAGATCAACAATTTGCCAAATGTCAAAGCGATAGTTTAATGTGCAGATTATTTTCAAATTAAGAACGTGTTTGTTCGGGAGCAGAACACTTTGGTCTATTCGTAAACTAATAGCTGTTGCCAATTGTTTATACAATTAGAACGTCAAACAATAGATAATGATTCGATTGTTTCGAGTTTTGGTGTGTCAGTGTTGATAGTTTAATATTATAGATTTCAACGACAATAAATCCAACCAAGTATTTATTGTTTGGAATGTTGTTGGAATTGTTTTAATTTTGTTCCAGATCCAGATAATACATTGTCTTAATCTGCTGAATTGAAATATTTGTGGCAAGTGTTAGATATCTTTATTACTTACTTTAAGTTAATGCTATAATTTATCCACCTACTATGTGTAGGCTTTGATTGGTTGATAGGTAAGTAATAATAGACAGTAAAATGGTATGTATTTTAAATTTGTCGAAAAGTATACGAAATTAAAATTATTATAATTAGCTGCCCGGTTCTATTTCGTTACTAAAGTTATAAAATAAAATTTCCGAAAAAAATAACTATGCTATGGTACTTTATGATGAGTTCTGTATAAAAATTAAAATTACACAATATTTACACACATAATTATTAATTCAAGCAACCATTATCCGGTTTTTTCTGGTTTTTTATATTGTCTTAACGTTTACTTACAAGATAATAAGAATAAGATATACATAATTAATGAGAATACTTGGGATAATAAAATACCAAGTCCTAAATATACTTTCCTCAGAGATTTACAACGTTGCGCAACACTTTTATCCCAAATCTACAAAACATTTCACTCTGCAAGATAAAATTTACAAATCGTAAAACTTCTTTGTATCTTTTCAAAATTACTTTTCTCTCCCAAGTTGCCGACAGAAAGATTGATCGTTCGGCGTTTAGACGTCGACGGAAAATTCAAAACTTTGTAAAGCAGTCTGAGAAAAAGAAGCATTTTTAATTAACTCTCAACAAAGTTTTGGATTTGTTTAATGGAGTTAGAAATCCTTTTGATGCTATTTCAACATTTGCCTGTCATTTGCACATGTCTCTTTGAGGGGTCAGAGTAGATAATAAAACTGTTTAGGAAAATCATTCATTAATTTGTGTCCGAGCCAGCGTCTCCGTCCTTCTTAAACTAAGGACAAGGCAATGGTACCAGGTTTGTTCTTTTAGAGAACAAGGGATTGTGTCCAGTCATCGTATTCGTGATGGTACGGATTGCTCGTAACGTGATACTAAAGAAAATAATTCGAAAGATTCATAAGTAGCAGGCTAGGCACATCTATACTAATATTATAAAGAGGAAAGATTTGATTGTTTATTTGCATTGAATAGGCTCTGAAAATACCGAACCAATTTGAAACATTCTTTCACTGTTGAAAAGCTACACTATCCCCGGGTGACATGCTATACCTATTATATATTCTTTTTACTATTTTTCCCGAAGCGAAGCGATTTTCTAGTATTTTATAAAACCAAACGTGAAATGTTGACTTTTAAAAGATAGTTAACACACGGGTTCTCTTCCATTTATGCCGCCAACGCATCGTAGTTGTAATGCTTTTGATCGTAGTTGTAATACTTGATGTGCATAGGAAGACATGATTACTTGAGAAGCTTGTATATATTCCCACCATATTTAATTAAAAAGGTGAATTGCTCAATTCCATAATAATTTATTTAGTGGACCCAAGAATAGGTACAATTTTTTTCGCTTTGCGTCCATTCTGTTTTTATGCGTCATTTTCCCCGAAGAATATAATGAATCCTAAAAAATTTTTTTTTTTTAAACGCTTTTATTTCAATGTTTAGTTTATAAAATTAGCTACAAGTTGTGAAAATTTCAAGTCTCTACGTAAAATAGAACATAGAGAATTATGCGTCTAAAGTCTGAAAATCGTTTTTTTTAATTTAACAACAAATAAACAATGAAAATTAGTTTAAAATATGATTTTCGTGTATTGTCATCGGAAATACACATGTCTGCCAAATTTCATCAATTTTCATTAAAGGGAAGTCATTCAAATTAACGTTACAAGATTTGATGCTTTGAAGATTTGATGCTTTGATGCTCCGAAGTGAAGCTAAATAAGTTGAATCCTAAAAAAATTTTTTTTTTAAACGCTTTTATTTCAATAATGTTTAGTTTATAAAATTAGCTACAAGTTGTGAAAATTTCAAGTCTCTACGTAAAATAGAACATAGAGAATTAAGCGTCTAAAGTCTGAAAATCGTTTTTTTTAATTTAACAACAAATAAACAATGAAAATTAGTTTAAAATATGATTTTCGTGTATTGTCATCGGAAATACACATGTCTGCCAAATTTCATCAATTTTCATTAAAGGGAAGTCATTCAAATTAACGTTACAAGATTTGATGCTTTGATGCTTTGATGCTTTGATGCTCCGAAGTGAAGCTAAATAAAAGCGTTTAAAAAATGCAGTCATATCCGTAATCTAGATTATCCTAATATGCGTCGAAATTTCTCCCATTTTATGAGTAGTAATCAACGAGATATTTAGATTTGGCAGTTTCCCTTGTCCATTTTGACTGACCAATGTTAGCTTATGCTTCTAGTACCATAATTTTATACTTTTAGTACTTACCTACTTCATACAACCAGAGTGCTCTTTCAACAGTTCTCCGTATAAGCAATTCGGTATTCTGCAAGTCAGCAACCAAAATATAGCATCATCATTTTACTTGAAACAGTTTAAAGTGACAAGCTCAAATGTTCAGTAAAAACACCACGTCATCAGTCTCGACATCGACTTTTACAAGTATCATTTAATATTATTCTCCTTTACTAACTTGACCAAAATCATTTTAAATAACACATGCAATCAAAAAAGAAACGTAATCAATAATAACGAAATTTAATATTTCTAAATATTATCTATTCATATGTGCAATAGTGACAAGATAAAATGACACAGTTTTACATAATATGAATATTTTGTACCTGCAACGTTTTGACGCACATGTGAAAACGTAAAGCCTTTGCCTAAAGCCTTTTGCCTTTTTCTTCTCCTCCATGACTGAGCACCCTTCCGAAAAGCTAGTAGATTAAAAAATGACGTGCATAAATATGAATAAAAAATTTTGATTTGATTTGATTTGAAGCTATTTCATGTAAATAAAAAACCCGCCAGTCGCATCACTTTTGTACGTGTGAAGACGGGGTTCCCCTGTTAAAATGTTTCATTCATCTATACTTTTTAAAGGTACCATCCAAGCTCACTGTTAAATGTTAAACGCTGATTAATAATATCTCTCAGTTTTAGTGATAAGTTTGACCAACATTATAGCCTTTACAACTACATGAATTCAATTTCACTCGCATGAAATAGATATGGCGTTAGGCTGCACATGTATCCAGGTATTTCAAGAGATTCTGATCGCTTTTCGTATCCCGACAACAGAGGCAGAGGGCTTCCCCTTCGTTTCCGGTCGAGAGCTATTGTAATTTCTCAAAGAATGGCCGCAGCGTCGCAATTAACGCAACAGACCACGTCATTCAGACAGTTCTGCGTCATAATTGCAGGGAATTAACGGCACGTCATCGGTTCACAGTTCACGATTGGATATTATAGTTCGCGATATTATAATTACAGCAATTAACTTGTACGTACGAATGATTTTCAAGTTGATATTTGCAGAAGTTCTCGGTATTGTCGATGAGAGCAGTTATTAAACTTTTTGGGTTTTAATGTACGGACGAGTATGGTAGAACTCTTCGTTCTTTGTTGTACAAAACTATAAAATGATTTCAGTACAAAAAATACTTTACTTAATAAGTGTTTTTTTCAAAATATTCCTTTATATTTAAGTTAGTAAACTGAATAAGTATCTGCACATGTCTTAGAGTGAATAATATATGATACTAGCTGACCCGGCGAACTTCGTATCGCCTAACAATTGATCAGTTATCGACCGGAGAGGAAAAATGATTAAATTACTAAAATGGCTATTAAAAAATAAGGGTTGATCGTAGAAGGGTGAAAATTGAGGATTGTATGTATTTTTGTATGTTGTATCATAAAAAAATAGAAATTAAAAATTTTGTCTAAAAAATAAAAATAAAAATTTAGGGGTGGACTACCCCTAACATTTAGGGGGATGAAAAATAGATGTTGGCCGATTCTCATAGATACCGGATAAGCACAAAAAATTTCATCAAAATCGGTCAAGCCGTTTCGGAGGAGTATGGCAACGAAAACTGTGACACGAGAATTTTATATATTAGATTAATAATACATTTCTGCTAATTAAAGACTATTATTATTTATTAGTATTTGGGTATTGCAAAATTTCTGTGACATTGTATCCTTGCCTGTTTTAACATCCTTCAAAAAGCGAATTCATAACTTGGCCGGCATCCCGTTAGTCACGCCCCTGATGTTGCTGATGGTAATGGACGTCAACAATGCTTAACATCAGATAAATCGTCTCCTTACATTAAGACATAAAACACTTCTAAAACACTTAAAAAAATAATACAGAAAAAATTCTAATCCTGCCTGCAAGCCCCAATAATTTAAACATGTACCTATTATTCCACCTGCCAACCGTACAATTGTTCCAGCGGGGCCCGATCCGGTTTCAGAGCCGAAAATTACAACACACCTAACTGTATGCAATAAATGGAAAGGGTTAGATAATGGCTTTAATTTAGATTAATCGCTCATTTGTTGCCTCGCCCTTTCTACGTGGGAGTGTAATACAGAATTAGGAGGCTAACAAACGAGGGATTTTATTAATAAGCTGTTTTAGACATAAATATTTATAATGAATTACCTACTTATGAAAGTTTGCAGATAGCAATAGCACCATCGAAATAAATAAACGGTTAGATAATTAAATCGAAATTGGTTTAATCTTTATAATGTACTTGGTAATTTTCTACCGAAGAACCCTTATAATTTCGGCATCTGTCCAAAGCACAGCGCCTAGACCCTTAGTGCAAGAAAGCTGTAATTTGGAATGAATGTACATATTTATTAAGACTTCCCATACAGGTAAAATGGGAATTAATTTTTTTTCGCCACGTACCCCATAGTGTGGGGTATCGTTGAAAATATCTTTCAAAACTGTTATGGATCTGTAAAAACCGTTTTTCAATTCAGGGGCCCATTTGCGAAATATTTGACTTCAAAGTGACAATTTTGCTTAGTCAAGTGGTGGGGACACCCTGCCTGTACTAACCCTACTAGTACTAATGAAAGATAATATAAAGTAAAAAGGAAAATTATAATCAGTACAATAATATGTCTACTCACAGCTAATAAGAGGAAGAAACAACATAGAAATATATTTCTTTTACCTAATATTTTTATAATTAACAAAGTTATCAAAAGTTGCCTTATTTGTAAGAGACCTTATTTTACGGTTTGTATCTATATAGATTGCTGTCTGTACGTCAGGCTTTGTTGAGGCTTTATTGAGAAAGTTGAAATTAATAAAGGGTTGATATGTGAGTCCGTGATGTGCATTCAAAATTTTAAAAATGGTAAACTGTTGAGTTTGGGAATGTAAATTAACGGTGCAAAAAACGCGTGCAGGGACCTATAATTATTGTATGAGTAACCTACCTGTTGTTAGATAATACATGATTATTTCTAGCTCTTGATAAGTCTTTGGCTACATGCACTTTAGCTAATGCTTTGGCTTCAACCCATTGATGGCCCGCTACTGGGCACGGGTCTCTCGTCTTGAGGAGGCCTAGAGCATACTTCACCACGATGCTCCAGTGCGGATTGGTGGAAGGGTTAGTAGTCAATCCGAGTGTCGGTGCGCAGAACGTAAACTATGGTATCAGCGGAGGAGCGCGGGTAGACAGGGCATCGACTACGATCACCCGCGTGCTTCCCTTGCGTAGCACCGCCAACTTCAGCCCAGTCAATTGGGAGATTACTGTACTGTACTTATTATCTTGGGACACATGAGAAAAGCCACGGGCAGAGCATTAGTTAGTCAATGAACATATTGACTAATACCCCATGAACGGGGAAAATTGGATGGGTCTGGTATAATTCCAATTCCTAAAGAGAGGTTGGAGCTTACTCGAAACCATAATTTAAAGTACCTATACAAAATCTAACCAAATACCCCATTATCTGTTTATATACTACTTGTATACTATATTGTCGCATACACCCCGACGCAGTATTTACAAAGCTGGTGAACCGTATATAAACAATTGTCGATACCTATAATCGTGATGCGTTTGTCCAACCGGGTGGGCATAAGCCCGGATTTACCCGGCTTCGGTCGCCGCACCACTGATACAGTTAGTAATGGACGCCGTGCATTTTCTTATATAGAACTAGCTGTTACCCGCGACTTCGTACGCTGAAAATAAAGATGCCTTCATTATAAAACATGTTTTTCGTAAATTAAGAACAAACTTGTCCGGACTATGAGGAGAGAAGATCCGTGCCTTGTATTAGCCCATTTTGGGTTGAAGCTTTTACACCTACACTTAGTTAGTATAATGTATTATGTAAATGAGTGAAATATTAAACGAATCTCTAGTGTTGTATCATGCACTCTAAAATTGCTAAAACAATAAAATGATAACTACGATCTAGTGTCAGCAAGATACCAAACTCTTCACCAAAATTACAGCATAAGTGACATGTTAGAACCCGCCGCGGCTTGTGTTGTTCCTGATAGTAATCGAGCGCCATCGCTAGTTGGACAGGTGACCGCTAGTGGCAAAAATTCTTGAGCTCTCCGTGTTCCGGAGAGCACGTAAAGCTGTTGGTCTGGTTATTGTCGTAAGATAACAGTCATTATGACATGTTGGAGACCCTCGCCCGGCGCAATGACTTCCGACACTTAGGTTGGTCTCTAATCCCTCCACCAATCCGCACTGGAGCAAAGTGGTGGAGTATACTCTAGGCCTCCTCAAGAGAAGAGAGCCATGCTCAATAGTGAACCATTAATGACCCATCCATATGAAAGGTCCCTAAATAGTTGAACTTTTTAGAGTTTAGAGGTTTATCTAAGTCAGGGCCTGAGAGTTTTTTTTTTAATTTACATTGTCATTTTACAGAATACACAAAAACGTACCTTCCTTTTATTTTTTGGGCAGCAACGAATCAGTGTTTCCTTTAGCGCTGCTAATGTACATTGTCGAAAGTGACCACTTACTATGAGGTGACTCATCTGTTCGTTTGCCGGCTATTTAGATAAAAAAGTAACAAAAACATTTTTCCTCTCTTTTAAATTTAATAATTGCTAATCATAAAAAAAATTAAGAAAAATTTGAAGTCTTTCTTTCTTTTTCTTCTTTCTTTCTTGGCCGGCAACGCATCAGTGATGCCTTTGGTGTTGCTGATATCCATGGGCGACGATATCCAGTTACCATCAGGTGGATCGTCAGCTTGTTTGCCGGCTATTTCCATAAAAAAAACATACTAATTAACAACTTTCACAGTTTTAACTTCAAAAAACCATGGCAAGTGCAAGTCAGGTCATGCGCAATGTAGGGTTCCGAAGTAGTTAGTTTATTGACTATTACTCATTAACTACTTATGCTAAACTTATGTTTTCATGTGACGTTCGGACAGACAAACAGACAGACAGACTCTATTATATAATTCTAAAAAAAAAATTGTGCTTTAACACGTTATTGAAGTGCCCCCTAATCGAAATTTTTAAAAAATATTCAATGTAATTCAAATTTGCCCTTTGAGTTTTATTATAGTATAGATAATCTGGATTCAGAAGGCTCAAGACCGGTCAGAGTGGCGCAAGTTAGGGGAGGCATATGTCCAGCAGTGGACCTCCAAGAGCTGATGGATAGATGGATGATAGATTATTCAATTTGTTCAATGTCAACTGTTCGTACAACTGAATTACGATTTTCAACCCCTTCCAGGATGAAATATAAAAAATGCTAAATTAACGTTGCAAGCCATAAATAGACAATTCATGTTTTAAAAACAAAGTTAATATAAAAATAGATATTAAGTAAAAAAAAATATTTCAATGCCATATTCAAGCTCCATCTTGCAAAATAGAAATAAACTAAGAAATGCGTATGTATGCCTTATTATATTATGTGAAGAAAAGGTTTTTGTAATTTTAAAACAAATTGACTCATTTTTTTATTTTCCCATACAAACTTTCATAGCATATCCCCAAGGAACCCTTTAAGTGGAAAACCCTATTCTTTAATTTAAAAAACTCGTTTTTCGGTTTTGGTATCGTGCAAGTATAGATTTACAACTTGAAAAATCATTTATTTAGAGATCACAGACAGACATTTCTATTTTATTTATGTGTATTTGAGTTATTGTAAAGTAAAAAATAAGTACTTCAGTGCCACGCTTTGGCCTTGCAAAATATAAAAAAAAAACTAAGAAATGTATAATGCCATAATTTGTGTGAAGAAAAGGTTTTTGTATGTTTAAAACAAATTAACTCATATTTTATATTCTCGCTTTGTTATGGAACTCTAAAAAATTGCCTATAATTTAAGTTGAAGACTCGATATTGTAGTAAAGTCCTGTTGAAATCTGTTCAGTGGTTTCAGAGATTAATGAAGATAAACAAACAGACAAACAAAAATTAAAAAGCTCATTTTTACGTTTTAATATTGTGCAAGTAACGATTTACAACATGAAAAATGCAGTTATTTCGAAATCACAGAGTCGTTAGCGTGAAATAACAAATACAGAGCCATCTAGTGGCCAAGATAGTAAACGATTATTTGTTTTATATCGTTTACTCATACAGACTTAATTTGCGTTTTTCTATCACTTTCAAGGTGTTTATAAAATGCTGAAATTATATTTGAGGACATAGATACGCAAACAATATGCTCTTAATAACAAAATAAAAAATAGATATTTGAAAAATAAGCAATATTCACATTAATTTGTATTTTTTTTTCTTTGTCTTGCAAAATTTTGAAAAACTGTAAAACACGTGTTTCATCAATTTAAGCAAGGAACATTTGTTGCAAATTTGAAGCAAATCGGTTGATGTATAATTTTTCATACACACTTTCATCGCATTTTCCAGGGAAACCTTTTAATTTTCCGGGATAAAAAGTATCCTAAAATATGACCCGGAGTATTAGTTACAATTTTACCAATTTTCATCAAAATCCGTTCAGGGGTTTTCATGTGATGCCCGGACAGACAAACAGACAGACAGACAATAATTCTAAAAAAAATTTTTTTGTGCTCTAACACGTTATTGAAGTGCCCCCTAATCGAAATTTTAAAAAAATATTCAATGTACAGAAAATTTGCCCTTTGAGTTTTATTATAGTATAGATTTGTTTACGTATTTTGCTACAGATACTATCTACAGGGCTGATAGAGGTAATAAGTTGCAGTTACCGAGTTTGAAAAGCTTTTAGCAGCTGAAACTAATTCTTTGGCGTTTTTAAGCGCTAAATTGCAAATTGGAACATTCAGTGACCAAATTGATGTATTTCTGTGTGACATAATTTATGTATGTTTATTGATTGAGGAAGACTAAAGTAAAAATTTAATTTACGCATTAGATGTTAAAAGTTCTTTAATTTCCATAATGTTTTAATTTCCATTCCACACTTCGTTGAATAAAAATAAAGTAACTAAGCTATAGGTACTAAAATACATTTTAGTGATAACTCACTTTTGTAACGACAGCGTAAAGTGCTTCTTTTTATGATGAACATAATCCTATAAATGGCTTATAGGACAATAAATAACCAAAAACGTTATTCGTATGAAAATAGATCAATATGTAAAAGGGTCGTAACTTTAAATTATGGATAAAGTTTTGATACGCATTCGCTTTTTATTATGTTAAGGAAAACTATCATACAATGTGAACGTACTCATATGTATATGTAATAATGCATCAATGGGTTTTGTTAATTCGGCTTTAATTTGTTTCTAAAGTCATGGTATAAATTCATGGAAAAATTATGTTTAGTTTTATTTTGTAATTTAAAATAGCTTTTCATACCTTACTTAGGTATTATTGTACGATTTATTATATGTATTATAAGAACATTATCTCATGTTAAATGTATTTAAGTTATATCATTCAACTTAAACAATACATTTCATTCCACGCAGAAAGCCAACGTTTATCGTGCAGACGGGAGTACGCTAGTGTGAATAAGGAATAGCTGTAGACGAGATAGAATATACGCGAAGTTAATACAAAGAAAAGGTACATAGACGTCGAATAGATCCGGGAAAATCTCGACTAAAATCACAAAATCCCTTCTCTAAATAAGGCTTCTTACACACCAGTAGCTATTCAGTTCTTATAATATACAACCCTCTAGGTATGAGTTGCATTTGATGATACTGAATATACATGAAGATAATTCGACATTGGCGACTCCGTAGCCTAGTTAGTGGAGAGGTTCCGACTTTAATTCCTAGCAGAGGCAGATATTTATGTGACAGTGAATCTTTGAGGAACAATTTGGTGTGCAATATGATTTGCCCATGCCACCCGCAATTCAATACTCATCGAATTTGAAAACATAAACAACACAAGATCTCTTGATTGTTCCTAAAATTATGGTTGTGTAAACGTGTATTAATTACTAGATTACTTTAAAGAGGGAAATAATAACAAAACTTGGTATCTTTCCAAATACCTCACCCCAGTCTTGCCATTAGCACAATCCATCCAATTGTGACAATACCTCGGGATGAAATTCAGATCGCTGTACACCAGTTAAAATATTTACAATATGTCTCTGATATAACTCTGTTTCAAATATTATATTACAATTGTTATTAAAGAGTATTAAAGAGTATAAATAGTTTGATACTAGTGTACAGCCACCTTTAGACGGGTAAATAAAATGTAGCGACTGTTGCCCGCGACGGATTCTTTTTTCATTGCTCGTCTGATATATTCCGGCTATACGGAAGAGGTTTTAAAATAACCCAACTGTTTTATATTGTTGAAATGTTTGCCCTCCGATTAAAGTTGCCAGTAGCGTTTGAATGCATCGCAGTGAACGTTTTGTGTAATGTATTTTTTTTTTATTTCGTTGAAGAAAGTAATGGACGTTTATGGTGATTCCTGAATGTTTAACCATTTTTCTTCCGGTTTTTTAATATGTTCAGTAATGGTGTGATTATTGTAAAAAAGTTTTTTGTAGTGATATAATACGTACATAAAAAGTCGGAGACTTTTTTCACTCACCGAGAGGGATTTTGTTGGTAGAATTCCGTTTAAATCGAATCCACCCTCAGCAAATGCAATCTTTTCAAGGTTTCGTCCCCGAAATTGGTGAAATTTTACTAAATAAACCCTGGTCCGAAGCTATTTTTGAATTAAAAACTTCTTTAGGCATAGTTTTTGGCATTTTTGAGATGGAAAAAAACTATTGAACTCGCGACACTGTTACCATAACCGACACCTCTGTATATAAGTATTTACATATATTGTGTTAAATAAACATTGTAATATATTTTTTGTAGTAATATTTTATAATAATGAACATTTTTCATTAATTTAATTCATTCACTTAATTTAAAAGTATTATATTTGCTGCAAAATAAAATATATCTTGACGATTAAAAAAATACACAAGTAATAATTGTTCAAGTTTTCACTTCTGTCGGCACTCCCGGAGTGCCACTGCCTTTTTATTACCCGACTGCGTGACGTAAAGGTTTCTCAGTCAGGTTGTTTATCAGTCTATGAATGTATGTGTGTTCCTATGTGGCATTGTAATGCATTGTAGAGACCAAACGTGTTGACCGATTTTGATGATTCTTACGTCAGTCGTAGAACTAGTGGGAATGAACCGATTCGACTTAACCTTACAAGTGTCACTAAAGACATGACAATACATAATTGAAATTCACCCCAGGGACAGCCAGACGCCATATTGTCAAAATGAAAAAAAATTACCTCAAGTAGGGCATCGTTGAATAGGTATTCAAAAATGATTTTTAGGTTCCTTTCAAATTTTTCATTTTAAGTGTCAGTTTAAACAACCATTCTCTTTAATTTACTAACTCCCAATGAAATTAAAACATTGCGAATTTTACCGTCTTATAATCCCAATAAAGAAGTCAATGAATCCTAACTGAAAAGTGTAAAATAAAAAAAAAAACAAATAACTCGACTGTATATTAAAACGTTCAGAATGTTGTTAAAAGTATTAAAATACTAAACAACTACACCATAGAAGGATGAAACAGTCGGGACCCATTTAAATTTTACAGGGTTGCTTGGGAAAAAACAAACAAAAATTGATTGGTTGAAGAATGCAGGGTTACCGATTGTTACTTCTGTGGTATTTTTTTTTTTGTATACGCTTACTAACAAGCAAATAGTAACGTGATGGTAATTGGTGACATGTATTAATTTAGAAGCAGCATAGAAGCATTTAGAAGCATCATTAACATATTTAAGGAAGCTAAATAAATAAAGTAAGTAAACACAATTTATTTATCTAAACAAACGCCTTTTATAAACGTTATAATAAAGTACCTACTGCCTACATACAAAAGAAACAATAAAACGCTACCTGAAAATGATTAGAAAGAAACAAAATAAACAAAACCATATATATTTCCGTATTCAGACAATAACGGTACAATTTCTTTAATTTATTTGTATTCGTTAAGCAGAGTCTTTTGTTAGTATAATAGTCATTTCCAAAGTTAATCTGGAGTCACGGGCCCCGCTAATGTAAGGGCCTTGATAGCTTGGGGTTTCCCACTTACTGAATCACGTTGCCCCAACAAATGTAATTTGAAGAAAGGTTCGTAGAAAAATAAGGGCAATGGGAAATTTTGTTTCGGTGTTCTTGTAATGGTAATGAGTAAAAAAATTGGCCAAGTGCGTGACAGGCTACGTACAGTGTTCCGTAGTTGTAAGTTCAATGACTAATCGATGTCTGTACATGGAAGGTATTTAGAAGAACTGTTACTAGGAATACTTATTAACGCAACTGATTTTTATCTGTTTGTCTGTGCGTTTGTTACGGCCAAATTCAGAAACGGCTTTATCGAATTGAACGCGGTTTTCGCTGATGTATTGTTGTAAACTTGGGTAAATATTCTTTGTTTTATTTCAATCGCTACACAAATAAAAAAGCTATGTCAATTATAAGACCACTGCAGAATCTTTTCGCGTGTGTGTTGTCTGTATATCAAGATTTGTTTACCTTAGCAAACCGAAGGCAGTTACTAGTACATAATAAATGTCATTTAAAACATATTTTCAGTCTTGATTATTGCCATAAATCCAAAGCATTATCTTTCTAAAAACACAAGACTGCATTGCAAACATACGACACAAAGTCTCGCTCTTAAAATACGTACAAAGTAAGAGAACAAGATAACGAAAATTGGAACCGGGTACACTCCAAACGTGAATACCTATCGTTAATTCGGATCTAATCCCATTATTAAGCTTTGCCACAAAACGGTTTATTCAGTAAATAGAATTGACTAGCATTGCCATGGATCCACGATGGAGCAACCTAATGATATTCACCTTCTCGGAAAATCGTTTCCTCTGCTACGGTCTTACTGCGAGCTATTAGCGATATTTTTAGGAAAATATACCAGTAATGTATAATAATTTTTAATTTAGCATAACGAAAACCTACAAGCATCCACACACATACTTGGTTTCTCTGATAAGCCGATGTACTTAAGAAAATATACAAGTCAGGTACTACTAAATTTTAAATTACCGAATACTACACACATACTTAACTTGGCTCCTCTGATGAGGGAAAGGCGTAACTATACATAATGAATACAATAAAGATATTATTGATAACCAAACCCAAACTACATTTATTTTATCTAACTAACTATTATTTTATCGCAAAAATGCTAAGCTAACTTAGCTAATAAAATATCCAGGTTATATAATATTTAGTCAAGATAATGCATGTAGTATAAAAATATTCAAGCTTTTAAATTAATATTGAACCATAAGATGAAAGATAGCTGAAACCATGGGCTGAAACGGTTTTACATACATAAAATAATAAAAAAAGATGTTTTTTGAATATTTATAGAAAAAAAATATATTATTTTCTTAGTTGCTCGTTGTTTGTCGGCGGTAGAACAAATCCATGCACAACACTCTTCCGAAAATTTTGTGCACGACCCGTAGGGCGTTGCCATGGTAACCAGTCTAAAGGCTCATGTGGGCTTCAAACTTTAAATTGTATTACCGCTGTGCCGTGCAAATGTCTTCAGAATCCTATGCAGGTTTCATTGTGGAAGAAAGTTTTTAAGGCGATGAGTTCTCTTTGTTATATTAAAAGATATTTTCAGTTTCATAAACAAGTTTGCTGAAATTTCTTTTTCCTTTTTTTTCTTGGTCGGCAACGCATCGGTGATGCCTTTGGTTTTATGAGCGGCGATGGCCACGTGCGATCAGGTATATCGATAGCTCTTTTTCGGCTTGTTACATAAAAAGTACATAATATGGTTCTTGTTTATTACAATTTCATCCTGATAGATGTCGGGCTTGCCACAAACATTTTCTATTAATAGATAAAATAAAAGAAATGATAATACATGAATCATACTAATCTCCGTCAAAAAAGGCATTTCAGATTGAGCATAAAATCGCCGCTCACGTTTTTAAATATTAATATGGAACGACAAGATCAAAGATAGCTGAAACGGTTTTCCATAAAGAACACAATGCACAGGTAATGAAATCAGGGGACCCTTTTTAATCCCAACGAAATGGAACTACGAGACTACGAGGTACTCTGACGAAAATCCGATATAAACGAAGAAGAAAATAGATGGCGTTTCTCAACAAGGGAGAGACGGTGAATATGTGCTTGAGCCTCGTATAAACAAGCCCATTACTATCACAACTATGGCCCATAGATTGCATTAATGATCTTATACGATGTTTTTGCTGGTAAAACCGTCGAGAGTGTTGTTATACGAAAATAGACAATCATTTGTTTTTGTGTCACATAGTATCGCTGAGTGTATTCTAGAGTTGTTCCCTTTATGGAAGTTGTAGGACTTGTCGAAGTATTTTTAGTGTTCGACTTAGTTGTAAATAGTCTGGATTTATGAAACTAAACATGACTTTCGATGCTTGGATACGTTACTACTTACTATTAATTTGTGTATGATTATGTTTTAATTACACACACACACACACACACACACACACACACACACACACACACACACTCAGTCACACACACCAGGATGCCCTGTTTTTATTTTTATTTTATAAACATATAGCCGACAAAGATGCAGATACATACATACCCACGGTACATACCTTATAGTAAGTGGTCTGTTTATGGTCAGTAAAGTAAGTACCACCGATGCGTTAGAAACAGAAACCTCGGGGCCCGTATTAATACGAGTACCATTAATGGGTGGCATAGACATACAAACAGTCACGAAACAAAAAAAAAACTGTAAGTTACAGTTGTTACGTTACAGTCTGTAACGTATATTATGTCTTTCCAGCTTGGGATTCGAATCTTAGGATCCAACTACTACTTATTAATAATTAACTATAGGATCATCGATTCCGGAAATAATGTTACTTATAGTTTAATTTATTAGTAACAATACCTATTACCTCCACGCATGGTTAGCAAACTGTGCGTATCTAATGTATTTCCCGTTCAATTGTGTGCTGTGAGTATGTAGCGTTATAATTAATAGATACAACAATAAAGTTTATTGAGCAATAAAAGCCAATTGTAATTTAAATCACGGTTGATTACACTTAAATAGGCGTTAAATTAAATCTTTTTGTTTCTGGGAAAATACTCAAATAGGATGGATGCATTCCCTGAAGTCTTGCTGTTAGTAAAGTTGGGAATTTTGGTTAGACTTACGACGAAATCCATTTGAGGTTTGAGATTTTTTTAAAGGCCTTCAAATTATTTAATTATGGCCATTACGGGTCAATACAGGCCATTGTTAATAAATACAAAATTTGTTAACGTTTTTGATTTTATCTACAAAACTATAATACAATCAGAGACTTAAAAAAAAGAAAATACAATGCTATAAATTCTAGCACCAATACTTGTACCTACTTGCTTGTTAATACTGCACAAATTCTAGGAATGGCTTTTCTTTACAACTTGAATTGTGCCCTGGATTGTGCTCTGGGCTCAAATGGATGGATGGAGGGATAGGCGTGTAGTTAGCTCAGTTCCGAGATATCGTAGTATTTCCATTGTCTAGCCTAAAATAATCGTAGCCACCATAGATGCGGAAAATGAACCTCTCTGACGTACGCATTGTTCCTCTATCTAGTCATGTGCCTATGGGTATTGAATGGCTAATACGTGACGCGTAGCTATTGATGTAAGTGTTAGCGGCCAACTTCAGAATTAGGCAGTTTATGAAACATCCAGGGACATTTTCCAAACTCTTTGACAGGTTGTAGAATACTACAACCTACAAGGCTAAGGAAGAACCTAAATAGTAAATATACTATTTAGGTTCTTCCTTAGCCTCTTCTATCCACTATTTTCTTCTACTTTGCTTCATTCCTTCTTATCTCCTTTTCTTTGTTTATTCTTATTATTTCTATGTTTTTAATATGTTGCTTTGCCATTTTGTAGTACCTACTTTTCGTGGCTGAAAGTAAATTTTTATGTTTAGATATTCATAAGATTACACATTTAATAGTTTTGGTCACTATTATAAATTCTATGTTGGGACTATGAATTGGACAATGTATCTAATTATTATTTTAATATTAACTTGTAGGACTGTTGTAACTTCAAATATTACCTTCTGTAATGTTGCTTGTAATTCTCGTATTGGTTTCTGTTTGGTTTATGATGATAATACTATAAATTTATTTAATATTATGCATATTATATGTTATGATACCTATTTGTCATTGTAACTATGGCATAATTTTCACCAGTCATATGTAACTGTATTAAAAGAAATTTAAAAATTTATTTGTTTCCTTATTCTCCTTTTAGCAAGATTGTAATAGGTCGCCTACGCTTATTCAAATGTTTGAAAACTGGAAATTGGAATGAGCTCGAGAATCTTTGGCCGGCTATCGGCGTCTGTGTTTATAAAAATGTAGTTATTATTATAATACTAGCTGTCGCCCTCAGCTTCGCACGCAGAAATAATTTGCAATAAAATACTGCGACTATAAATTGAGACGTAATCTATCCTATCTTTCAAGTTGAATCAAACTGCACACGGATTAAAATCAGTTAAGTAGTTTAGGAGTCCATCGCGGACATACAACGTGACACGTAATTTATATAAAGATTATGGAATTGATTATTTATCTTTAACACCTTCCTTCGCTCAAGCAAAAAAAAAACAATCAGACTATTCCCCCTAAACACATTTATATTTTCTCCGTTCCATTAGGGGTTAAAAATGGCCTCATTATCTATGATTTATTTTTTGACTGATGCACCTTTGACGCGACGTTTAGACATCACGAGTTAAACCTAACTCTGCGACTAAACAAGAACATAGGCGCCACCATACCGGACTAACGAGACTGGTATGTCCGGGTATAGCAAGGATAATCGGCGCGGGCGAGTCGGCAGACGGATATCCGTCGGCGGTGGGCAGCACTAATTGCCCGGCGTCCGGACGGGTGGATTAGTGCTGCCATCGATTTGTAAAGAGCTGTTACCAAAGTGTCGATCAATTTGTTTATTTTGGTGTAGTTAAGCGTTGATATTTTTTGTTCAATGGAGGATGGAAATTTTCTTATATATCTGTATTAACTGTAATCGGTCTAGATAAATATATATGTTTGATTGACTAATGTTTCAAGGATAATAGAATACAAGTAATTTTGTATGCTTATGAGAAGATTGAGAAAGTTTCATACGTATAATTTTCTATAATATTTAAAAAATATATTTATTTTTATAGAAGTTAACTAATATTATTGTTTTGTTTCCACTTGTTCTACTCGTTAGTTCTATCGTCGGATCTTACTAACTTAAATTAATTTACTATATATATTAAACTAATATTTTTTTACAGTAAATAAGTTAATGCTTTACAACGATTTAATACTTACTAGACGTTAGCCACATACGTGAGATTGACTCTCGGGTTTGTTGGTTAAAGTTACGTTGGTATGCTGACGGTATTCTTCCGGCTGAGACAAAACATGCCTATTATTTTGCGTATGGTAACCACCGCAGCTGGCAAACGAGACTATCCTATACCGAACTACGAGTTACATAACAAGGATTGCCGTTGCGTTCAATCCATATCTACGGATATTCCTTTTATTGTTACCTGGAAGATACATATTTATTAAAGTTTTATTTTTTTATGGAAATAGTCAACAAACGAGCTATTACGAATGAAGTATTATTTATAAATTGCATAGATAAAAAGTTGGCAGAAGTTATCAAAAATATGTGCGATTTAATATTATATTCTATGTTATACTACCTCGTAGGTACCTGTATAAAATAAGGATAATTTAGCGCTGACAATTTTTTCTTTTGGACGTAATTGTAAAATTTAATAGTATTATGTATTTAGTTTTGTACACTTTACAGGGATAAATAAATATTACATTTAATTATACGATACAAAAGAATGTCCGAACATACTACCGGCATTTTGTGACATGTCACAACCGGTCTTGTTTCGGACATTCGGATATCCGTCCAACAGGACTAATTGCCCGGCACGGCCTGCACTGGATTAGTCCGCCGTCGATTTGCAAGAGGGCCTGTTAGCGAACTCCACTCGCTCCCCTATTGACGTGGAGAGAAATTGTAGTACCCTGTGGACTCGTAAATGGTGAAATAACGCCTGAAAACAATTTATATATTTTTTGTTTTCAAACTTTGAATTGAAAACAAAAAAGTTGAGATAAATTGTGTTTACATAAACTAAGAATCTAGAGACTTATTATTTACTAACTGTTGCCCTCAGCTTTGTACGCGGAAATTAGGATTATCATATTTATCCCCTATTTCACCCCCTTGGGGGATGAAATATGAAAAATCTTTCCTTAGTGGATGCTTACGTCATAAGAGGAAAACGTGTGCGAAATTTTAAGTTTCTAGCCCTAAGGGTTTGGCCTGTGCGTTGATACATAAGTCAATCACTTTTGCCTTTTATACTATAGTATAGTATACAGATAATATAAGTGAGTAGCTAAGTAAGTAAATAAAGTATGGATGTTAAATTTATTTTCACTATTCTTTAAACAATTGGATATTTTGTCATTGAAAATACACAAATTCTGCGCCTGAACAAAAATTTCAATTTTACTTTTATTTCATTTAATTGGCACAGGCGCACAGAATACAATTTAATTCTTGAGTAACTTCAGACTGAAACCAACTCGATCTCTCTTATTGACTTTCAGCATATAGACTGGAGTCGAAAAAGTTTCGCGAAAAACGCTGCCTTTACAGAAATATGTTCCCACAGTGTTTGGTTTTTTCCGTGTCTGGTGTAGCAATAGTCAAGCTACTATTTTTTTAGCCTTTTCCAAAAATAGAATCCAATATCACGAATTCGAACTAGCCAACTAGCGTTATGATTAAGATATTTTCAGAAAAGTGTGCCTACCTATAGACTATTGATAAGTTATCTATATCAATAAAATTTGATTTGATTATCAATAAAATTACTGTAATTTTTATGCTTATTAATCTACTATGAACATTGATCTTATTATCACATGCTTTATGTTTAAATTAAATATTGTTGGGTATAAAACTAATAATCATCGTCAATAATATTGATGGGTATAAAACTCTCATGCCATAATAAATATTTAAATAATCGTAATTCGTAAAGTGTTTCTTACAGAACAGTATAACATTATAAATACATACACTTCGAAAAGAAATTCAAAGTAGAACAGATTGCAAACAACTATGTATACATTAATGTTTTTGTGGCTCTAGGATCAAAATAAAGGATCCTCCAGTGACTTTGAAGTAAAAGGAATCCAACATTCGCTGAAATATTTCCCAATATAACGTTTCAATCATGTACTAACGAGTCTATGGTAAATTTAAACCTGTGGTCATTATTATCCTAACAACTATCTAGTTTCGATTTCATTTCGAATGATAGTTCTGTTTCTACTATTGGAAGTATGCTATGCATTTTAAATTTTCCACTTGTACACTTAATTGTATCGTTTATACATCCACTGGATTTCCAGTCACATGCGAATTGGAAACATTCGTTCAGATTAGGTAAATGTTTCACCGATCACGGGTTTAAGCGAAATGTTTTTGAAGTTATACTTCTTTTGGCGCGATGGAGAAAAATGATGAGAGTGAATTTTTACAATGCGCGCGCACACCTGTCGGTAATTAAATTAAATGTCCTAAATTCTACATCGTGAAGTTAGCTAAATTCTACATCGTGAAGTTAGTTCTAGGTGGCATGGTATCGTAATAGTTCTCGTAATATAACATAGATGGTGTTTTTACAAGTATGTAGATACAAAATTAATCACAGATGGCGATTAACACATATAGTTTGGCTATAGAGATTCGTAAATTAAATTATTTCAAAATTAATTTTTATTTTTAATATTGCTGTTTTTGAATATTGTGTTTTGAACAATGTTTTTTTAATATTGTTTTTTGATTTTTTTTTCATGCCAAAGAAGTATAACTTCTCACGCGCGTACATAAGGACACGTTTATGTTTTTTTTTACCTATAGGTAATAAGGCTAATGTGTCTCCAAAATATCTAGAGAAATTTTAGAATATAATTTATTTAAATGGGCCCAAGCCTAATAAGACAAGCCTTTGCATTTTTTGTTTGTTTTGTTTGTTGCAATGTTGATAAAGTGTAGTACATATATATTTTAACTAGTCTTACCAGTTTTGTTTCATCTCAATACATAGGTGCTTTAATAGGTTCTGAAGGAAATACTCCTAACTCTAACACCATGAGATCTGAGAATGTATTGATTTCAAGTAAGTATTGTGTCAAGGACGAAAGTTATGAAACGCCTAACGAAATGAATAGCAATTTTGTGATCCAGGTAACACTTTTATTTGAAAAGTAATATAATGTAATTTATTATTTATTATACCGTATATCGCTTGCTGTAGAAACACGTCCGATAAGTCGCGTCTGTAATAAAGGTGTCCAAATAAGCGAGATTGAATTGATACGCCACTTTAATTGCATCGCACCGTTTAATAATAAATTTCATTGAATAAATCCAACGCGAAACTATTCAATTATTTAAAATGTATTATTTTATTTTCAATTGAATTAAACTGCTAAACTGGGATTAACTTTTACCGAGCTGCTAATATGTTTTGTTTGGTCTAATTAATAACATGCGGAATTAATTTAATTGCAATATAACTATGTTAGCTATGCCGTGACCTATGTAGGTAAATTTTTGACCAAATAATTCCTCAAATATATTGAAAATATATTTTATAGTTAGTTTAGATAGAATTCGATGAATAGATAAAATTAGTTTCAAAGTACTCGAGCGTTTTTGGATTCTGAAAATCGAAGTTCCTGACTGTGAAACTGGTAGAGCAGAATTAATAACTTGCCGATTTCGCCAATGCCGAATTACAAGTGCTGAAGTAAGACTTACTTAAAATTACACTGACACTCATTAAAAAAATAATCGTCTAAACTGTAATTAAATACACGTCACTAGATCACAACTTCTCTGCATCTTCAAAGTTGTCTGGTATATAATTTGGCCATCGTAAACATGGTATACCTACCAACTAAAGTGTAGATATTTATCTATTCTTTATTGAAAAAATCTTTTGAGCTATTTAACACTTTATGCATTTAAAATACAGAAGTCCTTATTGCCACTAAAAATTCATCCAAGGTATGTTAAACAAATTTTACTGTAAGCATTACAATTGTAAAATCAACGCAATAACAAAGAAAATTCGGTTCACATACGGCATGACTTTTCGTTTTGGCTTGATTGACTCGTTTATATTACGAGCAGAGATAAGCGTGGATTTCCACGGGCCTTTTGATTTTCGTACGAATAGGAACAGTGATGGATTGATTGCCAGCACTCGACACCGCTGTCCGCGTGCTAATTGCTTCACTGCGACCCAATGCGGCGATGACAAATGGTCGATAAGTCGACTTGTCACATACACTCTCGTTTTCTGGATCCCTAATCGTATTTATCAGAAGTGGGAACACATAAGTATTAGAGACACAATAGAGAAGGAACAAATGTATATTTGTTTGTATTAGAAAAAGCTGTTCCTTTTTTAATTAGAATGAAATATCTATATGCGTTATCATTCTGATAGTTTAGCGAATCTCTTTATCCGACTTGATTTTTTCACTTGCAAGCAGAGTTGTGAATAAGGCAACATTGTAATATTTAAGTACCTACATACACTCACGCTTACCGTCCCACTAATCATTTACGTACATCGTTTAGCAGCATGTCTCTTTAAACTTTCACACAATGCACAATGGGGCGAACTGATGTTCTTAGAATATTATGATGAACTCTCTTACACTGCTAAATTACAACATTGTTATTTACTATTTGCTGTTTGCTTGATAATTCTCATAGTCATTACTATCTTTCACTTCCACCTAATCATCCGTCCTATTTTTGGTATAGGATTACCAGACATATTACGTTGTCTGTTTAGTCACAAATCAGTCGTTTTAGAGCGTCTTAGAATACTGACCACAATCCAATGCTGACATACTAGGGTGTCATAAGAGGCGACAGAAGATGGCCCGCTTGGTGGTGATATTTAAATCAGTCCTCAGCTCTCTAAATAAAGCGGTTGTCATCAGTTGATCTGGTCTGGGTACGACTTTGTGCTCATTTTAAGGCGTGGGTAGTCATAAATGTCTCATCTCAAAGAATTTAGATATGCAATATTCATTTTGCCGTGGACCACCCGGGTAGTTAATGTGTTAAACCAGGTCCTACTTTTGTTCATGACAGATGGTCCTGACCGAAAAAAATGTATTCCTTATTCTAGTCCACTTAACTAAGCAGTCACAAACAATTATTAGTTAATTGATCACAAACTAGTATATGAGTCGTCTATTAATTTGATCATTTGCTAATTGTCGTACAAATAAGTATAAGTCCATAACTTACATGTTCTGACTGTAAATAAAAATATTGTCCTTTTAAATCTTATACCTCGATTGCTTCACTGTGCTTATTTATAATAGTTATCAGCAAACTGGCAATAACTTTGCATGTCACATTACTCAATTATTATAAACTTCATAATCCATTTGAGTAAAAGCAAGAGACATGGTAGATATGAACAAACTTAACGTTGTGTAGAAACTACATCATTTAATTTACTTCAGACACTGTCAGATAAAGTTGTCCATTAGGCTTAATCATTACAAATGTTCTTAAAGTTAGTTTCAATTAAATATATTGATTACAAATTGCAATTGATATAATATTATGAGTAAAAGCGTGGCTTGTATTGAAACATAATTATATTTTTGATATTATCCAGTAATTTCCATGGTTTATGATTTAGCATCCATTAATGTTAGGCGAAAAAGTTAAGAATAGAGACTCTCTAATAATGAAAAACTTGAAACAATTTCATGAATATTTGAATATCACTTATTCTATAAGTTCTTTCCACTTTAAAGGTAGGTTTACGAAGAGCAGGTGCGTTGAAACTTTTGTATAGGTATTGCCTATTAATAATAACTAGCTACTTAGGCTGCGCATAATGTACAAGACTTCAGCAAAGATAAATTATTAACTGTGTCGTTGAAGTTTGAATATAAACTTCACTCCTTCAAACAATACCTTATAATAGTTACTGGCAAAGAGACAGTTGTTGAGGGGTGCAAGTTTATGAGAATTAGCGATTTATTTGCACCTAGAGTTCAGAAACCATCGTGTAATAGATCAAGCAATATTTCAACGACATGCAACAATAAGTAAGCATGGAAGTAAAGGAACAATAAAGTGTTTCCTTTTTCAGCGAATTAACTCCAGACTCCGTTGGTCCATTTTTGCTATGTTTTTCAGTATATAACTTGGACTTAAATTACAAATGAGCAAAATTATAATATTTTAAAGCTTGTTTGTGATTTGTTAAATGAGGATTCCATTTGTATCAACTATAACATAAACTACTCTGAGGGTGCTTTTCCACCAGAGATGTGCTATGTTACGTTGCTATGGATGCGTTTGATATCCACCAGTCATATTCATTGGTGGAAATCAATCAATTTATTGAACCAATCATATTTATTAGATTTCACATCTTCGCAGCATAGCTGCATAGCACATCTCTGGTGGAAAAGCGCCCTTAGTGCGGCGATGAAAGTTTATTAAGGTATATTGTAACGAGGTGTAATAATACCTCGTTCAATATTCCTTGGCTGGCAGATGCATTTTCTTCTAAATTTTTAAATTTTGACGACTGTTCTTTTACAAAATGCATCTGTCAGCTGGGCTTCCATCACATTGAGAATGGGAGCTTAGGAAATTTATAAAGAACGTTTTATTATTTTTATATCACTTTTACATACAGTTTTTTAATTTGCATAGTTGTGTTATGTTTACTATCTATACTACTATCTATCTACTATCTATGTCTGTGGTGTTATGTTTAATTGCAATATAATGGAGAATCGAAGTTGTGTCTCAATAATTATACCTACCTACCCTGCCCTGAGAGTGAGTCTTAATACCTGATACTTGTGGAGGATCTACACCCCCGCACTGGCGCCCAATAAGGAATAATATAATACCTGGATAATTATATGGAATGCCTATATACCCGGGAAATTTCATGGACACGTATATTTTAGAAGACTACTTAAAATTTTTGGAAAACAAGGAAGAGGACTTAAATTGAAGGTTACCACATTATTAACATATATTTTTTCAAAATTCTAAAAGACATTATCGTCCCCTCCACATAGCGGCCTTTATTCGAATCATTTTTTTTATACTTATACTCGTAGACTTGTAACAATACATACATGAAATAATGTTCATACATAATTATTTTTATATTTTGTTCATATCTGTATTCTAAATTTTATTGTTGTGACATAAGAATGGCATTTTGTAATTTTGGTTGTTGCTCAGTGACGAATATTGAATGTCAGTAATTCCTAATATTTTATTTTTATTGTTACGTTCACAGTAAGTAAATTCTGTTGAACGGAACTAAATCTATATCTACTATGTCTAAGTAGTTACAGAGCGGATTACAACTCTATAAATAAGCCTAAGGTACGAGCGGATTGTGACTCGTTAAATAAGCCTACACATTACTTATTTACTATAGTTACAGAGCGGATTACAACTCTATAAATAAGCCTAAGGTACGAGCGGGTCGTGACTCGTTAAATAAGCCTACACCTTAATTCTTAACCTTCTGGGTTATTTCTCAAGAGCGGATGACAACTCAGAAAATAAGCCTTGGTCGCAGGTGAAGTCGAATGTGAATGTGAATGTTATGTGAATATAAATATGCATCAAATACAATTGTGTTACCGTTTTATAAAAAATTGTAAGTACATAGGTGATTAGTCTGTATAGTTTTCAATTCAATATCAAGATGACAATCTAAATAATTATATTTATGCTGTTAATATAAATAGGTGACTATTTATACCTTCTTTATACTATTTTACTTTCTTACCCTCTTTGTATTACTATACTTTCTTTATATTTTTATTTCTACTTTTATAAAAAAAAAATCTTTAAGATTTTTTTGAGGGGAGCCCGGGGTATTGTAACGAGGTGTAATAATACCTCGTTCAATATTCCTTGGCTGGCAGATGCATTTTCTTCTAAATTTTTAAATTTTGACGACTGTTCTTTTACAAAATGCATCTGTCAGCTGGGCTTCCATCACATTGAGAATGGGAGCTTAGGAAATTTATAAAGAACGTTTTATTATTTTTATATCACTTTTACATACAGTTTTTTAATTTGCATAGTTGTGTTATGTTTACTATCTATACTACTATCTATCTACTATCTATGTCTGTGGTGTTATGTTTAATTGCAATATAATGGAGAATCGAAGTTGTGTCTCAATAATTATACCTACCTACCCTGCCCTGAGAGTGAGTCTTAATACCTGATACTTGTGGAGGATCTACACCCTCGCAATATTGAAAAGAGACATACTCACCTAGTATAATTGTTGTCTACAGTATGAAATAGGCTATAATGATCTGTCCATTAACGTAGAGATAACATTGAATTTTTATTCTGATTTCTTTATTTAACTTACCATACTTTTTTAACTTGTCGTTTCTCTTGTCGTCTCTGCCTTGTAATTGAAAGTCGCTGATCCTATTCCACCACTATCCGCTGGGGCTGAGCCGCTAAAAGCATGTTGTCGTCTCCAATTTGGACCCGCTGTCACACAGCACTCCCAGTCTGCAACCGTTGATATAATTTGCCCTTGCGTCTTAGTTCTCTATGAAATATACAAAGAGTACGTGGTGACGTAGACGGATGGGCATGTTTATAACTTCACAGCGAGTACGTAGTTACATAAATTATTTCAGTTATTTTAAAGAAATGTTACAATGTCCACATTATTATCTGGGGGCTTACCATGACATCTTAAAACAGGCCAATATTAGCCAATAATTGAGCTGTCCTGCTATATCCTACCATGACCTAGCTAAAGCACAGGTCAGCCAGTGATCACGTGACCGTAACAGGACAGCGGTCACGTGACTTCGATAATCTCCTTCTGCCCTGCTATTTGTGTACCATGAAGCAATTGTTGACGTATTGATGTCGGAAAGCGGCCTATGTCAACGTCAAAATATTACAGCCTACCGAAAGTAACTTTAATTGTCCTGTTTTAGCTGTTTCGTTTATAATTTCTTTATACCGTAAGTTATTGTTATATAAAACAGTTTGAATATAAATTTATGATTGTATTGAAGAACATTAGGTATTTGGTAAATATTAGCTATCGACCAATCTGCCTTGCCTACAATCTAATCTCTACAAGCTGTTTCCAGCTGTTGTTTGTTGTTGTTGTCTCGAGAAACGCCTTGCTAAATACACCGAAGAGCATCGTCCAATAGAGCAAGCAGGATTTATAAGTACGTATTCAACTATAGACCACATTCAAAAAGATTAGTTACATCATGGAAGGCAGCTATAGGCAAGAGAACCAGAGGCAGAACGGCCGGGTGGCCGCGGCGGAGAGATGGCTCGATGAAATTTTGTAAGCAGCGGGAAAAGAATGGATTGATAAAGCGAGTGACAGAATTATGTGGAGAAAAATGGAGGAGCCTTTACTCTACAAAGAGAGTATAATATAAAAAAGGAATATAAACAAAGAAATATATAACTAATAATGATTATTGAATTAAATTTAGTCAAGAATTAAGATAAATGAAAGGATTAACGAACCCTAAAAACTTCAAGTTGAAGACTTTTTATTTATTTAAATCATTTATTTCTAAATCACAGATAGATTCTTCAGTTTTATTATTTGTATAGAATATAGATTGCATTGCATGCTTTTTAGTCGTTATGAAATTGTAAATTGAATTTTCTATTTAAGAAATAAAAAGGTCTAATTATTTATTATTTATATTACTATAGTATATTTTTATAAACATATACCATATATTTTTATAAATGTGGAAGAAAAGGTATTATATGATAATGGTTATTCAATAATATTCCGTTTGCTTTGCACCAAGATAAGTATATTTTCAGTTATCCTAACGTTCACATCGATAACAATCTCTACTACTCCGTGATCAATGATAGAATTAGAATATCCTATGTACGTATTAGGTATAATGTTCTAAATAAAGTGACATAGTCCATATTCTAAATATTTAGTTTTTCTTCATAACTCTTCTCGTATGAAATCATCAGCATCTGTATCAATCGATCGTTGTAGAATCAAAGAGGTCGCTCGCCGGCACGGCTATCCTGACGTGCGCTCGTCCTCGAGCGCCTCCGCCCTCATGTCTCCAGTGGACCCCTTTGATCGCTGGGTGCTCGTCATCGAACGCATTTACTTCTGATGTAGCCGTACACTGACACGGCTTCAACAACTTTCTTACTCAAGTTCCCATCTCCAACCCAATTCAACATAAATTACATATTATCACAGTAGGTAAATATCCGCCTCAACTTGTACATGACCTACAGGCATTCATGAAAATGAAAATGCACCACCATCACAAAATAAATATCTTTCATTTCTTTGAAAATACGTTAAAAATTTCAAAATTGCACTTAACAATTTTAAATTATCGCTCCTAAATCACACATTTTATTAGACATTTGGACATGTCACTGTGTCAAGTGTCAAGTGTTGTAAGATTACGTTCAAAAATGAAGGCATCACATAGCGATAATTTTTTTGGTAATCTTAGAGAACGAACGGTTTTTAAGTTTAATAAATAACGACCGTTAAGTTTCTATAACAAATCTCAAAATCTTCGATTGAGATTGTTATTTTAAATTTTTTAAAACATCAATATTACGCATTAATTTGAAAACCGGTAAACCGATAAAACGCTCTATTTCCGAACTAAGTAAAACAAATTTTGTACCGTGCACAGAGTACCTAAACACTACGTTGTACCGCGCAGGTCATAGACTAAGATGCCGGACAGAAGTAGAGGCATTGCAGGCCATCAAGTGAATGTTCATGGTACGAAATACACGCCTGTCAGGTTTTAGCTACAAGCTGACCTGTCCTGAACATGTCATGTTTTATTAGAGTTCATGGTAAGGCACCTGATGTTTGATGTCGTATAAGAAGGTGAGCATAGAGAGTTAATAAGCCTATTCGCTCGTGACATGAAGACACAATTTTATAAGCGGTAATTTTATTATTTCTTAAAATGAAGACAATTTCAGATATAACACGTATTTAAAGTATAGACATATCTTTAGAAATATTAAAATACGTTAACCTGTACCTCATCACTATAGATTATATGAACCGTCAATGAAACAAAAAACATTATATTATTACGTAAGTAACTCTTACTTAGGCACATTATATTAAGTTATCACTTATCATACAATTTAATTTAACAATATACCATATCGTAGAGTTCTAATATTACTGACGGGAAATGAGATTATAAAATAATGTTACAATTTCATTATTCCGCTATTGCGTAATATCGCTTTAAAACCAGAAGTGATAAGAACAGAAGGCAAACCGTAAGTTTAAACATCAGATAAACAATCGTTATTTCCTACCAAATACCAGGTCTGATCAACTGCTTGAGTCGATCCTTCGTGATTGGCCAAGTTAAGCAACAGCGTGACCGCAAGTGGCAAACATTTATTGAGCGCTTCCGTGCCTCTTAGAGCACGTGAAACCGTCGTTCTCGGTTGTTATCGTAATTTATGTCGGAGTCATAATTTCTAACACTGGGGTTGGCCTTTAACACCTATCAGCACTGGCGCATTGTGGTGGTGTATGCTCTACGATTCCACAGTAATGAGGAGAGAGGCGTGTTCAGAATTGGGTCATTAATGGTCTAAAACAAATCACCATCAGGATGCATACAAAATTGCCGCAAAACTCCATCAGACGCTTGCCCGTGGGTTATTTTGAGAGATATTTTCATGATGCAAATCCATTAATAAAGTTATTAAAGGTGTGAACGTAATACGAGCAGTATACGTATATGTAGCAGAAGGAGGTATTCTATGGTATTGGTTATGAAATGATATTCCTTTTACTTTGCACCATGATATATTTCCAGTTCTCCTAACATTCACATCAATATTCCAAAGTACTTCAACACTACGTGATCAATAATAATCTGTTCTACATTCTTGACAATTCCCTAATCTAAATATGACATGACATTTCTTATATGCCAGCCTCTGCATCAGGCAAGCGCTGTAGAATAAAGAGGTCCGTCCCTGGACCTTCACTGGAGATTCATGGCCTCACCGATATATACTTATAATTAGGTATATTACCAATGAAAGCGAAATGCTATGTCGGTTTGTAATACGACGCTGCTTTTGTGGAATAGTATCTTATTTCCATAATATTATTTACTGTAGCTGCAAACTTAATAATGCATAGAAGATACAAGGAAATAATATTATAAATTAAATTATAATACAATAAGGCTATATGTAACAATCTAAAATACAATTAGGTGTAGTTAAAATAGTTAATGGAAACCTCCGTTACCAAAGGCAATGTATGAAATTCGACAAACCAAGCAAATGAGCGCGTATAAAATATAATAAATAAAACAAATAGTGTATTAGTATGTTTATGTTCTTAAAACAATACAATAAATAGTCGAGCAATGACGAAGAAATAAAACAATAATTAAATTAATTTAATAAATACATTACTGTAACTTGGGTATTGTAATTCATAGACGAGAAATGTAACATTAAGTGCATCTTTAAATGAAAGTGTTTTCATCGTTTTCGCTAATTACAGTCACGCAATACGGCTATTATTTGTATTTCTGTATCACATTTCTCTTTTAAGCAGAATAAGTATATAAATTAGCCTCATTCCCGAACAGAAATAGGTTTCCACACAAAATAGAATTGTATGCTCTTACAATGAAATTAACTATTTATAAAAAAATGTAAAGCAATAACGGACAAGAATAGTTTGTATTCTGCAAGCTTATAAAAACTCTAATTTGTCTGATACAAAGTCACTTTAACTTTACCTGGATTTTTTTTTAATCAAGGTTTAACCGTTTACAACGGCGAAGCAATACTAGGTTTAGCTTATGCCGAAATAAATACATACATTTACACTTAACCGAATATTTATACAGTTGACTAAGATTAATTGTTCTACATTGCACAAAGTCTGATAAAAACTATACTGTAGTCTATAATACACATTGAGGACTTAAAAGTAATAAACTATGAGTATATCTCAATATCGTAGTCGAGAGGTTTCCCCTTTTCACTCTTCAATTTAATGTTGACATAGGTGAATCCTATTCCACCCGTAAGAATGTTGGCTGTAGAGTTCGAATTCAAGTTATCACGTATTTTGATGCCCTGTAATATAACGATACATTATACAATTTGTTGTATGTTGTAGTGATATACTGTATTTTGTGCAACTGATTTGATTTTTAACCACCGACAAAAAAGCGGTGTTATAAGTTTGACGCGTATGTGTATCTGTGTATATGTGTATCTGTGTGTCTGTCTGTGGCATCGTAGCTCCCAAACAGATAAATAGATTTTGATCCAGTTTTTTTGTTTGAAAGGTGACTTAATCGAGTGTTCTTAGCTATGTTTAATGTTAATAAAATTGTTGGGGGTTTTTAAAATTTTGATTTAAGATTATCTTATTAATAATAATTGTTGAACCGGATGTGGCATTATCTCAAAGTTTTTGCATCATGTGATTCATGTGCAAATAGTTTTCGGGTATTTTAAATAATTTCACGGTTATAGTAAGTACAATAATGCTAGTAGCATGGTGGTTAGATTTTGCCCTAATTTATTAATAAAATTGTAATGCTATAAAATATGCTATAAATACATATACTATGATCAATTAAGAAGTACTACAAGTCAGTGAGTCAATTTCATTAAACATATTTCTTGTTATTTGCTCTCTTCGAAACTAGAATATTTCAGAACTATCTAGGGAAATTATTAAAGCAACTGGAACGAGACAAGATGGCTATTATGGGTATTATTTTATTTGAAGGAAAGTTTTTTATTGCACAATAAGTATAGAAATTGATATGATAACGTTGAATGAAAAATTGAGTAAACTGGGTTGGATATTTTTTTATTTGTATCATTTTTTAAATGCTATGTTTTTTACCAACAGATGTTATGATTTTGTAATATTACCACTGAATGATTGATGTCATAAACACAGAATTCAGAATTAAAATAAAAAAACTATGTGTATCTGTTGTAATTTTGATATTAAAAACTATACTCACGCGTATGACACTTAATTCCGGGCTACTAAAGAAGATGTACTTAGTTCTTCTCGACCAAGAAATTGGTTGATATTGAGCGACGGTATGATACAAAAGTTTGGCATTGCTGGTTGTATTACCAATAATAAGATCATTGCAGCTCACAATCACAACACTGGCCGCAAAGAAAAAAATAATTGTTTTTAAATACATCTTGCTTCGAAATTTAAATTCAATGATACAACGGCTAAAACACTTATTTTGGCGCGCGTGATATGCTCAACAAAGTGTGAATCAACTGATTCAGATAATGTATGTGTAGTAACTAAACTGCTCGATACGAATGACTAGATATGGTTAGAAACGGTTATTACCCCTAAAACAGTCACTACTTTTTATTTCAAACGAAAGTACGGAGTCAGTGGCCGTGAAATATAGTCAAATCGTTCCTTACCAGTATCAGTACTGATAGGCATTGAATAGTTGCATGTTAATTACGCTAGTAATGATACTTCAATGATGTTAATAGCAGTTTTGATACGGAGATGCAAAATGTACAAATTTCTCAAATAGCTTATTTCATGATAAGATTGAATGGTGTACTTTTCTATCAGATGTATTAAGCTGACTACAATTCTTATTATCCCGTTGCTAATAATTATAAATAATATTCGTTTAGAAGTCAATCGCTTCGATTCCATTTGAGTACCGTTAATCTGTGTTGAGTTTTTAAAATTCCACCAAATATAGAGTTCTTACTAATCTCAAAGTACATGTGCACTGAAGTTTTATGTATCCATTGAAGTATTATTACTAGTGTATAGAACCGACACCGCGAACACCATGTATGTCCCAATGCATTGGCGCCACGTGACTTCAATCTTCAATGGATTCGTTCGATTTTGAAAGGAGAACGGGGGCTCAATTTTGAAATCGGGCCTCCCGGGCGAGACACACATTTTGTTCGAGATGTCTGTTCTATGACATTATACTTCAATGGTTATATCCAATGTTTTCCTAAGCTTACTTAAGAAATCTTGACCGAAGAACATCAATTTCGCTTAATTGGAAGAGCAGCGTCGCCGTTCGGCGCCGGCGCAATAAATGCAATAACGATCAATCATGGGGCTTATCCGCATTTTATTGAGGTTGTTTACAATGCATGTACTACTCGGAAGATTGGATATATAGCATAGAATTACAACTGTTATACTGTTCTTCCGTAAAGTAGGAAATTAATTGGACATACCTATGTATAGTCAGGCTACTGATGAGTAGTTTAAAAATTAAAAACTATTTATTAATAATAATGTCATGATGCACAAGTAACCTCTCTAAAAATAAAGAGAGTATATACCAAGCATTGTATAATGTATTAAAAGTTGCCGAGCGCCCTTTTATTCTCATAGAATTTAACTAACTTAGTTCTTGTGAAAAAACGAGCAGCCTATACATGTAGAAGAAGAAAGGTCGAAAGACATATGTGGAGTTTGTGGAGGTCACCAATACGAGGGTGTGCGTGTTCAGATGTGACCTTGTAACTGGTATAGTGACGGTGTTCAGGTTAGTGAATATGAAGGGAACACACTCTTTCAATAGGTACCTACATACACTAATTGTTAATTACTGACAAAATAACAAACATACCGTGCAATAATCGTCAATCTTCAACAATATTAACAACAAAGTCAACAAAACAGAGCAAGCTTGAAGTTTACCAGTCAATGTATGGTGTACAACAAGAAGCTGTGTTCACGTATCACGGAGGCAGTTATCGCGGTGACGAGCAACAAATTATAGCGGAGAGAGGAGACGCCGCGAGCCCCGACTGCGCTTATCTCCACCACGTCGCGTGACTGTCACGTGCCTTTAACCCTCCATGGCTGGTATTACATGTTTTCGTCTCACTATATTCCCTATTTAGCGTACTGTTTCTACTACACACTTTAAAGTCTATTTAGGAAATTACAGAAATAGGACGCAATTCCTTTCTTTTTTTTGTGCTTATGTAGATAATATTTGAAAAAGTTTTTATTTCTCGAGGTGATACGCACTTTGCACTGGTGATTAGGTACATTCTATTATCAATTCACTATAGTATAAGTTTTTTTTTACTGAGAGGACGTAAAGGCGTATAATGCAGTATGTGTAATGTACGAGTCAAATCCAGATTATAAGAATCTTCTGACTATATTCATTAAAATTTGGTCGAACCTTTCTTTTGAATTATAAGAAGTAAGATGACATAATAAAATACCAAGCTAAAATTTTTAGTATCTAATTATAGGTACCTTTTGTGTAGAACATAATATCATTTAAAGACACGGTAAAAACAAAAAGACATAGCAAACATGAAAGTTCAAATACCCCATACGTAATACAACCGATTGCTTTGGATGCGATAATAAAGCTGACACCCCACAAAACACTGGGGTATTAGTTCGTGCGTTATCGGACTCCAACAGTTTTTACCATTGCAGCACAAACGTAATGCCAACACATTATAAGAAGTATTAATCACTGAAGTATTATTACTAGTGTATAGAACCAACACCGCGAACACCATGTATGTCCCAATGCATTGGCGCCACGTGGCTTCAATCTTCAATGGATTCGTTCGATTTTGAAAGGAGAACCGGGGCTCAATTTTGAAAATCGAACCTCCCGGGCGGGACACACATTTTGTTCGAGATGTCTGTTCTATGACATTATACTTCAATGGTATTAATCGACAAAATTGGATACATGTTTACATGAATCTTGAATTTTGTTTAAATGAAAAAATTCCTTATTCCAAATAATGGTACATTTTGGACTTCTAAATCTTTTTCTGAACTTATGTGTGCATGATAATATATGCCACAAATCTAATATATAATAATAAATATTTGTATCACACTTTTTTATGGAAATAGCCGGCAAACGAGCTGACGATCCACCTGATCGCTACCGCCGTCCATGAAGATCAGCAACACCAAAGGCATCACTGATGCGTCACACATAGGTGATATAACTATACCTACCTATATACGAATACCTATAGGTACAAAATAGCAGTAGTTTCATAAAATTATAAATATTGCCGTTTCGCCCGAACATTGAAATCTAGAATGAATGGATTACTGAGTATGAAAAATATGAATAACCTTTGTAGGCAATATTAGTCTAAGGCCTTTAAATAATAAGATTTGTCTCTCAATAAAAAATTGCAGTATGTTTCTCACTATTTCGTTATAATATCTCTTTTTATTTTGTTTCTCAATCCAATTTACCTTTGGTTGGAACACAGTACCAACGCAGCGTCGTAGCCTGCCCTCCTCTTTACCAAAGGCTCTAACAACGCCCCCCCTATAAAATAACGGAGTAGATTGTTTCCAACTTTGCCGGAAGAGACGGAATGGATGGACTAATACCCGGGCCCCTCAACCGACCCTCACATAAAATAGAAAATGCTTTCGGGTGCGATTTCCGTCGGATTCCTATTGTCTGCCTCGGTGCGTGCAACCCTTCACGACCAAACAGGAATTTATTCAAAGGTATGATTTATACGGCTAAATTAAATTCGGTTTAAAAAGCACACAAATTTTTTTGCTTCTCAGAAATCATTAATTTTTATGCTAGAACTTTATTTGTTTTTATACCTTCACTTGTCTTATCGCTCTTCGTGACCGTAACGATACGAGGATAATTTGGTATCATCACCACTTTTATTTATTGACTTTATGGGAATTATAAGCGTTATAATTAAACACTCATATGAGCACCTAGCTTCAGCTGGCCACGCCAGATACACAGTAAAATATTTCGTTAAATCCAGAGGGGCAAACTTCTCAGTCTCCTTGTTAAGTCAAAATAAGTAAATTCATTTAATTTTGCTTCAAGCATGGATATACTTCAATCTTTAAAATTTGTAATAGCAGAAGGAATCGGTGAGTAAGAAATCATTTTAGTTAGTAAATAATATTCCAAAATTTTCTTAGCACATAATAATTGCAATGTCTACGCTGGATTTATTTTTACTCTTAATGTATTTCTAAACAAAGCTTTGCTTATGTGAAGTGTATTCAAATATTCTATACGTATAATAGCTGAATTGCGTGTTTAAAGAAGTTTATACCGACCGCGACAAGATAATGCAAACTAAACAATGCACGTCACCCTTTAGAATGGAGTGTGAATAACGAGTTTGTTATAAGTACTCTAGTAGTTCTCATCATTAAGGATCTTGTAAAGTAGCCCAAAATATTGTAAATCAATTCACTTTTATCATCATCAGACATTCTGGCAAAAATAAGTGTGTATTTCGAATGTTTCCTTTTGATAATAACTAAGCAATATGGAATATGATTCCTCTCCCTACTAAAATAGCTCAAGCGTAGCTTATCTAAATACGCCATTCCCAAATCCTATCGGTAATACCATAAGTATCTATAGCAGCAGTCATTGAGAGCGTTTTGGGAATCCACGTCAAGATAATGTTATCATGATACAAATTGTGAACATTACACGTCTCATTGGATGGGAATGGAATATTGATCTCGTTTTAAATATCAGCAGTTGGTACATAAAACATTTCCCATTAAAATTGTAATCGGAATATTGAGAAAATCCTTTCCTTAAGTTGAAAACATTTACCAGAAAGGAAAACAATTATCGTTTTATATCAGGCATTTGATTGCAATAAATTTCATCTTTATCCCAATTTACATCAATTAGTTTAGTTCCATTAAACAATGTTTAGGGGTTATCGTGCGAAAATCTATGCAAATATATAAAGCTGAAGGGTTTGTTTGTTTGAATGAATGCGTTTGATTGAATGCGCTAATCTCAAGAAATACTGGTTCAAATTGAGTTTAAGCTACTTTATAGATAAATGGACAGACATAACTTCAAAAATACATAACAAGATATGTTTAAATTTTCCTAACTACAAAGTATTGTTTCTCATTGATACAAAATAATAATCATTATTCGATTGACTTCGCGGTAGGCTGGGGTAAAGGGTCATGGCAATAACCCGTCAAATACATTATCAATGGTAAGTATAATAAATTAATTTAATGACTGAAGCTTCCATTATAATTGATTTGGTATGCAATTAATGACGAGACGAGATTTATTTTATTGGATCCGTTTGAACAGTATCTAGTTCACAAGCGATGTTGCTTGTCTGAGTTGTTTATAAAATACTGTATAAAATATCAAGTAAGCAATTATAACATGCCTGTCAATGGACTTATATGAATAACTAAGGATATTTTATGACGTCAATTTAATTAATTTGCAAATAAATAACTAGTTATTGTTATTACAAATACTTCAATACTCTTATTATAAATGTTAGTACGTTACGTTATACTTTTTTACCGCATATCATGTCTTTTGTATTTATTTAAAAAAATTTGAATGCAGTTTTGTTTCTTTTAAAAAATAAATGGATTTTTCTTTACAGTGAAATTCGCTATCTCCAGTATTTAGAGTACGGAAAGTACTGCGGGTGGCGTTACGAAATTTCACCCTGTATTTTCACTTCAAAAATACGAAAACTATCTAGTAACCTTTAAGAGCTCATTGCAACAAAGCGAGACGTGTTACTTCCTGCCCATACTTCAACGGATTTATGTCGAGATGCACTGAATCACCCTTTGGCTCCATCCCAATAGTGTCAACTGTTAATAGACAGCACATGAGCACACGTGCCGAGATTTAATGCTGGTCTCCACGAAACAAATACTAACTTTTTTTTTACTTTGACGAATGACAATAATCCTTTTCCGTTATAGCTATTCATATTAGAGATTTGTTTATTCACTTTACTTCTATTATGTTGGGGGTGTTTAAACAATAATATTATCGAAATATAATAAATGAAATTAAAAGTACTTATACCTAATCAAAACTGTTGTAATAGAAACGTATTGACGTTAATAAACAAATTTTGGTACACTTTGTTTAATCACGGAAGTTAACAATGTACGTAACCAATATTATATTATAACTGCGTTTGTTAATTATCTACATATAATAAAAAACCTACCATAAGGTAGATGCTATGAAATAACTATCATATCCATGTGTTTCATGTTAGATAGATAAGTAAAACTCAGTTTAAAAACTATAAACATCGACTCTACTAGACATCAAAAAATCGGAAAAGTACCCTGTCTAACACTCAACGAGGCAATTTGGTTTGAGCTTAAGATAGATGGAGTCCCTTCATTACACCCCTTCATTTGGCGTCGTCGTAGTTAAAACAAAAAAGTGCCAGATTACGTTAGACCAATAATATGTTTTCTCATTTCTTCCCGCATTTATTCTCTCGAAAGAATTTTTCATGATTAATTTTCAAGAGCACCCTGTCAGCCCCATTTGTCGGCAGACTGCCCCAACAAAAATAAGGATTAGCGTCTAATCCTAGATGGCGTTAGGATCTTATTTCCTGAACATCGAGGGAGTTTTCTTTGTTCGATAAGCCGGGTTTGTTTTGTTTGTATTTATACTATTGTTAGTGACACTGGATGGATTTGTTGGTTCAATAGCATGTCTTTGAATTCAGTGGCTTCTAGATTTGTCTTTAAGCTCTTTTTAATTCGTTTGAAAACTTTGGCTGAAGGAATCTAGTTATATAAGGCGCATTTCATACTGCAGTCCTAGGAATATATAAGAAATTATACAAAGCTTTTAATTGATGTTTTAAGGATATTCTATATATAGGACTAATTTTCCACAGAACACGTAATGTAAAAGTGAATGTAATATAATGTCATTACAGATCCTTAAATTAGATACGAAATACTAGTGCACTAGAATTGAATACAAGATGAGCTATCTCTTCAAATAGACTGATTAAAAGACCTGCTGTGAAGGCTACGTTATTTATTACAAAAACTCTGTGCAAGAAATCCTCTTGCTATAAAATACTTTTTACTCCCACTGAACACAACGTGTGTAACTTTACTGCCTTGAACAGTGGATAGTTGTACAAGCGAACGACTTAATTAGTAAAATAAAATAAAGAACAGGGATGAGGATTTAAACAGCAAGTGAAGAGACAACTAAAGGTGAATAATGTTTTTACTACTCTTCAGTTACTTACTTCAAATTCCTTTACGGCTTCACGAAGGAAAATAAATTGTACTGAGCTGATAATGTATTAGGCATTAAATTCAACGACTTTGAGTTCTAACTAAAATTCTATGAGGCGAAAGAAGCTTTTCTTATAAAATAGTGCTCAAATAATACCAGGTGAATTACAGCGCACATAATATTATGGGTATGGGATAAAGATAGGTATTTTTTCACATGTGATTTGTACAGTAGACACAATTATTTTACAGTAGACATACAAAAATGTTTTACTTTTAATTCCATTAATAAACCAGAAAATATTATAAACACTTACAAGTTTATCTTCCTAACACACGATACGTGTAATGGGAATAAATTGAAAGATATTTGTTTCTCCTCCTTCATTATTAATGCATCCTTTTTATCTTCTTGTGTCTTAATTGATTTGTCGCTGGAAGGATACGTATCGCTGCTCCTCAATTACGTGTGGACCGGCTCGTGTTGCTATCGCGAATGTCCGTTTTATTTATGGTCCGCCAATTGATTGAATTAGTGGCCTCTGGTGCGATATACGGACTTGTTTAGTGCACTGAGCAGATTAGAATTTAGTATTGGCGCCCCTTATCCGCATTTTACTTTTCTTGAGAATCTAGAATCTAACTACTAATTACTTATAACTACTAACTATATACTTATTAATTTGAAATCGCCGCAGGATACCTGAGATGCAGTACCCAGTTACTCCCACTATGAAATAGTTTTGGGTAAATTCTTTCAACTGACATTTTTATTTATGAGTCACTTGAAATAAAACAGACAATAAATTTTGTTAGATATTACATAATTATACATTTTATTTACAGGTTTTACTTGGAGATACATAATAATAATAATAATAACCCCCCCGGGGAATGAACCTTGTCGTGGTGGGGGGGCTTAAAGGAAGCAGGAACTATTCAAACGGTTAGCCCAACTTAACCATACCCCATTATGGGAGAGACCAATAAAGCTCATAAGACCACGAGCACCCTTTCTGAACTAATCATTCCCAACCCAAACATCATTATGGAGAACAAACAAAGTAGTAGATATAATCTTCGGTCGCTGCCCGGGGGTCGCCGGGGCGCACCTGGAGCCGGTGCTGGGTGCTTCAGAATGCGGGACACCGGTGACGCGGCGCTGAGCAGGCGGGCGCCCGTCACACAAGATGCTACAGCCGATCGTCGTGGGTTGAACAGGCGGGCTCGCGACGTGGAAGCTACAGCCGAATCATCAACGGGCGAAGATACATTGTCACTTTTCTCATCGATCCCTTCAACTCGCCCTTCGTATATGACGAGAAGTAAAACTACCTCGTCATCTGTTAGTTCACTCGACGGTGTTGTGCAGGATGTCAACTTAGACATTGAACCTGAACCCACTCAGAGTGCCCCTCTTAAACGCAAGCGTTGGACACCTTAAATGAATAAGTTCATACTGCGTACTTACCTTATACTAACAGCACTCGATACTGACACTAAAAATTACCTGGAACCTTTATATCTTAAATTTATTGAAAAATTCCCCAATATGCAAGTAGGCCGACAAAGAGTAGGTGATCAACGCAGAGCTATTATCCGTAATAAATTATTACCACAAAATGAAATAGACAATATTTTCCATCAGGTCAAGGAAGAGGTAACAAACACAGAGTCACAAACCATAACCACAAATAATTTAACAAAAACACGCACTAGAATAGCCTGGCTTAATCATCACAATGAAGCGATAATGAAGATATATTATAGAATAACCAACCTAGAAACAAATAAAACTATGTACCGGAAAACATTGCACGAAGAATTTGTTAAAATGTTCCCAACAATGTCTCATATTAACGAGCAAAGAGTTGCTGACCAAAGAAGAGCAATAGTTAAATATAGATACCTTAGCGATAGTAAATTAGAAGAAATTAAGAAAGACACATCAGAAGAACTTTTATTAAACATAGACAACATTAATAATGATCACAGAAACAACATACATAGCACAAGAACAGACAATACTGACAGTCATGGAGAAGATGTTTTAAATAATATAGAATCTATCCCTCAAAACGAAAGCATTGAATATAGAGGAACTGAAAGACAATTACATATAGATGAAACTTTTCAAGAAACCTACAATTATTTTAGATTTACAGAACCAACCAATAGAACTTATATTCCTAAACAAAAGACATCTAAAAACTTATCCAAAATAGTCAATTATATAAATGAAATAATACTACCCGAATATATTACTTATAATACTGATTTTAACACCCTACAAACAGTAGTCTATTGCGCTGCATGGACTGCTGAACTGACTGACTGACTGAACAAAACTAAGACTTGATGTCTCTAAAGCCACCCGGACACTTAAAAAAGATTACAGACCCAATTGGCAAAGACGATTAGAAAAAAAACTTGAAGATCTGCGGGCCAAGATAGGTAAAGTCACTCAATATGTGAAGGGTAATAGGAATAAAAAAATAGTGTATCAAATAAATAAAATCATGGAGCAATATAAAATTCATTCTACACACGAGGAACCGAACACAAATCCCACACATATACTTGACACTTTAAAACAAAAACTATTAGTTACAGCAGGACGTCTCAAGAGATACAAAGCATGCACTGTTAGGAAACAACAAAATAACCAATTTACTAACAACGAAAGACAGTTTTACCGTAACATTAGACAACAAACAACAAACACACAAAACAATAATATAAACAATCCTACACCAAACCCTGCGGATCTTCAGAATTTCTGGGCAGATATTTGGGAACAACCTGTTCAGCATAATAATGAAAGTGAGTGGATTAAAGCAGAAATTATAAATAGCGACTTACGAATACAACCTATGAAATTCGAACATATATCCATAGACAATCTCAAAGAAGTAATAGATAACCTACATAACTGGAAAGCACCAGGATCTGACTACATTCCCTGTTACTGGTACAAAAAATTTACTTTCATCCTTAAATATTTACATAAATTCATTAACGATTTCATTCAAAACCCTGAGTCATTACCAACATACATTACATCAGGAACTACTTTTATGATTTCTAAAGACACTAATGACCCTACTAATCCGGAAAAATATCGACCGATCACTTGCTTGCAAACCTTGTACAAAATAATTACGTCCTGCATTTCTAAACTCCTTTATGAACATGTCCAAAAAAATAACATCTTAGCAGAACAACAAAAAGGATGTCGAAAGTTTGCCCAAGGATGTAAGGAGCAGTTAATCATAGATTCTGTTATACTTAAACAAGTTCAAAAAAATAAATCAGACTTATTTACCATGTACATAGATTATAAGAAAGCATATGACTCTGTCCCACATACCTGGCTAGTACAAATACTACAAATATATAAAGTTCACCCAAAAATAGTCTCATTCCTGGAAACAGTTATGGCAAACTGAACCACCCGACTCAAGGTTATTACCTCAACAGACACAACAGAAAGTCGGCCTATAGCAATACAGCGAGGCATCTTTCAGGGAGACGCTTTAAGCCCACTTTGGTTTTGCTTAGCCCTTAATCCCCTCTCCAAGCTACTGGACTCAACTTCACTTGGATACCCCTTATGTTTTGAAACTGACGGACAGACTCAAAAAAACATCTTAAGTCACCTACTTTACATGGATGATATTAAATTATACGCAAAAAGTGAGAATCAATTACAACAACTAGCCGAAATAACAGAACAATTTACAAGTGACATTAAAATGGTATTTTCAATAGATAAATGCAAGATAAACTCAATCAAAGCAGGAAAAATATATCAACACAACCACACTTTGCATTCAGGAGATCAGATTCAACCATTGCAAGAAAATGAAGTATATAAATATCTAGGGTACAGCCAAGGACGCCAAATACAGTATAGAGATACAAAAAATAAATTAAGACAGAATTTCCAACATAGACTCAACTCAATATTGAAAACACAACTAAATTCTAGAAACACAGTAAAAGCAATAAATTCCTATGCTATACCAATACTGACTTACTCTTTCGGTGTAATAAACTGGACAAAATCTGATCTCAAAAATATACAGCGCACAATAAACACTTCTATGACTAGGTTCCGCAAACATCACCCTAGATCATGCCTACAAAGACTAACATTACCTAGAAAGGAGGGTGGGCGAGGTCTTATAGATATTTCTAATTTACATAACCAACAGATAAAAACACTTAGACAATATTTCTTTAAAAGAATGGAAACATCTTCATTGCACAAATCAGTTGCACTTAATGACAATAAACTAACTCCTCTTAATTTATTAGACAAAACGACACAGAATAACGAACAACTTACAGACAATATTAGTAAAATAACAGACTGGACCAAGAAGTCTCTACACGGAAGACACCGCCAAGATTTGTGTCAACCTAACGTCGACAAGGAAGCGTCGAACGCATGGCTCAATCGCGGCGAATTATTTCCGGAGACCGAGGGTTTCCTAATGGCCATACAGGACCAAGTTATAGAATGCAGAAATTACCAGAAATATATTATCAAAAACTTATCATCAGATAATTGCAGAAAGTGTAACAGCTCCCCGGAAACTATTCAACATATTACAGGTGCCTGCAAAACCATAGCTCAAACAGATTATAAATATAGACACGACCAAGCAGCCAACGTTATACATCAAAAACTAGCTCATAGATATAAATTTATTAATTCTGTACAACCATATTACAAATACAAACCAGAAGCAGTATTAGAGAACTCTACCACCAAACTTTATTTTGATAGAGCCATTCTAACCGACCGAACAATTCATTACAATAGGCCAGATATTACACTGATTGATAAAACTACTAAAACCGGCTACCTTATAGATATTGCTGTTCCAAATACCCATAACCTACAGAATACAATAGCAGAGAAATTAACAAAATATACAGAGTTAAAAGATGAAATCACCCGAATTTGGCGACTACAAAACGTTACAATTGTTCCAATAGTGTTATCTACCACAGGTGTTATACCACGACAACTACATATATCCTTAAAGACTCTTGACCTACCAGCTAACACCTATTATTTGTTACAAAAAGCAGTTATCCTCAATACTTGCAGACTAGTACGAAAATTCCTCCAAACTGATGAAACAACAAATATGCCACCACTAACCACCAGACAATCTAGTTTACAACCATGCTAGCACAAAAACATATACAACAGACCCTAAGTTTCACTTGGCCTAGGCCCGTGTAACTTAGAAAACCGGTTAAAACCGAGGAAAAAAAATAAACTGAATAATAATAATAATAATAATAATAAAATCGTTTATTTCTACCACAAATACAATCAGTGTTACTATATAGATACTTACTAAACTAAGTTATAATACTATAGTATTTGTGGAAGCTGGTCCCTATATTAGGTTTAAAAACCTGTGTCACAGGAAACCAGGCCCACCGCTACAATAGCCTTATACATCATTCAACAGGTATATATTTTGATATGTAACATGGAATATATTGTAACGAGGTGAAAACGAAGGGACTTAAATAACTTAGAATTAAACAAACATAGCGAAAAAAAGTACAAATTTTACATTTATATATGCTGATGTGTGTGTTTGCGTGTGTGTGTATGTGTGTGTGTGTGTGTGTGTATGTCTGTGTGTGTCTGTCTCTCTCTCTGTGTGTGTGTCTGTGTTTGTGAATGAATGTATGTGCCTGAAAATGTTGGTCTGTATGCTTACCTATATTTGTGCTGTATTGTCTCATATTGCCATCTTAAGGAGAGATTCAGTACATAGCGTAATAATTATATGGTAGGGTTCCTAAGGTCTTTTTATCCCTGACGAATTCATCGTCTCTTTTTGGTATTAACTCACTTATCCTTGTTAATCTTTGATACATGACACACCATCAAAACTATTTATTTTACGTGTAGAAATGTTTTGACCTTTGCACTAGGAAACGCAAAAATGCAGTTTTTGCTACTATGGTAAAATACCTGCTCGTAGGTTATAGTACAGACTACAGACAGATACTAGCCGCAACTCAATTAGAAATTTTTTATGACTATAAAATGATCGAAACATTTTGTCACACTTATTTTCTTACTTATGTTCAAAAGTGTAACAAAAATAACAAATATGAGTTGAGTATTCAATTAAATGATGGGCTTACCCTGGTTCTTCAACTTGACTTAGATTCCCTTAAATTACACTTCAAACATATACATATATAGTATACAAAGTCAACTCTAAATATACAAAGTCTATAATTTTGCTACTGATTCACAAAACGTATCCCTTCGAAATACATCTATCAAAGTCACGATTATCTGCAGTTAGCACGTGCCGGCGATCTGTATCGCTGAGCTTCACCTGTCGAGACGGAGGCTACGTGCCGTATGGAGACTACCTTGCAGTCTCCTTTGCTAGATTTGCAAGTTTATTTAGTGGAAAAATTTAAGTTGGGAGAAAATCTGAGAAACTGGGGGTTACAGTGTTACTTGTGTTAATAGAAGGTTATGCAATGAAAACTATATATCGAATAATCTCAAATATTTTGACATGAACCTTTTTTTTTTTTTTTTTCGGGGGGGGAAAATGCATTACGCATACCACTCGGGCGCAGGGGGCACCCGAGTGGTTATGTGGGACTCCCGTATAGGCTAATGAGACCCACGGTATACCCACTAAAAACCCCCCCATCTTCCTCCTCGCCGCCTTGTGACGGGGTTACGGGAACGCTTTCGCACACATCCGCGACCCCGCCAGCGGCAGCCGCCCACAAGTGGCTCCATCGCGAAAGCCCGAAGGCCCTCCACGATGGGCGCACCAGATGGTAAGGTGCGCCTCCCTCCTCGGCCTCCACCAGTACTGTAGCAAACTCCCCCTGAGTCTGCTACTAGGAGGCCATGGATACCAGATGACTGGTACCCGGTGGAGGATCAGGTCTGTGGTTCCTCCACCGACCACACCTCGGCTGCAGAGGATAGGGCAAGCGGCACACCGTAATACCGACATGCCTCTTCCTCTGCGGCCCCACCAATGCCGTTTCGGCGGAACGGCCCCGCCAGCTCGCAGGGGGTAGGGAGAGTGGCGCACCGTAATACCAACACGCCTCTCCCCCTGCGATCCCTCCACGGCCGCAGAAGATAGGGAGAACGGTGCACCCTATCTTCCACGGTCCCACCTCCAAGCGCGTCCGCAGCGGACTTGTTCAGCCCGCTGGGAGCGCCCTCCTCGGGCCAGCCGGCAGCCCAAACAGGCCGGCCCTGGTTGCCTCTTGGCTTCACCGTGGGTGACCAGTCCACGGTTACTAAGCCCCCCCGCCACGACAAGGCGAACAACCCCCGGGGGGGATTTTGACATGAACCTGAGGTTTGTGATGTGTTTGTACTCATGACCAATTTTCCATGCTACGAGTATGGGAGGGATGAGTGTACGAGATTGCGGTAAAAAAAAAATATAATTTAATGTGGACTCTAAAAATTGATGTAACGATGTTCAAGTAATACCTAACCAGAAGTTAATCTTTGTTGAAATAGTCAACTAAAAATTATTATATATACAATTCAGACAGATTACAGATAAAAATAACTTTGCTACACTAGGAATAAAACAATTAATGAACCATTTAACAATAACATTATTGTTATGACATGCTAAATTAGCTAGCTTAGCGAACTTAACGGTGCCTCGAACAACCAAGTGAATACAGACTAGAATTCTGTTTCATGAATATTTCAACGGGACGGAGTTAATGAAGGAAGCATCCTTTGTCCCGAAGTGATAGGTTGATTACGTAGAACCTGACGAGGGACTCGCTACGTAACATAACAAGATTCGGCTTGAAATAACGTTAATTAAATATCCGAGGTTAATGTAATCAGACGGGAGGTCAAACAGGTGACTCAGATAGATCAGATAGGTGTAAAGTTTTTTTATAGGTGGAAATAGCAAATGTATTTATGTAGCTCAGTTCATATGTTGTAAGTAGCTATTGCAACCATTAGATCTCTTACAAATCTTAATAAGAATACGACACAATTAGTTTCACTTAATTATCTTTTCTTCACAGCACACAAATTATAGGTCTAAAAACTTTTAGACTACTCTAATATACCTTTTATTACAGTGATCATGAAAAATTAGATAAAAGGAGAATAACATAAAAATAGAAAAATAATTCTTTTTAATTTGGAGAATTACAGCCCTATTTCTCTTAAGTTTATAAAGAACAAAAATGAGTATGTGATTTTAGTCGTATGTATTATACAAAATACTAGATAATAATATGTACGTGATTCAGCAGTACAATTGACACGCTCAAAGGAGCACGTGTGCGGAAATTATTACCGCACGAGCCATCTGCTTTGGACAATTTAGCTTTACTAAATTGATAGATAATAACAATAGTAAAGCAGGTCTATGTCTACATGACTAACATGACGACAAAGGCAAGTGGGTACTAATAACACTGTTATTATCTCGAGAGTTCATTTCAGTTTGTTAATCTAACTATCTTATAAAAATGAAAGACCATGAAGAAAAGATTAAAAACATTGTTGATCACAAGGCAATGTGTACAATGTGTGTATTTAGTTAGTTTATAAGTAACGAGTAACCACCCTCGCTTTGCTTCGGTTTTCTTATTTTTTATACCTTGGGTTACATTATTGGAGTTTTATTAAGGATCCCTATTTTTTTTGAAAATATAATATAGCCTATGTCACCCGCGGATAGTGTAGCTTCTCAACAGTGAAAGAATTTTTCAAATCGGTTCAGTAGTTTCGGAGCCTATTCAATGCAAACAATCAAATCTTTCCTCTTTATAATATTAGTATAGATTAGTTAGTTTCATTTATGTTCAATTAGTTCATTTTCTAATGTTTCCTCCAAATATTAGTGTTTCTTCCAAATTCCAAATTTTAAATTTTATTCGTCTTCAATATACTACAATCAAGTCGCATTTTAGCAACAATAACCAAACAGTATGCGGCATGTTCTTAATTGACACGTTCTAACTGATACGTGTGTGGAATATTGCTTTAGTTATACAATCCAGAGCAGTATGCATAGTATAGTATAGTATCTACAAGTTATATCAATTGGCGGCTCTATTTTATCCATTAGCCTGCAAACAGAGCATTATTATAGACGTTATGTCATAAAAGTCTATGCGATAGACGAACAGGATGAGGTAATTGTGTTTAACTCTTCTATGTCGATAGGCTCTGTAGCTGTGAATGTTTGGACTCCTTGGAAGTTTCTTGCCACTTTTTATATCGGGATCAATCATGATAGAAAATTTTAGAAACGTTTAAAAACGTAGTTTGACTTTCATAAAGAGTTTGTAATTGCTGCATTTGACCAGTCATGATTACTTTACCAGATCTAACATTTTAAGATCAAAATCATTATTTTTATAAAAATAGGTAATTAAAATCTAGTAATTTTTATATCTCCTAATTTTTTAATTTCGGTATAATAAAGTAAGGTATCTACATTTTACAAATTGATTGGAGGAATATTTTCAGAGTAAATTTTTCAAAGTTCACTATTTCCTTAATTTCGTAGCCATAAGCAATGTAACCGACGGATACATACAAATATGACTAATTATATCCTGCTCCTGTGTGGTCTCATAAAATAGGCCGTAATCGTAATGCATTTTAGGAAGGAAGCAACGCATCAATAACCGCATTAATAAACAAGGCATTGTCTCCGAACGCAAGAACCATTTGCTAATCCTCAGCTCACCATAAAGCTCAGTTCGCAAAAGCTCGCTTACTGAGTCGGCGCAAAATGACATCGAGAGTGGGGGGGCAGTGCCCTTCAGGATAGCAAACGGGGTGGGTGTATTCGAACGCGCTCCGTATACATCGCGATGTCGCATTAAACTATTCGCACTGTTTATGTTTTGCCAAAATGATTTTATGCAATTTTTATTCCAACTATTTTGTGTTGGTTGTCTAGATGCTAAGTGACTATGTGGGAGAGTGCAAAGTGACGGTAATTAGTAGTGTCAAGCATGGTCGCGGGACCAATTAACAGATATAAAACAAGTAACCAGTTGAAGACTGTTTTAATTTTGTTCTTATTCTCATTGCCACACGCAAAAGGTAAGTGATTTTGTTCTCATCGTTCTTTCTCGTTTTTGTCAGATAACGATGCCGACGGCGTAATGAAGTGAAATTGATAATACTGTAAAACAAAGATAATTTACTTCGTCCATAATGCGGTAAGATATCGGTTTGAGGTCATTAACTTTTTGTTTACTTCAAACAGTTTTTTAGGGAACAAATTTCATTAAAATTTAAATTATAAGTGCACTTTTATGATCATGTTAATAAAACATGTTCTTATTTCATTTAATTATAATCGAGAATTTGACAAATATTAACCGGAAATTACACCTCGTAGTGTGCAACGTCTGCACACAATTTTGTTTTGGTTTCAAACAAAACCATAGAAGTTAATTCAAGTACCTAACTTTAATCTAAGAATCCATCTTGTTTTAATATCAGGAAGCACTAAATTTTTTTTAATATGTTAACATATTAAAATTATTCGATAATCTAATAATACCAATATAGGGTAGACGAAAATGATATTATAAATATAAAATAAGCGACATCAAAATCCATGTAAAGCAGATAATCTAAGTTAAAACAAAATAAGGATCATTGTTGCATCTATTATTTCACCGTTGGATGCGATATAATGCGGAAGCTTTCAATAACGTTTTAAATCGTTTGATAGTACTGTAGTTGGGCTATCAATTGTTTTATTACCACAAAGTTCCGGATATGAATGATTTATGTTATATTATTGCGATAGTGATTATGATGATGATGACATAAACTTTGGGCAATTCAAATAATCGCATAATGATCGCATAGTGACATGTTACATTTACATCTACGGTTGTAGATTTAAATCAATTGCTGAAACAAATTCCGTAATCCTGTTTCATTCTATCCTAGCCCAAAGCCGCGCGCCCCGTATTAAGGAGCACCCAGCAGACACCATAGTGGGCAGAAGCGAACCTGCGACTCTCCGGTGCGTAGCCGAAGGCAAACCGAAACCTACCATCCAGTGGTACAAGGATGGTGCCCCGGTTACACAGACTGACCACCCACACCGTGTGCTACTTGAAGATGGGCTACTATTTCTCAGGTAGGGTTCTTTAAGTTTAATTAATTTGGAAGAAGAAAAGGAATATGATATTGTTTCGTTTTATGTCTCTAGTAAAGAAACATAATGAAGACTATGATTAGGTAATCATAACCTTTCTGATCCTACCCGGGTTACCTATCCCGTCACGTGCAAATTGATCATCAATACTACATAAAGATTCATTACACGAAGTACATCATCGATGACATGACTCAGAAGGAAGAAAACGTAATCGAAATGTTATTGGAATTAAAATAAAAACCCTATCACCATGCATGACTTGGCTACAGTTGGAGCATCTTTTAACTTTTTTTCCTTTTTTTAAAATGAATACTGCAACTTCTCTTAGAATACTGCAACACAGATGATACAATGTCGATACACTAACATGTATTGTGCCCAAGTTTTGGCTAACAGATAATCTGAACGTATAAGATTGTTATCAATGCAATAATTATACCCGCTGCAATAAAAATAATGAAAATTTCAAGTTAATTCCATAAAAAGGCCGAATTTTCTAATTCATAAATATTGTAATTTAAGTTAGTATTAGTAGACTCGAAAATCATCAATAATGAAATATGGAAGATAATGAAATTATTACCTTTTGAAAACAGAATGAAATTGGCAATTAAAATTTCCATTAATCTTTCAGCTTCTACTTTGAAGAAGTGCAATTCGATGTATTTTCCAAGACATTGCTTAAACTAGTTAAGATAGATTTTCCAAGTAGACAAAAATCCATACAGAACTTTTATTGCAGGGTCATGCGTGGTAAGAAAGAAAGTGATGAAGGCGTGTATTGGTGTGTAGCGCGCAACTCCGTCGGGGATGCGGTTAGCAAGAACGCTACGCTCACCATTTCGGGTATGAATTATTTATTTATCTCCACTGCTTTAATGGATTTTCTAGTCAATTCAGCTCATTTTCTTAGAAAGACTGCTATTACTACGAACTTTGATAAAATTATTGTTCCTTAAATTTAACCATTGAAAAATTGAATAATCGAGGAATATAGAAACTAAAATCTATCGACCTTAAAGTGTAATTACATATTCAGTCGGTGGGAATATATGAACCTATTATGTTTTATAAATCAACATCGGCCATATCCAGAAGTGTAATGCAAATGCAGAAATAATTTGGACAGTCTATAGAAGCGAATGCTGACAGCGAATTACAGGTTAAAAACAACTGAAAGGCCATTTACGCCACGTTAAAACCATTTTTATTTATGTTTCCATTTGAGTCTGAACAGTTCTCTATCTAGGTAACATGTCTACTAGATAATCCATTTGCTTCCACTAATGGATTATCTAGCTAGAATATTCTACTGTGCTATACAAACATTCGTTTACATACCATGAGTAGGTCAACACCATTGTCAGTTGTATGGTAATGTTTATATTTATATTCCAGTTACAGGATGAATTATCACTTAGTAGTAGCCTATAAATTTTTGGTATCATTTCCTGGTATCCTAGTTATTACTATGTATTTACTATAATCGACGCAGAATAGAAAGTTAATGTTTCTTGATATGGTTATAAGAAAAAAGTGTGCACGTTACTGAATTTATGTTTAGTTTACTTCTAATTTAGTTCACTATGTTTAGTTCCTACTGTGGTCATATGAAACTACTAAAAGTGACACGAAAGAAATCCTTTACTCAGAACTAACCATGTATTGTACGGTCTATTCTAATTAACTATTATTCATTTCATTTAGCATGTTTTCACCAATGATATTATACGTAAAAGAGAGGGTTTTCACAACAATTTCTGGTATCTACCATACTTACTAAAGTAAATGTCATTTGTCTGGATTGTTGTAATGTAACCCTTCAAAGTCATGTCAGTATCAATAAACTACGTTGGTATACGAAAGCGGTTTGACACCCTCAAACTAAATTGATCATGAGAAAGTTGATAAAATAGATAGGCTCGTCAAAATCATGACGGCTACTTGATTGACAATATTAAATTTGATAAAGATTAAATTCTTATATCATTGAAGATCTATTTTTAATCTAATTGATATTACCACCTGGGGATTGCTACAATACTAGAAGTTTTTGCACACTGTGCAATAAATTGTAACGAGTCACAAGCGCCAGAGGAACTTTAAAAGAGTTAAAATTGTTATAATAGTCTAAATACTAAGCAAGAGTTTTAATGACTTTTTAAGTCCATTTGCGAGTTAATTTAATGCAAATAGAACTAAAACAATTATGTCCTAAGCGTATATCAAAATATATTTCTGCTAAAAATATACTTAATTTAAATAAGTATACTTACCTATAAAAACTAGCTGATCCTTTGGACTTCCTCTTACTACTATTAAACACGGATAATATTATTATTTCTAAGTATTAAATGTTAGTAAACACGGGAATGCTTTCCTGTGACAACGGTTACCATAGCAATTATAAATCGAAGAATTTCATAATATTTAGGCCAATGTTAATATTATGGGTTTGCCACACGCAAAACCAGTAAGTATATATTATTTGCAGTGCTTCGTGATGAGTTTCGTGTTGAACCTCGGGATGTTAAAGTAGCTAGTGGAGAACCAGCATTGTTAGAATGTTCAGCACCGAAAGGCGTACCTGACCCTTCTGTTCATTGGACTAAAGATGGACATACTTTAGATGCAGAGGTCAATGGAAGGTATTGAATCTATTAATTAATTAATCAAGTGCAAATGAAATAAGGTATAATACTTTGTACTTCAAGTTTTTTATAATTTCAGGGTGACAATAATCGACGGAGGTAATTTAAAAATAATAGAAAGTCTTCCATCGGATAGTGGTGTATATAGATGTGTGGCTTCTAATGTGGCTGGAGAAAGGCAATCTCATCCAGCTACGTTACTCGTATTACGCAAACCACATTTTCTAGTGAAACCCAATAATATAACGGCATTAATAGGTCAGAACATTGAGTTTCATTGTCAAGTAAGTATCTCGAAACATGAAGCTTCTCCATGTTTGAAATTCTATAATTTACGATTCTTAACGTTCATGTGTTTGGTAGGTATCCCCAGATTCAGATGTGTCCGTAACCTGGGCTCGTGATAAAGGTTCCCTATCTCCCTATGCCATTATACGACGAGGGTCTTTAAGGATAGATAGGGTCATTGCAACTGATGGAGGAACTTATACTTGTAGAGCTGAGAGCCAAGCTGGTAGCAGTGCTGCTAGTGCAACTCTTACTTTACACTGTGAGTTAAAATAATTGCAATGTAGTATAACATCATTTGATATATTTCTATAAATAAACATGTTTATTTAATTTTTAGCTTTACCCCATTTTACAAGAGTCCCTTCAGATCAAACGGCTTGGGAAGGGGAAGCCGTGTCTTTTCCCTGTGAAGCAGATGGAACTCCAAAGCCAGTTATTTTTTGGACAATGGAAGGATCTCAGGTATAATATTTTACAGAAAACTTTCTTACCTCCGTAATCTTGAGTCAACATTTTAAACTCTTTTTTGTTTCAGGAACTCATATTCACTAACTCCGTTCATAGTACTGGGTCTTTGTACCTAGATAAAGTAACAACGAAACACGCTGGTCGTTTAACTTGTGTTGCTGTTAGTGCAGCAGGAAGTGCTTTACACACGGCATCTTTGCAGGTTTGTTAATAATCTCATGTATAATTGTTTATTTATTCTATTTATATCTGAGTACCTTACCAAATTTATTTGTATTCAAAATTTATTTGAAGGTACTAAGAAGAGAAGCTAACTCATTCAACGGAAATCTTGAGTCATCGTCTCCTCATCCAGAACTAAATAAACCTCAGAACCATCCACCGATGACTCAGTACGAGTTAGTTCAGGCCCGTCGATACTTGCAACAGGATGTTTTGGCATTGAGGCGTGTAGAAGGAATATCAGCAACTACACTTAAAATTGTTTGGGATGTAAGTAAATATCGGGGTAACCTAAATATTTGCAGGATTGAAGAAATACAAATAATATTTCACATTACTCTCTTTTAGGTGTTGACTGATTACAATGAATATTTAGAGGGAGTTAAGATATGGTTTAACGGAACTTCCTTGAATAGACAACATGCTGAGGAATTGTTAAGTACACAACAATCGAACGTAACTAAAGATAGTTTGTCAGAGCTTATGAAGTATGAGAATTTTACTATGATGACCGTCCACAACAGTGGATCATCAAGTCATGTTTTAACAGGGTTATTACCGTTTGCTCGATATAGTATATTTTTAATGCCATTTTATAAACTTTTACTTGGCAAACCGTCCAATATGAAGACTGGATTCACGGAAGAAGATAGTAAGTAAAAATACAATATGATATAGATACCTACTTTCGGAGATACAAATGTGGTTTACAAACAGTACGACACGTGTAAAATACGTTGTATTTATTTTCTTTTAGTACCTACCGCTCCTCCTCAAGGCGTTTCAGCTGGGGTCATAAATGCGACATCGGCATGGATCCGATGGGATCCACCTCCTGTACATACATGGAATGGTGAACTTTCAGGTTATTTGGTAAGTGATAGACGTCCCTAACATTTGTTCCTTACCCCTCAATATCACATTTGGATACATAAAATAACTAGCTCGCTAGCTCTAAAGGATCAAGAATAATAAAACGCTGAGATTATAATCTCTGTTTCACTGGTCAATAAATTTAAAATTGACATAGATCGAAGTACGCGTCGGTGGCGGTACCGCTGGTCGTGTAGTTGGACAGATGTCGCTAGGAGCGCGCACTCGCGCCGCAGCAGCTAGCTCGCTGCGCGCTGGCGGTCGGTACAGTGCACGCGCAGCCGCCGTCACGCGCCGTGGTCACGGGCCCTTCAGTGCGCCTGCGCAAATACACATGCTCCCGACTCAATCACAGAGACATTATGTTCAGTGAGTATATATTTTTTATACAGTATGTATGTATTTGCTAGAGAAACCACTCATAAAATAAAAAAAATCCTGTAATTTTGCGATCACCCAGATTTACTGATAGACAATTTAATTCAAACTTTGTAAACCCTTAATCCTTATAATTGTATAAAACAGTTTAAAATAAATCTTTTAGTTTCTTTACGGCTTTTCTTCTCCATGACAAAGCAGCGTTCCGAAAAGCTGGTAGATTAAAAAAATTACATTCATAAGTTTATCAGTGATACCTGCACGAATAAAAAAATATTTCATTTCATTTCATGATTTTCACTAATTTCATTCATTTCATTCATTTCATTCATTTCACTCATTTCGTTTCAGTTATTAAATATTTTTGAATGCAATTTCTTATACTTAAGTTATGATAATATTTTTGAAACAAAAAATAGATGTGAGGTTTAATTTATTGGCTATTATACATATGTAGAAAAGTAAGTTTTGTAAGATATACTGTACAGTTGAAAAGTAAATTACATTTTAGATTTTAAAACTTAAGACAATGAAACATTAATCATATGAAGATAATGAAAGCTGACACCAAAGTTAAAATTTATAACTCCTTGTGCAATTTCAATTTAGTTAATTAAGCAAGGGCAATTTGTTAAAATACATCTTTTGTTATTTTAGAACTGAACCAGCGAGAGACAAAGCAATTCTGTCAATGTTCCAAGAAACTTGGCTTCTAGCGTTGAGTATAATTTTATTAGCACTGGTTTTAGTTGGAACTGGCATCGGCGTTTACTTAAAACGAAGACAGTCAAAGCAAAGGAAGAGTCACAATTCTGCAGGTCTATTTCTTTACTTTGTAACACTTATAAACTATTGTTATTGATGCGATGTCCACTAACGTAATTTTCTTTATTAGGAACACCAATTGCGAATGCTCAACAATGTTTACTAGGAAAAGAAGCGGTATGGCTTCGTGAGCGACCGTTGTATGAAGGTTCTACTGAGCCACGGATAGAAATTTTGAATTGTCATCAAAGTCTTTTACATGGTAAATTTGCGTTGTTGTACATGTAACTTAAATAGCCCATTTATTATTGCTTCGGAAAGTAACTTGTTAATATAATTTTAGGGGGCCATACAATTGGTACAATGGCCATGGAAGCTGAATATAGTCTTCCACAACATGCTAACGTCATGTCGGGAATGTCAAAGGATGAAACAAGACGCATTCCGCCAGAACCATATGCTTCTAGCGCTATTTATACTGAATTAAATTATCAGGTTGGTAGAATATCCAACTTATATTACCACTTGCGTATACTAAATAATAAAGAATAGAATATGAATTGACGTAATTTTTCAGGATCATACAGACGCAGAAGATTCATGCATAAAATGTGCTGTAAGCCCCGGTTCCTATGATAACAGTATGGTAAGATCGTTTGCAGAAAGCAATCAATACTCTAACGAAGAATGTTCCACGTGTTGCCGAAGTAGTAGCTCCACTCTGACAAAAGACTACAGTGACATGACAAAATGTGGAAATGACGTGGACGATATGCAAGACATGTCCCTAGATGAATGTCCGTCGTGCAAAACTCAGTCAAGATCTTCCAGTCATCATGAGGGTAATAAAGACTGGGCAGTAGTTGCTGACGTGGATTATGACTATCCACAGTGGCATTGGGTGGGGCGGGATAATAGCTTTAGACAGAATAATGCGACTCAAGAGTCAAGACAGTCTAGTCAAGGAAGGCGTGGAGATCAAAACTGTAGGATGAATCTTTGTGATATCCTACCACCGCCGCCTTACGAAAGGTAAATAAATATGTGAAACCGAATAATATTTAAAAAAATATTTACTACCAAAAAATCGCACACAGCTATTTCATGTAATCAAAAAAATATTTTTGATTTATCATTGATCAAAAACTTTTAGTGATTTGATTAAGTAATAAAAAATGTAATTGTTTCAGAGAATCGCCTTATCTAGAGATGAATGCATTTACAAGTCGTTCAGGAACATCGGGTTGTTCAGGACACAATAATTATCGAAGTTAATTTCGACAGTTCTCTAACTATGTTGTGAAATTTATATCACTAGTACGTAATAAGCAATAACTACATTCTAGAAACTTGTATATAATGTATAAACGATTGAGGATGTCGTCGCTTTAGTTACAGTAAAGTCACTGCCTAATCATTTCAACGAACTTCATGAGATATAGTTACAACTGGTTTTGATTAGAGATCCAGCATTAGTTTTAGAGCTATGGACTTTATTTAGTGAACTATGTATTTTAGTTTCCATAGCAGTAACAAGACTTCTAAGGATCGTAGTTCCGTTAAGAGTTCTCTATAGACTGCTATAGATTGTAGGTTTTATCTTTTTCTAGTGACTGTGATATTATCGTATAATTTCGTAATTGTTTATTATTTTGTAAATACGTTGACGTATTTGATAACCTTATACAATTTTACCTTTACCCTATTTATTGTGTGTAGGGAGATGTTTCGAAAGAAAATCTTTAGAAAAGTAATGTTGAAGATACGTGTAGTATTTTGTACTGAATCCGAATCTTATACTGCCGAATTGAAACTTTTATTTGTATATTATGAAAAACCAGTCATCATTAAATAAATCCTGTAAATTTATAATATTTTGTTTAATTGAACTCTCTACATTTTATCTCCATAATAATTCAAAATTTACTAATAACGATTGAACCAATAATGGGCCGTGTCTATGCAAGCAGTGTTAGGCCCGTACACGTCATTAATGTTTCGTGTTGTTTGCGCACCGGTATTTCCACGTAGGAACTCGTATTCGAAAATTGTACAAATTTTCATTTTATCCGTGGCGCCAAAAACTACCACAAATTCACAAAAACAAAAAACACTATCTAAAAAGAAATGACTGAATTTGAAATTAAAATAACACGGCTTTGGAATAAAATTAATTTGTATTTCGAATTGCGCGCCAATCCACAAATAATTATATGTGGTTATAAAATCTCCAATTTCATAGGTAAAGACCTAATATTCAAAAGTAATGTCATAATTCATAACTTTTCCTGAAAGTTCTATTATCAAAACTAATGGACGTATTGACGTCTGCGTTCAAGCTTGTTTCGGCTAATTGTTCATAGATCTCTTGAAAAGGAACAGTTATATTTAGTTAAAATTATGTACAAAACATATTTAGCTTCCAAGATAATAAACGCAGACCGTCATTTAATTACTGGATGTTAAATGAAACCTGCTTATTGGTGCAGGCTAATGATTAAATTAAAATAATTAATTGCCCGGTATATTGCATCCATTTTCAATTCCAGAATTTTCACACATCTCTTTATTTATATGGTTGACGTGGCCAGAAGTATAAATTAAGAAGTAACAGGTCTGTCTATTCTTCAATAAGAGCCAATCTCTTGGGCTTGACTTTCGCCCTACCGAATACTACCACTCTGCACTACCTTTTTGAACCATTACTGCATATGTGCGTGGTGGTAGGGTTGTAAGCTGCTTGGCTAACTACCACCCTTCTTTAAGGATCCAATGAGAAACGTTATTTTATGTTTTGTTTGTAGTGTTGGAGAAAAGTTTACCTATAGGTAACTATTATTAACAAATTCATATTTGTTACTTTTATCACCGTTTTGTAAAGATCATTCAAAACGAATTCATCATCGAGGAGTAGAAACGGCGAAAGGTGTAACAATCTGAAGAACTGAAGGAAAGGTATACGATTATGAACTGTTTTTCAATAAAATAAGTCACTTATAAAGTTTTCGAAATGTTGAAACAAATATCAGCAATAAAGCTTGGGGTAAAACCATTTTAACTTTAGCAACTAAGCTGTCACGGTATTTACACTGAAAATTGTGAAATGCCGTCATATTTCTCTATTACTAACTTTTCACGAAACTCGAGGTAAACAAAACACCCAAGTACTCGTATATCTCAGAGGCTTTCCGTCTACAGTTAGTTGGATTATAACTGAAACTGCCATAACAATTAGAACCTTAATCAGCATTCCTCATAAATAGCTAAACACGTATTTAGATATGAGCACGAGTAGAGGCAGTCGTATCGTAGGCTGTTTTCATACTTGGGGCGTTACTATAGCAACGAGTCGGGGTTTCCCCCTAGTTCACCCTCGTTATTAATACCCGTAATAATTAAACTTGATTGCATTTCACACCAGGTGTTAGATGACGACTCTTGTCAGACATAGAACTCAATGACCCTCGTAAGTTTAAGTGCAATTTTGAAACGGAAACTTTAAAGTGACTTTACAAACTTGTCCAGTTTCAGCGAGATACTTTATAATGGTTTGTTTTGTTGTTTACTTTTATTTTGAGGATAGAACATGTGTTTTGACTTTAGTATAACGTAGTTTTTAACCGACTTCAAAAAAAGGAGGAGGTTCTCAATTTGTCTGTATTTTTTTATGTTTGTTACCTCAGAACTTTGGACTGGGTGAACTGATTTTGATGATTATTTTTTTAATCCGAAGCTGGTGCTTGTCGTGCGGTCCAACTTAAATTTTATCGAGATCTGATAATGGCATCCATGAGAAAACAATAAGTCCTAAATTTTCATTAAGTATGTGTGCGACAAATGGACGAATAACTCAATGCCACGCCAGCTGATTTCGATAATTCTTTTTTATTGTTATTGGAAAGGATGTACTTCATTTGAAGTCGGTTTTTTAATTAAAATTTTAGATTATTCATTTTAGCAATAAATTAAATGAAACGTCTGAGAAATGTGAAACCTGTGAAAATATTACAAAATGTATACTTATACTAAAACGTCGAGTATTTAATGTTTTCATGTATACATTTTTCTAATGACTCAGCTAAACAACTCAAATGACTTTTCGTCATTAACTTTATAAGGAAGCCAAGACCCCTCGATCATGGGAACGTGACTCCTTTCAATCAAAATAACGTTGAATTTGGTCCCTCGGATTTTATATTTTCTTTATTAATCAACACTCCCCTACAGTGCAATTTTGTAAGAAGCAAGCTGTCAGCCGCTTTTCCGAGTCAAGTGTTGCTGCGACAGAGAAATTGAGAGGTGCTACGATTTGCTATATAAAAAAGATCTCAAGTTTATTAGCAGTGCAGTGTCAAAACAATTTATTCTTGAAGGCTAATTTAAATGTCCTTCAGTAATGTTACTTTACTATAATTTTTTTAAAAGAAGTATCAATAGTATACCTTAGTAAAGATGTATAGATAGGTATATAAAAATATAACCGATTGATTCTTTGATAAGTCAACCACGCCTATTCAACGGCATGGCGTGAAGCTTATTGAGCGGGTAGCGCCGGGATTTTCCTTAACAGCCCAGGCCTAAGGGAAGGAAGTTTCGACAGTGTTGTATAATTAAACTCACAAATTTCCCCTTTTTCCCTATTATAGAAGCAGTTTGTTTTTAATTTTTAATTAACCTATACTATAGTCTTTTTTACGATGTGTCTATGCTATGAATTTTACACACAAATATAAAAAATATTATTTTTTACCTACTGATATTTTAATGTTGGCTATAAAGAAATAATTAAGCCATTAAAATTTGAATTTTAGTTCTATTGTCCGTTATCAAGTAGGTACCCACATTTCGGAGGAAAGTCGTGATTTTTATAAAATATCCAAAAAATACCGTAAAATTTGGAAACGGAAGGAGGGTGCATGAATTATCCATTACACAGCGCTGACTAAAAGTACGTTTGGAACCATAACTTGTACTCCTTCGTTCCGGGTTCCGTTTGATATTTATAGCTGTAGATAAGGCCTACAGATGGCGGCACGGGAGTTTTCCTTCCCCTAATACTTGTTGAGTTATGGTTTCCAATTTCCAGCTCTGCACTTCAGGTGTAGGTGTACGAATTTCGAAAGTTATTGATAGAGTCGGGAATAAGCTGCGATGCATTTGTCTTTTCGTCGAGACCATATTGATATCGAACAAGCCGTGTGGGGTTTATTTCTTGAAAGTTTTCTAAGTGGGTGCTCGGTGTTATAATTTAACTTTTGTATTTTATGATCGTGGTCAAATGACGTATTCAAGACTAATGATGCGTAGAAGAAGATAGATTTACATACGACGTTTTATAACGTTGACCATTAAGCATATCCATATCCAATCAATCGATTTTTTTATTATTTTTAGTAACTTTTCATTCACTAAATACTAAAATTACTAGGTAAATGGTCTTTAACAGCTAAATTGTGATTGGCAGTGTTGCCGAAAAGAAGGTATTTCAGAAATTGTCTTGAGGTACTGTTAAGCATGAACTTTTAATTGGGCTTACAGTAAGGCATTTATAATAGTCCTTCAGTATTAGTCACGGGTAAAGGAAATCAACACGAAATTATGACATCGGTATACATAACGTGAAGGGACGTCACGCAAGCCCAAAAGTACCTGTTTTTGGTGATTTATTACACTCGTAATATAAGACATGTTCCCCATTGAATGCTACTAACTGGCAGAATAAAGAGTGGAAGAGAAATTAAATTTAAAAATCATACCTACGTTAAGTAAGCATACTCTAAGGGCTATATTGAAACTTATTCTAGAAAAAGTACCTTTTTAGTAGCTGGGATAGTTGTCAAATGATTATAAATTATAGCCGCATCAACAGCCCGGCTGATCTCTTCATTGGGCAAGAGAACTAGAGTTTTCCATACAGTTCCTGCAAATTGATAGAAGTGACCAACTAAGCGAGCAATTATAAAGTTTGAATAATCGACACAATGATGTGAGGCGTTATAAAGTGAGTCTTGTGGCTATTAAACTTTGAGTTTGTGAAGGGGTAAGTGGCCAACAGTGTGGTCATTTCTTTTACTATCTGAAAGTTTTAGCGTGCCCTCCACAGCATGGAAATGCGTAAAGAATGCCATTATCCATGCGAATCCCAATATGCAATTATGCCATTATCAGTCAACCACTTACCTATAAGACTTATTTTTTTGAAGTTGGTTACTAGTCAAAACTCTTCGTGGTACCAAGATCAATATCTTCACATCTTAACAATTTTAAGATATCACTAAAGCGTTGCATTTTGGATACAAAATGGAACTAAATAAAGTGAAAAATTAATAAACTCGCTTACAAAAACATGTATGAGTCCCGATAAATTTTTAATAGAATACAAATATTCGTTTACGAGTATAGGTAAGTATTCAATATTATACGTATATGAGATAGCTTTATAGTAACTATATGATTCAAAAGCCATCACAAAAATGTATCAACGTCGAGCTCTAGACTCGCTGCAATTTATAACTTCAGAAACCTTAGGAGACTTTAGATAATCGGCTATAAACTGTTGCCTCCATTAATCCATATTGGGACAGTGTGAAGAAGGTTCTCGACAAACAAGGAACTCATACATAGAATAGCAATTTCAATGCAGATATACTCGTATTTAATGCAATAGTGACTTAGGGTGAAATCGATAAAGCGAACAGACTTGAACTTTGCCAAACATTCAAAGTATTTTAGACTAGAAAATCGTCCTCGCTTGCATCAGGAAAAATAGTAAAAAAAATATTATACAGCCTATGTCACCCGGGTATAGTGTAGCTTTCCGACAGTGAAAGAATTTTTGAAATCGGTTCGGAAGTTTCGAAGCCTATTCAATGCAAACAAAGAATCGAATGTTTCATCTTTATAATATTAGTATAGATGACTGACATTTTGTAAAAAAACATATAGAACAGTTAATGTTACGGTTGATTTAGGCCCATTATTTATGTTCGGATCCTAGTTTTAAGTCTAAAGATAGTCTAAGCACTGTTTATGGATATCAACCTTTAGATTTATATTCGGGTTAAAATAGCGAGTACCCGATACCTTCTCGTTCCGTTTCCGTAACGACTTTGTTACGGATTCCTTTAAAACCGGTGACCATCATCATTATATTACAATTCATAAATGTTTCACATCAATTCTCAATTGTTTCACATCTTCGTAAGGCTATTATAGTTGACTACGCTGCAGCGCTGCCCAAGTGGTTTCAACCCATTAATGGCCCACTACTGGGCACGGATCTCTCCTCTTGAGGAGGCCTAGAGCATACTCCACCACGCTGCTCCAGTGCTGATTGGAGGGGTTAGCGGCCAACTCGTGTCAGGAGTTTTCAAACCGCCCGAGTGCCTCCGACATGGCTTAACGACTATTATCTTATGATAACAACAGGGACCGACGGCTTTACGTGTCTCCAAAGCACGCAAACGCTCAAGAATTTTTTTGCTAGTGGTCATCCATCCAACTACCGAACACACCCGATGTTGCTCAACTTTGTATCGACTCACTTAGGATCGACGCAAGCCGCTGGGCTATGAGCGCTTCAACTGACCAAGTGCTGATTCGCAATTTGTATAAGTACCTTTTAGGTCTTCAGGTTTCCTTACAATGCTTTTATTTTTTGTACTACGCATATAACTTGCAAAATGGGTTTTAATTGTCATTCGAGCGTAGGCCGATATTGAAACGTTTCGGCTACGTATCACTCAAGCACATTCTAGCATTTCTAGCATATTTATACACAGTAGTGTCATAAGCGATGGCCTACTAGCTAAACCCTGACAGTGAGGCATGTGCCCTAACTATGACTAATACGACCCTTGCCTCTACTGTCTAACCATGGTAATGTTATTGATTTTCATTACTTGTTGAACCCTGTTGGTTTTTGATAACGCAACACACAAATCAACTGTTTGATAAAACATTTTAGTGTTTTATTTTACGACTTTACATGCCAGTGAGATTCGATAGTACTTAATTAACTATTTTACGAGTGTTTATAACGGAATGTTATAATTATTGATATTGATTTGTAGACCACATGTGCTTATCTTGGTTAACATACTTTGTTTGTGAATAAAAAGATCAACAGGACTACATACGTATATTTGTAGTTGTAAGCGATGAATGACATAGATTCTTAAGTTTGTTAACTATGTAGTATTTATATAATATGTAGATGAATCAAGGATTGTTCTTTAGTATTGGAATATCTTTATCACGAAAATAAAAAAAAACCTAGTCAATTGATTGATAAATCTAATATAAAAAAGCGGATGCATATGCGCTGCTGCAAGTAGGTTTTTCATCAGTTAAGGTTATATGCAAGTAGAGAGAGATCCAAACGTGCATTGGAGCGGATTAGAATATCTACCTACTGACCCCAATCCCATGCCAGGATTAGACACTAAAGTGTCGTAAGAAGCTACACCCATTATCAAGATTATTACAGTCACTAATAATAGTACTGGTACTTACTCCCTCAGACTCTGGCTCCACTCTTTAGTTTGAGTTAACCGCCAAACGACACGTCATGTTCAGACTGGGGACTTCGGAGCCAATCTCTATTTTGGTCGGGAACGCATTGGTGATGCCTTCAATGTTACTGCTGTCCATGGGCGACGCGGACGTCCTGTCCTGACAGTGGCCAATTAACATCACGTGAATCATCAGCTCATCTCTTTTATATATCTAAATTAGATGTATTTATCTCTGAAGACAAACAGTTAGAGTTAGAATAACACCATAGTTTTAAATATTTAAAGTTTTTAAATAAGTTGCTAAGTACCCATTACCGGTATACGTATTACTTTATCTTATTTACTCTGTAACTAATACGCTAATGTAAAAACCGATAAAGTGTCCTTTTCAATGACCACAAAAACATAAACCATTCAATTTACGGTTCCTCTACTCGTTATTAATTAACCGTGCCAATATTGTGACGCGCCTACATGGCCAATAGAAATTTATAGCTGGATTAACCCAAAGTAAGCGGTTACCATTAATAAGTGATATAACTAGACTACAGTTTTATCGGAGTATAAATTGTTGACTATAACGGATCGGATTTCACCAATTAATTCAACACGCAGATAAGTGCATGGATGGCATGTTGCTAAGTTGTAAGTGCTGCCATTAGGTACTATGTAAGTAAAGGTATCATAATTATACATGAAAGTTTTATGGATAGTAATATTAATAGAAAATGTTGAATTTTCAACAGAACTCATAAACATAATATTACAATGTATACTACCTGCTTGTGAGTACCTACTATAAATTATCCTAAGTTGAAATCCAGTGTTAACTAAAACTCTGTACCTTTCGTATTGTAGGTAAATTATTAGTTATAATATTAGTTATGTAATTAAATAAATAACAAACCATTAATTATTAAACCTTGGTAAATCAATGTTCATAATTCTTTCAAAGTGCACTGTTGTAAATATAGGTATTTTAAGAAAAATAGAAGGCATAAAAAGTAAAGAAATGTTCCGTTTTTGCTCTGGGGATGGTACGGAGGGACGAATAATTATATTCAGAAGGAGGTAATTATGTTATAACTTTTGGTTTCACAGCGATATGTATTTAAATTTAATCTGTGCTCAGATAACGCGTAGACCCAAAAGTTTAACATATTTCCGAAACTCGTTTGGAGTTACGGGCTAATCCTGTCCCTTAGGGCGAGATACAAGATTTTGTGATTTCAAACCCCCTGCTAGGTTATAATTTGTCGAGATTAAACTAACTAATTTTGGTAAGAGTCATTTGTTTGGACGTATTAAAAATGAAGGTTTATAATATAAAAGAGTACAATTTATATTACTTTTTCCGTGACAATGGCTTAGAAATACATTGCTGACCGACAATATTTAATTCTATATTAATAGTAAAACTATAACAGGACCAGATCTGTAAATAAAATAGTTTTTTTATTTTATTTTAATGGAAGTTCTTACAAATAAGGAGTTTGTTCAGTATTCTGAGAGGAGGCCTGTTTTTTTTTAATAGATACTTGACTACTGTGCTTGACTATGATGCCTGTCTGTTACGCGGAAGCCACTGAACATAATACTCATAATATTTATTATAAGTTTTTGTTACTTGGACACTTTTCGTCTGGGAACATGCGTAAGTTAGGTATAAGTTTCTATGGAGGTTATATTAATAAATTACTAATAAATGTTTATCTATTTTTATTAACTTCCGATGCCAAATGAGGGGCGTTATAAACGAGTAGACAGATTATGATGAGGTTGATGTCTTAAATGACTAGCAATTATTGTTTCGAGTGTAACCATGACGTCTAATCTGTTAAAGCATTGTTTTAGTGAATCAATGCGAGGATAGGTTACTACAAAATGCTGGAATAAAGTTACATACAAAATCCACCCCACAGTTTCCAACGGCGCAAGCGACATTTATCCATGTAAAACTCGATCAAAATGAAGTCATAACTATTGTTGCAAATGCATGCATTACCATGCATCGCTGCTTCGCTCTAATAAAACGCACAATAGTATTTGCAAACATAACAATTTAAATCGAAATCGCAATCGTTTACCAACGCACAGTCGGAACTAACATGTAACATCGCGGAATTAGCAGCCACGGGAGGGTTCTAGCTTTATCTGGGGCCATATTTTTAGGTAAATTACAAATAGGCGCGGGTGCCGGTGGTGCCATCAGTTGCCGTGCGTGCTATCGCGGCGGGGGATCGCTGCGGTGTGCTTGCATAGTACGCTACTGCCACAGTATAGTATACTTAGTAGTTAAATATCGACCTCCCGAGTTAGTTAGACTTCGGGTGCAGTCGTCGATTAAATGAGTAACCATAGCGGCAAAATATTTGCAGTAATATCGTGCTTTATGGGGCACGTTCGGTCCAGTTTCATATTAATGACGTTAGATAAAATTGTGAAAAGAAAAAAAGAAAAAATATATTTATCTGTCACATGAATATCTGGCTCAGCCAGGAATTGAACCTGTTACCCTTCGATCCATAACAGGGGCACTAACTAGGCTATAAGAACGTCTGCTATTTCAAACAACAAGAAAAATTGAGAAAAAATACTTTATAATCATAAGAAGTTACAAATTAACGAGTGACATAAGTGCAAGGAACTTAAGTAGTCAATGGAATCTGTGGTATTCCACAAGTTCCATACTTAGTACTTAATAGTATGTTTTACAAATTATCATTAAGGGGAAAATTTAATTTCCTTGACACAGTGAATGGAAATACAGTTATTATCTCTTTAAGTCTAGTGTAGATGATGGAAAACATCGTGAACAAAACAGGTCCTAACGATGTTTTCCGACAGTACTTACTACGAGTATATACTACATATTATATAATGTTATTTCTCACATTACTTAGTGCACATATAAAATTAATAAATAATTTGTGGTTTTTTTAACATTATAAAAATCTATTCGTATTTTGATTAGTTAATGTTAAGAAAATGCATGTAATACCAATACTAATCTATCTATATAGATATATATCTATATAATATTATAAAGCTGAAGAGTTTGTTTGTTTGTTTGGTTGGTTGAACACGCTAATCTCCGGAACTACTGGTTGCAACTGAAAAATTATTTTTGTTTTGTATAGTTTATTTATCGAGGAAGACTTTACAACATCACGCTGCCACCAATAGGAGCGAAGCATCAATGGAAACGTTGCAAAAACGGGAAAAATTATTGCTTTTTGCGCTGTGTAAATGGTTTAAGTTTTGAACTCAAAAATGTGAAAATTTATATGTAAGCTTATAGTTAGAAACAAAAATAGAAGTTTTCACTTCAAAAAGTTTTAAAATAATTCCTATCATCGATAAATTCATTATTTAGGCGGTTAGCTCGTCGCGTAGTGTGTACATGAAGCAGTCGGAAACGAATTTTTTCGTCTAGTCTCCCTTCGTAGACTGCTAGCCGACAGTTTTTTTTCCTTTCTCGATGATAACGTCGTTAGCGAGGTTTTTAGAAGGTTCTGAAGGAGTGATAGTTTGGTGCTAATGGTGTTTGTGCCGAAGAGTTGTCGAGTTTATTTTGTAGTATGTACTTATTTAAGAGGTTCAGTTGATGTTTAATTGACGTAGGATATTACAACGGTTTAATAGAAAAGACGATTCTGTACCTATTAAAATTAATTTCATGAGTTCTATGGTGCATATACAGCGACAGAGGCTGTCTATTTATAGTCTTTCTATCGATTAAAATAAGAACATTATTTGATTTGACTCTAAACTAAAGTTCGTCATTGGCTTTTCTAGCCAACTTGTAGATTAGCTAATATTGATATCGTTGATAAATTTCTGGATGTAAATAGATTCTATAACTTGATTTCATAGTTTGTAAGTACACAAAAATAACTCCAATCAGAGGTTCAAAAGTTAATTTCGTTGTTGCTATTATTGCTACATTTGGTTATATAACATTTAATTCATTACATTGATAATATGTTTCTTGTGAGGAATTTAATTATAACTTGTGACAATTTCATGATACAGATAATCTTGTAGCAAAATTATTTTTCCTTTATTTTTGTTCATTAAAATATTGCTGAGAGAGTTCTGAAACTTATAAAGATTTTTCCTGTACGTCAAGTAATAAAAATCAAACACGGGCGCTTAACTCGCTTGTTTGTTTGTTTTCTTCTGTTTGTTCTAAGGCAAACCAACTGCCGTTGGCATAAATCCGATCCACTGACTGTTCTGCTCTTGCATGAAATGCGGGTGGTCTTTATCATTTTAATGTAAACAAAAGTTGAAACGAAAACAATGCGATGTTAACTTATAAAGTCCACAGAATACCGTACGCGTGCTAAACGGTGTTTCAAAGGATGAAATATAAATGTTCGCGGCTCATATATTTAACTTGTCGGCATTTTAGCACTACGCTGACTTTGTTTTGTTTCCTTATAATACAAATGCTGTATAGGTATCTAGTAATGATTTACCCATGTTTGTTTAGAGAACAATAATTGTAAGTCAATATTTTTTTTGTTTCTTTTTATGTTTTAGAGCTGTTAAAAGATGAAAAGCAACCAATAACTGTAACCAATAATTACCTAGTAACAAGTCATTAAAAGACTTGATAGGTATACATATTTTAAAAATAAATATTAGAACTTTTAGGTAAGAAAGTAGGTAAGAAACCTTTCCACATTCAGTGACATTAGAATTCAAGTAACATTAATTGGAGAAAATGGACAGAGTACATAAAATACCTCCTGAAGAACGTAAACACATTGATTTATTATACTCGTACATAGTTTGTATACAAATCGAACGATGAGCAATCAATCGATCGCAAGATCGTCAAATCAAATAAATCACTGACTTAATGTGCCTCCGATAAACATTTCATTTTATAGACGGAGCGTACATTTGGCTATTTTACAAACACTTGGCGCGTAATGGTGCACAGTAAGTAGTAACTCTGTTTGCCTGTGTTTTACGGTAAGTCAGAATGGATGTATGGCGTTTGTTGGGTAACCTAACCGCTCAAGTATTTGTCTAGCGGTACAGCGAGGATGGCGTGACAGTATGGTAATAGTCGTCTAAAATATGCGTATAAATATTTTTGTCGATCGTAAAACTTGCGTTCGGCACGGTGAAGTGTAGTGTAGGCCGCGATTGTAGTGTATTGCCACACTGTTTTATTGTGCGATGACATGCAGAATGAAATGCGTGCACGATTTTGCTCTTAACCGCTTTTAACGGCTATCGAAAGTATTGTATATTGTAGTATCGTGAAGGTGCTCATTTTGTAAGGCATAGGGACGATTTTGGATTGCATTAGCCATTATATTTATGAGTTCTCGTGTCACTGGCAATGAAGGGGCAGGTTTTTCCACCAGGGGTCTGGCGGGACCTCAGACGCGAATGCCACCCGCTGCGAGTGTGAAGCGAATACGCGCAACTCGATAACTCTTTGAAGCAACGCTATTACATGATGATGTATCGAAGTATTAACTCATTAAAATTCAAACCAGTTTAAAAGTTAAAGGTTAAAGACTTCATAAAAACGTCTAACGTCCAGATCCCACCGGGACGCTGATTATAAGTGTAAAAAATGGTTGTGTGAAAGTACAAAGCGGTTTGTTGATTGCCTTTTATTTACACGAATGGTAATAAAGATTAATTCGTGTGTGAATGAGTTTAATTTACTCAGCTTCACGGTGATTTATTGTTAGAAAAACTTTACAAGGTTGTATATTTGTTCCTCGTTTTATAGGTGCTCACTTGACAAACGGCGCGGTTATTCTGTCATCTCGCAAATAAACTGTCATTTACAAGATGAAATCATCAATAGCAAGCATGAGTAACAGGTAATTTAACCAGCAATTTGCCATAATTGTTATTGGTTATCGTGCCACTTAGTGAATGGATATAATCACATTATTAATTTAAAATTACTGATATGTGATCGTAATTATACAAGGTTGATAATATTTACCTACTCTATTTTATGGGTCTAGTATAATTTATGTATATTGCCATGATTCTCTCTTTTTCTCTTTGTCTGCCAAACGCTATAAACGCTGCAGTTTAACGTTTCCTTAATTATATCTGTCTTGTTATCACCATAGTTTACGATTTAATCAATCATGGTTCGGCAACGTTCACACTCTTGCTAATTATGTTCATAAAAAGATAAATAAGTTTAAAAAATCGATGAAAATGGATGTGCACATTATGTGTTTAATTGCGTGAAAGATTGAAGATATAATTCACTCAGTTTTTATTAACTAAAACACCATCATTATCTTGTAACGAGCTGTAATACCTTGTTCAATATTCCGTGGCTGGCAGATGCATTTTTTTATATTTTTTTATATCATGACAGTCGGGTTGATTTACAAACTGGGCTTCCATCATGAATGGATCTTGGATCTATAAAAAACGTTATTTTATTTTAACAATAGATTCATCAGTTTTACTAATATTACTGCTACTTTGTGTTAAATAGTTTAAAAGCTATAAGGTGATACAGTGCCTTGAGAGAAATCTGGGCTGTGCTTTTCCTTACCTACCCACTCTTCCCTGAGAGCCTTACCTGATACCTCAACTTTGCTTGTGGAGTATCTACACCCTCGCAATCTAGACCAGAAAAACCGTAAAAAGGAATTGAATAAATAAGTATATTATATAGGTATCTATGTATAAGTTAGTAGGTACCTGCCTGTAATATGTCTAATTTGATTTCAGGTAAAATAAATCCTACAACAAAAAGTTAGAAATGCATCCGGAAGTATAAGAACAGCAATGTCAATAAATATCGGATCGTCTTTACAGTCGCTATAAAGTTTATGAGACAAAAACCCTATTGTTTTTGTTCGTACTTCTCCAAGGTGTTCACACTTTCTCACTTGTTTATCACTAATACTGAAGGACATAAAAGGCTCTAAAGGCCTCGTATGACGCGGCCGAAGTGTTAAGAGCCTTGTTTGTGTCGCATTTTCTATATAATAAAATGTTATGTATGTCACGGGAAGTACCATTATGTGTCTGCGTAGCACTATAAATACTTAGCTTTAAGAACAGCGGTAAAACGTTAAAGAGTTGTTGCGAAGTGTTGTTAAGGATATTTACGTACTCCGTAAATGGAGTAAAATGTGTATAATTTGTGTAAATAGCTGGCAAAAGAGCAAATAAGACACCTAAGTTAGAGGTCATCGTCTTAGGATCAACAACGGAATCACCGATGCGTTGCCAACAAAAGTATGTTTGCAACGCATCTGCGACTGAAAAACATTTCAAGGTCAATTTTAATTTTACCCGGTTGGGTAACAGGCCTCACTACCAGGATGCTATTAGTGTTAAACTGAGTGACCCTCCAACAAGAGTGACTCTTCGCTATAACATCAAGAAACTCTAAAATCTTTATCTGTTTGTGAATAAAACTACTTCAAACGTAAAATCTATATCATAACATATTAATTCTTGATAGATTACGACTTAAATTAAGAGCCATCCTCAATACTAAAACTGAAACTTCACTTTTAAATGTAAAATCTATTCTTCAACTGAGAGAAGTAATGTGACAAGGAAAACTCCATCTCCGACTGCGGCACATCGTAATATCAATAATTCATTCAGAAACTAAAAAAGCACTTCAGTTGGAGTTCATTAAAATGTCCCGGAAAGGACGCCCATTACCGGGGGATGAAAAAGCGCTTTCCCCTAGAGTGGGTTTTAAAGGAATCGACGAGGTCTCAAGTCGATTTCAGAGAATAAGGAACTTTGCCTACCTTAAACCGCTACGAGAGAGAAACGATTAATCAATTTTTATCAAAATAAATTATATTCGTGTACGTGTTTACCTTTTTTTCACGCTAGTAAAAGTCTATTAGCATAACCTGGCACGTACAACACAAAGACAAATTGCGCTTGTGAACTGTCTTAAATAAATGTTTTTAGTGACGTCATTCACTAGAAAATTGCAAAAAATCCAATATTTGTCTCCCTTGCACATTGACAAGCTTATGAACGCAACAGAGATAGATCATAATTTGTTAATGCTACGAATAATGATTGTTATTTGGAGTTTTTCCGTCAGTCGAAAGTAACTGACAAATATAAGAAACTAAGCCTGATTTTATTGGACTTAAAAATATTGAAATAAAATGTTTCTGAAAAATTATATCCTGCAAATCATGAAGAAGACAATATCGGAAAAATATTAAAACTCAAACCAAAAGTAAATAAGTACATATGATGAGAGATTAAAGTGATTTAAAAGAATAAACTTACCAGAATTGTGATTAATTGAAATAAAACGATACAAAAAATTAAAGACATTTCTCAGTTGATAAAGTACAGATTTAATAATTTAAAATTTTTATTAAGTCATTCTCTCGTCATCGCTTATGTTCAAACATGCACCTATGTAAGAGGTTCCCGTTCTACTAGCTTAAAGACTTCCCGACGATTTTCTTTTATTATTATATTACTATCTTTCATTCTTTTATTTTTATTGACGCATTTCATCCCGGTCGTTACAATAACTTTTATTACTTTTTAGTCCAGTTTTCTTATGCACTAAATACGTCTTTGGAGTAATTTATCTTCAGACCGAGTACAGAATTTTGATGGTTTAAAGTATAAACGATTTCGTCTTTTAAATCAATGGAAGCATTAAACTAATCATGACCTCTTGCAGCTGATTCAATAGCCGCCAAATGACTCGTAGTGTTCCGGATAGATTGAGGGTCACTCTTTTCTTTCTCCTTCCTTCTCATTTCTGCAACACATCGTTGACACCTTAATAATGTTCATTGGCGACTGTGACCAAGACACTGACTTCCATGCATCACAAACTGGACTCACTGAAAATCAGCGCCGTAGCTACCACTACGGCATTAACCTGAGTGAGCTCCATTTTCTGGGCCACTGCCCACTGGAACATGCGAAAGTTACAGACATTACAGATGTCATAAATATTTATTTTTATTTTCTTTATTTTTTGTGTCTATGTGTAAATTTTTATTTTTTGTTTACTATGTTCGTCTGTGTAATGGCCAAAGAAATAAACGTTTTTTCTTTCTTTATTTATTGCTTTCTTTCTTTCTTTCTTTCTTTCTTTCTTTCTTTCTTTCTTTCTTTCTTGAAATTACTTTCAGGTGGCTCGTCAGCTCGTTTGGCGACGACAGTGGTCAGAATTACTCAGGATATTACAGAAAATTTGATAGGTATATGGCAATACGAGTATAAAATCTATACTATAATAAAACTCAAAGGGCAAATTTTCTGTACATTGAATATTTTTTAAAAATTTCGATTAGGGGGCACTTCAGTAACGTGTTAGAGCACAAAAATATTTTTTTTAGAATTATTGTCTGTCTGTCTGTTTGTCTGTCCGGGCATCACATGAAAACCCCTGAACGGATTTTGATGAAAATTGGTAAAATTATAACTAATACTCCGGGTCATATTTTAGAATACTTTTTATCCCGAAAAATTAAAAGGTTTTCCTGGAAAACGCGATGAAAGTGTGTATGGAAAATTATACATCAACCGATTTGCTTCAAATTTGCAACAAATGTTCCTTGCTTAAATTGATGAAACACGTGTTTTACAGTTTTTCAAAATTTTGCAATACAAAGAAAAAAAAATACAAATTAATGTCAATATTGCTTATTTTTCAAATATCTATTTTTTATTTTGTTATTAAGAGCATATTGTTTGCGTATCTATGTCCTCCAATATAATTTCAGCATTTTATAAACACCTTGGAAGTGATAGAAAAACGCAAATTAAGTCTGTATGAGTAAACGATATCCAACAAATAATCGTTTACTATCTTGGCCACTAGATGGCTCTGTATTTGATGATTCACGCCAACGACTCTGTGATTTCGAAATAACTGCATTTTTCATGTTGTAAATCGTTATTTGCACAATATTAAAACGTAAAAATGAGCTTTTTAATTTTTGTTTGTCTGTTTGTTTGTCTTCATTAATCTCTGAAGCCACTGAACGGATTTCAACAGGACTTTACTACAATATCGAGTCTTCAACTTAAATTATAGGCAATTTTTTAGAGTTCCATAACAAAGCGAGAATATAAAATATGAGTTAATTTGTTTTAAACATACAAAAACCTTTTCTTCACATAATTTATGGCATTATACATTTCTTAGTTTTTTTTTTATATTTTGCAAAGCCAAAGCGTGACACTGAAGTACTTATTTTTTACTTTACAATAACTCAAATACACATAAATAAAATTGAAGTGTCTGTCTGTGATTTCTAAATAAATGATTTTTCAAGTTGTAAATCTACACTTGCACGATACCAGAACCGAAAAACGAGTTTTTCAAATTAAAGAATAGGATTTTCCACTTAAAGGGTTCCTTGGGGATATGCTATGAAAATTTGTATGGGAAAATAAAAAAATGAGTCAATTTGTTTTAAACTTACAAAAACCTTTTCTTCACATAACATAATAAGGCATACATATGCATTTCTTAGTTTATTTCTATTTTGCAAGATGGAGCTTGAATATGGCATTGAATATTTTTTTTTTACTTAATATCTATTTTTATATTAACTTTGTTTTTAAAACATGTTATTGTCTATTTATGGCTTGCAACGTAAATTTAGCATTTTTTATATTTCATCCTGGAAGGGGTTGAAAATTGTAATTCAGTTGTACGAACAGTTGACATTGAACAAATTGAATAATCTATCATCCATCCATCCATCAGCCCTTGGAGGTCCACTGCTGGACATAGGCCTCCCCTAACTTGCGCCACTCTGACCGGTCCTGAGCCTTCTGAATCCAGATAATCTATACTATAATAAAACTCAAAGGGCAAATTTGAATTACAGGTACATTGAATATTTTTTTTAAATTTCGATAAGAGGGCACTTCAATAACGTGTTAAAGCACAAAATTATTTTTTTTAGAATTATATAATAGAGTCTGTCTGTCTGTTTGTCTGTCCGGGCATCACATGAAAACATAAGATTAGCATAAGTAGTTAATGTGTAATAGTCGATAAACTTACTACTTCGGAACCCTACATTGCGAATGGCCTGACATGCACTTGCTATGGTTTTTTGAAGTTAAAACTGTGAAAGTTATTAATTAGTATGTTTTTTTTATGGAAATAGCCGGCAAACAATCTGACGATCCACCTGATGTGAACTGGATATCGTCGCCCATGGACATCAGCAACACCAAAGGCATCACTGATGCGTTGCCGGCCAAGAAAGAGAGAAGAAAAAGAAAGAAAGAACTGGCTCTCAAGCCCCCAGCCGGAACACGAGTCGTTTGGCGGCTGACTTACGCTCAAGGGTGGTAGCTATCCAGACGAACCCCATCGAGAAATAATAATAGTAGTAATGGTATTAATATACAATTAAAATCAATAATACCAATATAATCCCTCCAGGGCCTTACCACCAGCGGGCCGGATTTAGTCGCCTCTTACGACACCCATCCAGCGTGGGATTGGGGTTAGTATTCTAAGCCGCCCTAATACGGCTAAAATGTAATCTTACATTAAAAACAAAATAACTGTAACACAATTGTTTGGTAATACGGGATGTAAGGCTAAGGGCTAAAACTATAGGTAGAGGTTATAAGTTTGTATGAATCTTTGTCATCTTAAAACTCAGAAAAATTCATATGTAAGGTCACAGCCAAAAACAAAAATTAACTGTGAAATTTTTTTTTGGGAAATTCATCTCACTTAGAAACTTCATTATTTTAGAACACAAATGTGAAAATATACCGCCCGCCATGTTAGCTTTTCGCTACAGACAAAAATTAACTATAAAAGATTTTTTTTATTCATCTGCTAAGGGCTAAAGGATGAAAGTTTGTATGGGTTAGGAGAAAATCATTTTCATTTGACTTAAAATTTTTCTTAGATTTTTTTATGATTAGCAATTATTAAATTTAAAAGAGATGAAAAATGTTTTTTGTTACTTTTTTATCTAAATAGCCGGCAAACGAACAGATGAGTCACCTCATAGTAAGTGGTCACTTTCGACAATGTACATTAGCAGCGCTAAAGGAATCACTGATTCGTTGCTGCCCAAAAAAGAAAGGAAGGTACGTTTTTTGTGTATTCTGTAAAATGACAATGTTAATTTAAAAAAACTCTCAGGCCCTGACTTAGATAAACCTCTAAACTATTTTGGGACCTTTCATATGGATGGGTTCACTAATGGTTCACTATTGAGCATGGCTCTCTTCTTTTGAGGAGGCCTAGAATACTCTAGGCCTATACTCTAGGACTATACAGTCCGCCACTTTGCTCCAGTGCAGATTGGTGGAGGGATTAGAGACCAACCCAAGTGTCGGAAGTCATTGCGCCGGGCGAGGGCCTCCGACATGTCATAACGACTGTTATCTTACAACAATAACCACACCAACAGCTTTACGTGCTCTCCGGAACACAGAAAGCTCATGAATTTTTTGCCACTAGCGGTCACCTATCCAACTACCGATCGCGCTAGCTATTGTTTAACTACTACTATTAGGACCGACACAAGCAGCGGCGTCCGGGCTATGCGCTTCTACTAATGGATAATTAATGGGTTCTAACATATCACTTAGATATGCTGTAATTTTGGTGAAGAGTTTGTTATCTTGCTGACTACCAATCACACTAGAATATCAGATCGTAGTTATCATTTTATTGTTTTAGCAATTTTAGAGTGTATGATACAACACTAGAGATTTGTTTAATATTTCACTCATCTACATAATACATTATACTTTCTAAGTGTAGGTGTAAAAGCTTCAACCCAAAATGGGCTAATACAAGGCACGGATCTTCTCTCCTCATAGTCCGGACAAGTTTACAATACAATACAATATTCTTTATTGTGCACACTAGAAGTACATAAAATATTACAATTTTAGTATTATTAGACACAATAGGCGGTCTTATCGCTGTAATAGCGATTGACGAATTGAAGTTTGTTCTTAATTTACGAAAAACATGTTTTAAAATGAAGGCATCTTTATTTTCAGCGTACGAAGTCGCGGGTAACAGCTAGTATTCTATAAAATAAAAATGATTAAAATCTTTTACTTACAGCCACAAAGTTTTTCCATTTTATATGGCACCATAAATGTCTTGAGTCACCTCACTGATCTAATTTATGTGCGAAGTTAGCAGGTATTCCAACTTCGTAGTCCTTTTTTCTAATGAAAGCCTCTAACTATTCTTAGTCAACAGGGAAAAGTTTAGTTCATTAACCCAAGTAACAGCCGCATTGTCCTGGGATTCAGAAACTACGAAGTAAGGGATAACCTCTAATGAGTCTTGTCGTCAGTTCGCTAGAGGCACTCGATTAAGGACTTGAAGTAGGTATACAAGTAGGGTTCCGAAGTCTCTTTATTTGTAGAAGTTAGATTACCTTTAGTAAAGTACTAAATACTTTGTGATAATCGACATGTAGCATAAAAGATTGGTAACTTATATTAAACAGAATTTTTATGTCTTAAGTTTTTAAACCAAAAAGCGAAGTAGCGCAGTTCAAGCGATTGGAATATCTAATAACTTTACGGCGGGTCAAACAACCAAAATTATATGGTAATTATGAACGCGATTGTTTATATGACAATCGTGTTGAAGGAAGTCACGTAACTCATGCTTAGCGGTATACATAACCAATCAGCGTAATTTATAGAAACACCTGCGGCTCTAGTGAATTTAACGAGACGCCGATTGAATGAAAGGCGATCTATTTAGAGTAATAAGATTTAGTACTAGAGGTAAAATCCTACGTAGTACCTAGAGTACCTAGTACTTGTTTCCCAGTACTTTGTTCTCGACTGAGTGACAGCGCCAGATTGTTAAGTATGGCGCTTTCGGAACATTGAAACTTATCCTTGCGAAATTATTCCTAAGTTTATGAGTAAAATTTGCATCGTACGAGTAATTGTGAATGACTACAAGACATTTTGGTTCGCAAATACTGCTTATGAAGTGATATTAAGTCTAATGAGAATTCACCGGTTTCCACGTAACTTAGTCAATAATGCTTATGCCTAGATATCTACACATATTTTATACGTTTACGTATGTTTCAGGTACATAAGCTTACACCAGATAAAGCTTTGCCACAGCAGGTCATTATTAAACAAACTCGGATAGAAATTAATTATAAAAATCAGATTAAATTTTTATTTTAGACACATGCAAGATTAAAAAAATATCCTCGGCTTAAGTACCTAGACAATCTAAACAATCTAAAAAGGTTTGTTGTATAAATCACATTTACCTATAATAATATAGTGTGTCATAAGGGTCTGTCTTTTAAAATGTAACTGTCAATTTTTTACAATAACAATGAGTGAAGAGGTCTATAGTTAGTGTCTTATAAACAATTTTTTTATTCATAACATTCGGTGGACACATGTGGCATGTATTCATTTCAATTGTATCCCTCTTGATATCGATACGGACGATACATATAAAGGCCCCGCCTAATCTTCTTTTAAAGTTCAAATTTGGGCAACGAACCCACGTTGTTAAGACTGAGTATGACAATTGATGCGAATAAAGAGAAAAAATAGGTTGAGAAGAAGTATAAAATTGTTTTACTTTTTCTTTTTAAACGGGACTCTAGGAATTGAATTGTTCTTAATGGAATAATGTAGGTATGTTATGTGCTTATTAATTCAAAATTTATGTTATGTTAACAAAATAATTATGTAGACTCAAATAAATATAAAAAATATTGATAACCTTAATCTAAAAAATATTTTACTTAATAAACGTTATATTATTACCAGCGGGTAATTTCTTTATTTGCATAAACACATTGAACTCGTTAAAATATAAAATGAGTTTCCTTAGGTGGTGTTCTCATGTCACAATGATGTCCTGAAATTTTTCAAGAAGCGGGTTCATCGCTTTGATTTCAGCCGTCATACATTGCTAACGATCTCGGTAATATTCCTCTCTCAGTAGTCAAAATATGCTGATTGGGTTTAATTCAAATATAAATGGGCCCGTTTCACACTAAACCTAATTTGACTGTCTTCAACCGATCAACGGCCCACTACTGAACAGTTTCTCTCCAAATCGGTAGATAGCAAACGAAATTCCGAGGTTACAAATATTAAAAATCTCCTCCTTTTTTGAAATCAGTTAAAAAACGAATCATGGAAATCGAAGTTGCGTTACAGCTATCGCAACTTAAGCTTGCATTACAAGGTTCCGAACATTTACAATTGAAGCACTAGAACTAACCCTTTCCAAGCGTAATAATCTAGTTTTACGAAAAATATTCCTGTGTTACAAATGCATATGTCACCGGAATATAATAAGAACCGTAAGTTTATAAATTTCCTAGGAAATTTATAAACTTTCGTAGGATTCTAAACGAGACATAAATTGTATTATTTTACGGCCACATTTTCGGAAATTTATCAATCTGCGACGTCTCGTGGTAAATTTATAAACTAACGGATTGCCCATCCGTAAAATTCTAAACGGCTCGACCAATCACAGAAGAGCTTTTAATTTTACGCTTCTTTAAAATACGGAAAATAACACACTGCACTCTGATTGGTCGATGTTGACAGTGGCAATGCTTGTGTCCATAGACTTAGGTACAATCAGACTTGCCAAACTATAAACTAAATCTATCAGTTTCGATTACCTACCTAACAGTATTTTTACTTTAAATCTATTTAGGTACCTATAATACAGGTTTACTTTTTTACATAATATGCTAATAACCTCTACTTAAGGCGAAGCACCTCGCCATGAAAAAACAACTGAACTCAAATCAAAAGAAGGATAGGTTAGGTTATGGTTGTCTGATTTTATTTAAGAAAAAATAGGAACCCCGCAAAGCGGGGTTCCGTCGACATCTATGGCGAAGCCCCTCGCCATGAAAAAACAACTGAAATCGAAAGAGTTGATTCGCCAACTTCGATTTCGTGTGCAATCATGTCAAAGTTTTTGTCATGACCACTTAAAACTTTCGTAGCTCTATGGTAAATTTCACTTCGTCAACAAAGGAGCGTTTGGTTATTGGTCACTTATTATTTTACGAGTGAGCTCGGTAAGTTTATCAATTTCCGAAAATGTGGCCGTAAAATAATACAATTTATGTCTCGTTTAGAATCCTACGAAAGTTTATAAATTTCCTAGGAAATTTATAAACTTACGGTTCTTATTATATTCCGGTGACACATATAAAACAAGAACTATAAAATGATATTTTTTAAAGCCCACTTACAAAAAAAAAATTAAGGTAAACCTACATTCTTAAATAAACACGCTAAAACATTCACACGGACGTTTGAGCTAAGCACGGCAGTTGCGTAAATAATTAAATTCTTACGGGAAAAACCTCTAATCCTAGCAACAATTTATTAAATAGGCCGTTTCGTTGGTTGCTGCTGTGAAAAATCGCTCCATTATCTTCGGAAGGGCAACTCACCACCGCTCGTATTTCAAAACAACACATTATTGTTTTCTTCTCGTTTTGTAGCGCGGTTAAGTCGCTTATAAATTTTGCGGAACGGCTTTATAACTCAAATTTTTTTCCTTCTCAATTTATTGGATACCTACCAATAAAACACTGTTTGGTTTCAGATTGGAAAATGTTTTATTGATTCAAGAGCAATTTTTCTTCATTATATTCTATAGCGCTTTTACCGAGAACTTATTATCTTATAGGTATGTATAGCGAAATATACTGTTTTCTGTTGTGTTGAAGTTCTGTCTGTGTATGTATCTATTAGGTATTATGCACATACATGTCATACATTAGTAACAAATGACGTATTGTATGACTTGGTATTACTATGCAAGAAAGCAACCGAAAAAGGTACAAAAATTCATGATAATAGGTATTCAGGCAGACGAAAATCCTTTACAACCTGTACCTACTATTAACTTATTATGTCTCAAAGAGGAGGAACTTGCCATCATTGAATTTTTATAATAGTTATTCCACAGAGTAAAGGAACAAAGAAGGAATGGATGCTGAATAAGAAAATTAATACTGAAAGGAGTCTATTATGTGCCAAATGAAAGTTACTTTTCATAAAATGTAATAAACCTCGAAAGCCATTCCCGCGAAAAATCTTTTATGTTTGAGTAAGACACTTTTCAATGTTCATTATAATAGGAAACGTTTTTCTCTAAGTAATCGACCATTGATAACAAGGAAAGAAATGCTCGGGGGAAATTAACCATTAGTGAGCGAATTTACCTAAAACTCATCATTTATTCGGTCGGGGCAATGAAATGAGTAAACTAACCAATGTTAATTAACATCTGTACGGTTGAACCTAATACTCGTAGTAATAACAGTTGATATTTAGACAGTTGATAAACTTTAGTAATATTTGTATGACAGGATCTTTGATAATATTCATTTCAAAACTAAGCGAATATTTGTATATTTTGAAAATTGGTTTGGAAAACATTTTTTTAACAAAACGTTAAAAAGGTATGCTGAAAAATTTAAATAGATATTTTTCATTGTTTAAGAATACCTTCTTAGCATTAAAAATAAGTTTATACAATAGCCAATCGCAAAAAGGATTAATTAAGTAATTATAATAGTATTCTTGAATAAAAAATTATAGGTTTTTTATTGTTTGTATTGTCGAAAATATGTGCAAATTCAAAACTACAAAACAGAGCAACAAAATATTTTATTCGGCAAACAAAATTGCGAATCATTTGCATAGACAATATTTTTTTTATAATGTTTTGGCACTCATAGTCATTCAAACTTGAACTTTTACTGTAGTATCTTTCATGATTCGGTATGTTTAGTTCAGTGCTGTTCATTTGTACCTTAGATGTGAAAATATTCAGTATAAAGTCGATATGATAAAAAGAAGATCAGCTATTATAAATAACAATTCACACAACCATGTAGAACCCAATCAGACGCAGCCGTAAAAGAAATAAGATTAAAACTACGCTCGGTACAAATGAGGCGAGTAAAATTATTTTTACGATTCCCTCTCTCAATTAGGCCTAGCACCGACAGTAAAATGTCAGTGTTATTTAAATTTACTGTTCCAATTAGAGACGCCATCATCACAGGAGTGACGAAACTGTACCGTGTCGCGGAGCTTTCCTTATTAAGAGTGCTATAATTAAAATTTATAGCGTCCGATGAGAATAAAACTAGATGGAATATGCACAATAATAGCTCAATGAAATACCTGCTTCACACTGTGAACGTTCAACATTCATTAGAAGCGTAAAATGTATTTATGATGATGTAAAGTTGTTATCATTATGTTCCATGTCTTCTTAAATGGATGATATCTGTAAATATTACATTTTGGATAAATAGCAGAGAATGGTACTAGTAATTAATAGTACACACATTGCACACCCATAATAATATAATAAAGCAAAAAACAATTATAATTAACTAGGAAATCGCCCTCGCTTCGCTTCGGGAAAAATAGTAAAAAAAACATAAGAGGTGTCAAGGGACACCCGGATGGAACGGAGTTCCTTTCGATTTAAGTATTGCTTTGTTGTACAGCGCCATCTCTGTAAAACTCTCTGAATCACTTCAAAAAAAGTGTCGTCATTCGTTAAGAATCAAAAAGTGTCGTAATTTTCCGTCTAGCCCCCTTTCCCAACGCGCGATAAGGAACTTCGTTCCAAAAATTATTTAGCCTATGTCACCCGGGGATAATGTAGCTTCCAAACAGTGAAAGAATTTTTCAAATCGGTTCAGTAGTTTCGGAGTCTATTCAATGCAAACAATCAAATCTTTCCTCTTTATAATATTAGTATAAATAAATGAGTTTAACTCCATTGACATTACCTGCATGGAATTATTAAATACTTTTTGTTGCATTTTTATCATAAAAGTATTTCTTATAAACAGTATTTAAAATAGTTCAAACAGAAAATTACTATATAAAATATAAAACCCCGTAAGAATATTGTTTATCGATACAAGGTTTTAGGACATATATCACAAAGTTATCTGGCGCGAGTCCCGCCGGCATTTACAGGAAAAGTTTGGCGTCCAGCATCGTACGTCAATCTAGAATCACGGTTTTGGAAGTCTTCAACAATATCTGCGGAGAATATAACTTGTATTGTTTTTCTGCTACAAACAGCTATCATATCATATCAGCATAAGGTTTAAGCAGAAAGCAAGTCTTGTCACACGGAGTTTCTTACATGATAGATATTCCGGCACCGTGTACCAATCTATTATCAAAAGTTATGTCCATTAAGTATGACAATTCTCTTATTGAAGGAATTTGTAAATTATTACAGTAGTTTATTGCAATCGTCAACATTGATAGACGATGGTATATATTCTCTATGTGGTAATTGGTTAAGACATTTATTTGCTATTTAAGGCGGGAAATGTTGTGTGATGAGTATTTTTACTAAGAAAATATCATATTAAACCCTGAGAATCTTTCCCAAGAGGATTTAAGAAAGAAAAACACCACATTTACCTTGGTCGCCAAGTAATATCAGGGAGCGCGGAACGTAAAGGAACAAAAAAACGTGAAGATCTTAAATTGGTGGATCCTTGTATCTTTGTGCTTTTAAGAGTGTTCCTTATTGCGGAATGTTTCGAAAAACCTTCAAGCAGTTTCTGTTTACAAAGGCTCCATGCAATCTTTTGTATAGCCAGACAGGCCTCATCTAGACTTCGCCAAGCCTGCTTTATTTGTCTCGAGCTTAAAGTCACTTTAGCACGTATTTAAGCTTAATGTCTCATCTTTTATATTGTTTCTAAAAACTTTGTTACCGATTTTGATATGAGAACATAAAGAGCAGATCATACGTACAGTCACGTGTAATAATATGTATACATTGTCACGTTTTCAAAAATATCTAAACTTGTAACAATCCAGAAAGAAGTGAACGACAATTCGTTCAAAATTAAGTAACCATTAAACGATGTCAAAATAAGGTATACACGTTTATTCCACATTAATGTAATCGAAACAAAATCATAAATATATTCACACTTCGAATATCATTTTTAACTATCCATGACAATTTCTATAACATGTATACAATTGTACACATGTAATAGACATTGTCATGGCTACATTAAAATGATATTGGAAGTGTATACTTACTTTTGCCGTTTTTGTAACTTCCTTTCAAACCTAACCTTCCAAACTAGGCTTTTTATTTAAAATTTAGTTAAAATTTACCAAAATGCTTAAGTAATTAAGTAGGCTGTGAGCAAGTCGTAAACTTCTTTGCGTTGTTGATCTTTATTTTTTAGTAAACCAAAGGGCATTCAAGATTTATTTTAAGATATATGAATATTTTAATTTATTTTTATTATTTTAATATTTAATTGTTAAAATGTAATTTCTACCAATAACTCATTCTGCATACATTGTGCCTTATTTTATTACTATAGTATCTATCCCTTTTTCATTTTAATTTTTACCCACAGCGGAAGGAACGAAACGAACGCGGTATATGCATTAGGGTTTAGAGGTTGTTTGTTAGTTAGTTTGTATGTATGTTACCGTTTTTTATGAAAACTACTGGGCCAATTTCATTGCAGTTTTTTGCATTCAAAAGGTATCACTAAAGAGCGGGTTTATAGATATATTTTATGTCGGTATGGCACCAGAGGGCGCTGCAGTAGCGTGATACGAGGAGGGGTTTTTCAAAATTTGTATTTTTATCCTCTGCTGTCTGTACCTACACGATGCTAACTATTCCAATTTTTTGTAATACGCTTTTATACACACCCTCGTAGTAAGTTTTTACCTGTATCGTAGGTGGCATAGATGACACATAACAATCACAATAACACCTATGACTCGAGTACCAACAAATATTTAACTGTTTCATAAATATGTGCCCCAGCCGGGAATCGCACCCGGGAATCTAATCACTTCGCAGGCAGAGTCGCTCTCGCTACCAACTAGGGTACAGATAATTTCTACTTGGAAATTTGCAAGTATAATAATAATATCCAAATTCCGAATAAAACAATCAGGACGCCTTTTTATTAGTACAACATTAAGAAAGTTACACGTCTTATTTTGAATTGCTTTATTTACAAAAAAAAAATTCTTTCTCCAAATTAATTAAGTACGCCGTAAATATGCTCACCAAAATGTGGCACTTTCATTGGTCCAATTGGACCAAGGCTACCACAAAGTATGTATTTTATTTTTAACCGACTTCAAAAAAAGGAGGAGGTTCTCAATTCGACTGTATTTCTTTTTATGTTTGTTACCTCAGAACTTTGGACTGGGTGAACCGATTTGGATGATTCTTTTTTTAATCGAAAGCTGGTGCTTGTGGTGTGGTCCCACATAAAGGAGAACCCCAATTTTCGGCCTCGGACCATATGTAATCTGTGTTAGAACATCGGACTAGACAAGAGTAAACTATATACCAAAAAAATCGTCTTATTTATAAGATAAACATATTTAAATCTTAGCTTCAGCTGCTGTTGCCAAATGAACAAAATAATGCAAAAAAGTTTTCACAGTATTTACCTCATTACATACGATTTTATAATCGATTGAATCGATTGATATTGATCGATTGATTTAAAGATTAAAGATTTATTAAAAGTTTTTATTTTTCATAAAAACAGTTTTACAATAGACATATATGATTGTAAACAACGACAATAGTTGAGACTGTGTCGCCGCTGTTTACGCCTACCTCGGAGAAGCAAGAAATACAAAAAATACCTTAAATCTATTACAATGACATATTTGTGTGGATGTGCGTGTTTGTGTGTGTGCGTTTGTGTATGCATGCGTGTGTGTGTGTGTGTGTGTGTGTGTGTGTTTGTTTGATGGAACATAATAATATTTTATATATTATTTATTGATTATAATTATAATATTAATTTTATTTTTACATATTTTCGTATTCCATATATATCAAAACTATGTAATATATTATAATTACCATTTAATCGTTACGCTAATTTTATTAAATTACATTTCGAATATTTTGACATCGATTAATCGACTGACAATAAAGATGATGTAATCCCTAATAATGTCATTTAGGTAACCATAGTATTTATAAATAACACCAATGTATTGTCATATTTCTCATCGATCTTTCATCTTTCTACGCGTGTTTTGTATATTTTTTATTTATTTATCCAACTTTATTTATTTAATTCCTGGAAAACTAGTGAAAAAACACTGATATAACCAAGCACAGATTGTCATGCAATTATTCAAAAATGATTTGCCATACGTAATATTTATCAGTTCTCATGATAGAATTTTCAAAAAATACAAAACCACGGTAACGGATAGTGGAATTCCACCCGAACCCTTTTTTGAAATTCATTTTTAACTCTATTTTCAGCAAATTTTCAGTACAAAACAGATTAAAAATTGACTTTTTTACAGTGTTGACATTCAGATAATGTTATTTATCCCCAAATTTGAATGCTTCCGATCAAACAAAACATGTTTTATCGCATGTTTTATAATCGAACGCTGCAGGGGACATCGCAAAACCGATGGTATTATTTTGTTTAATATAAAAATTTATATTAGGCAATAATTGCAACTTTTGTTGGTGTTATCGTAAATTTTAATAAAGAAGTTTACAAAAAAAATAAGATTTTATCTTTTTGAAATTTTATTTAATAAAATTCGAAGTATGAAGTCAGGGGACACGGTAAAAACGCAAGTTACAATTTTTGGCGAAAATGCCCAACTATTAATTTTTTGAAGGTAGTATGAAAAATACGCTTTAAAAATTATTATAACACTAGCTGTTACCCGCGACTTCGTACGCCGAAAATAAAGATTCCTTCATTATAAAACATGTTTTTCGTAAATTGACTAACGAATAGTTTGCAAACAGACCACTCAATCGAAAAATGGACTTAGCAGACCCATATTATTTTTGAGAGACCTTTTCAACGATGCCCCGCACTATGGGGGAAAAAAATGATCCCCATAATACCTCTAGGAGAGGTACCCTAAAAACATATTTTTAAAAATATTATTCTACCAATTTAAAGTTTAAATAAACATGTATATTCTTGCTAAATTACAGCTTTCTAGCACTAAGGGTATCTGCGATATGCTACGGACGGATGGATGGACGGACGGACGGGTATGACGAAACTCGGAAACTATGAGAATTCTGTTTTGACTTCGGAACCCTAAAAAGAGTCATAAAAGGCGCTTCATAAATAACGAATCAATCAACTACATATAGCAAAATTTTACCTTATCTCTCAGGAACAGGTTTATTTTCCGGGATAAAAAGTATCTTATGTCCTTTCCCGACCTCAATTCTATATCTGTACCAAACATCAAAATCGGTTCAGTGATTTAGGCGTGAAAGAGTTATCCCTCAGGAACAGGTCTATTTTCCGGGATAAAAAGTATCATTATGTTCTTTAGCTCAGTTCTATATCTGTACTAAATTTCATCAAAATCGGTTCAGTGGCTTGAAAGAGTTATCCCTCAGGAACAGGTCTATTTTCCGGGATAAAAAGTATCATGTGTCCTTTCTCGAGCTCAATTCTAATCAGTACTAAATTTCATCAAAATCGGTTCAGTGGCTTGAAAGAGCTATCCCTCAGGAACAGGTCTATTTCCCGGGATGAAAAGTATCATATGTCCTTTCCCGAGCTCAATTCTATATCTGTACCAAACGTCAAAATCGGTTCAGTGATTTAGGCCTGAAAGAGTTATCCTTCAGGAACAGGTCTTTTTTCCGGGATAAAAAGTATCCTATGTTCATTCCCGAGCTCAATCCTATATCTATACTAAATTTAATCAAAATCGGTTCAGTGGCTTGAAAGAGTTATCCCTCAGGAACAGGTCTATTTTCCGGGATAAAAAGTATCATTTGTCCTTTCCCGAGCTCAATTCTAATCAGTACTAAATTTCATCAAAATCGGTTCAGTGGCTTGAAAGAGCTATCCCTCAGGAACAGGTCTATTTTCCGGGATGAAAAGTATCATATGTCCTTTCCCGAGCTCAATTCTATATCTGTACCAAACGTCAAAATCGGTTCAGTGATTTAGGCCTGAAAGAGTTATCCCTCAGGAACAGGTCTTTTTTCCGGGATAAAAAGTATCCTATGTTCATTCCCGAGCTCAATCCTATATCTGTACTAAATTTAATCAAAATCGGTTCAGTGGCTTGAAAGAGTTATCCCTCAGGAACAGGTCTATTTTCCGGGATAAAAAGTATCATATGTTCTTTAGCTCAGTTCTATATCTGTACTAAATTTCATCAAAATCGGTTCAGTGGCTTGAAAGAGTTATCCCTCAGGAACAGGTCTATTTTCCGGGATAAAAAGTATCATATGTTCTTTGGCTCAGTTCTATATCTGTACTAAATTTCATCAAAATCGGTTCAGTGGCTTGAAATAGTTACTCCTCAGGAACAGGTCTATTTTCCGGGATAAAAAGTATCATTTGTCCTTTCCCGAGCTCAATTCTAATCAGTACTAAATTTCATCAAAATCGGTTCAGTGGCTTGAAAGAGCTATCCCTCAGGAACAGGTCTATTTTCCGGGATGAAAAGTATCATATGTCCTTTCCCGAGCTCAATTCTATATCTGTACAAAACATCAAAATCGGTTCAGTGATTTAGGCCTGAAAGAGTTATCCCTCAGGAACAGGTCTATTTTCCGGGATAAAAAGTATGATATGTTCTTTATGATATGCTGAGTTACATATTTGTACTAAATTTCATCAGAATCGGTTCAGTGGTTTAGGCGTGAAAGAGTAGCAGACAGAGTTACTTTCGCATTTATAATATTAGTATAGATTGAGAAACGAATTAAAATAAACTGATTATATAAGCTCTTGTTTTATTGCAGTGGTCAACCAAAGGCTGAGATGATAATTAATAAAATTATTGTTGATAAAATTATTTCTTTGTTTCGCAGATTGGCTTCAACCCATTAATGGCCCACTACTGGGCACGGGTCTCTCCTCTTGAGGAGGCTTAGAGTATACTCCACCACGCTGCTCCAGTTTTGGAGGGGTTAGTGGGCAACCCGAGTGTCGGAAGTTTTCTAACCGCCCAAGGGCCTCCGACATGGCTTAACGACTGTTATGTTACGATAACAACCGGGACCGACGGCTTTACGTGCACTCCGAAGCACGGAAACGCTCAAAAAATTGGTTGTCTGTAAAGTCGGTTTACGGACAATGGTTTTACGTGATAACGTCTATTTCGTAGAAGAATAATTTATGATATAAATATTGTCAATTCGCACATTAGGAACGGGATTCGTTTTAAATATCAGGAGCTGCGCGACATCTGTGATTTTCTTGACTACAACTAAAGTCCGAGTCGATGTACTGTGTAAAGTTCTTTCAAGTAGTTCATACCTATAAACAGAGATGACGCTATTGTAGATTTTCGTTTTCATATAATAATAATACGTACGAGCTACGAGAAATCATTTCTTTTCAAAAGATTGTAAAATAAAATAAAAATGAAATGAAAAATGCCTTCCAAGCGGACCGATTACGCTTGAGTGGGAGAGAGACGGCCGGTCTAGCGTGCCTCTCTCTCTAATGCTGCGCGCGCTTCCGTAACGTTACTCCGGCCGTTACTCGGTTTTCGTGAATGCCTCTCAGGCTCATCGTCTTTATAAACGTTATCACGTTAAAATGTTTGCCACTAGCGGTCACACATCCAACTACCGACCGCGCCCGCTGTTGCTTAACTTTGTCGATCGCTTAGGATCGACGCAAGCCGCAGGGCTATGAGCGATTAATAAGAGTAAATTTAAAATATTTTTAAAAAAATAATATTTTAATAATAATTATGGATCAATATAAATTAAATCACAACAGCCTAATAGGGCTTTTGCAAAATCAGCAAATATCTTTAAAAATTAAATTGACTATGACTGTATTTGTCATGATCACTGAATTCGACTAAAATAATGAGTAAAGTTACAAAAACGGCAAAAGTAAGTACACTTACAATACACTTACAATACACTTCCAATATCATTTTAATGTAGCCATGACAATGTCTATTACATGTGTACAATTGTATACATGTTATAGAAATTGTCATGGATAGTTAAAAATGATATTCGAAGTGTGAATATATTTATGATTTTGTTTCGATTACATTTATGTGGAATAAACGTGTATACCTTATTTTGACATCGTTTAATGGTTACTTAATTTTGAACGAATTGTCGTTCACTTCTTTCTGGATTGTTACAAGTTTAGATATTTTTGAAAACGTGACAATGTATACATATTATTACACGTGACTGTACATACATAAAGATGTATGTACGTATGATGGCTATGGCAAATTTTTAAGCAATAAATAAGGGTGTATGCGTGACTGAAGAAATGTATTTTTTTAATTTTAAGGTTCTTTTAAAAGAATTAACGGCATTTTAGATTTCATATTGGAACTGATTTTTTGTATCTTTGATCTATAGAGCCTGGGAAACCCGTAAAAATAAGTTTAAGCCCAAACAAATATGTTTGATATTGCTTAATGTATAAACAAACTGTCTGTCTGTATAAAAAAGCAAAGCAAAGCAACAACCCATAATTGTCCCACTGCTGGGCTCGGGGTCTCCTCTCACAATGTGAGGGGTACAGGCCATAGTCTACCACGCTGGCCAAGTGCGGATTGGTAGACTTCACACACCTTTGAGAACATTATGGAGAACTCTCAGGTGTGCAGGTTTCCTCACGATGTTTTCCTTCACCGAAGCAAGTGATAATTAACTTGTAATACGCACATAATATTTGAAAATTAGAGGTGCGTGCCAGGATTTGAACCCGGGCCCCCGCGTTCGGGAGACCAACGTTCTAACCACTAGGCTATCACTGCTTTTTATTTTATTTGTTTTTGTTAAAAGTTATCCAACATCCAACCTTTGTTTATTAATGAAAAATAAGAGTGGCTTTTATAAAAATATTTTTAATAATCACAGTTCTTTTGATTATGTAGATTTTTATCCCGAGTGTAGCGTAGCAGAGAGAAAAGTTTAAATCGCTCACTGTTGATGTTCGTCAGCGGAGGCTGGATTTATGCCAAATGCAGGGCGCAATGCAGATGGAAAGCCCTCATTTCCACCCGCAAAGTGAAATAAAAACAAGAGCCATAGTTAATAGGTCATACGTTTTGGGAACAAAAGTTATCCCTTTGCTACGTTTGTGAGAGCCCGAGTAATAGTGTGATGCGTTCTCATTTTGGCTAATCTTTATGCAGCGTGTGACATGAACCTCAAATGAAAATTTGCTCTGTGGGACTGTAATTTTTCTATTTCTCTACTGGAAATTTTTATTAACAGGTCTGGAAAAGTCCTTTATTTTTGCGAGGTTCAGTTTTTATTCATTTACATTGCTGAAAGTATTAAAGCTACAAAATATTTTTATTTATATTATAATAATAAAAATACCTATATATATATACTTACCGACATAATTAAATAAACATAAAACCTTGATACATTTTGCAAGTAACTAATCTTAGCCATAATTTTTTTATCGGTTCGGTTTTCTTAAACTTAATTTTTACCTGTCAACTATACTACACCATATGATATTGAAAAATAATAATTATTATAATTGTTTTAAATCCCTTTAGTTCTTAAACATAATTATGCGATACATATTATAGAATTAATGAATCTCGACACAACAATGTGAATGTTACAAATAATATATTCATTGGACGAACGCAATCTCATTCGACAATGTAATAAATCATGAATGAAAACGGACATAAAGGCATTTCTTTCCATAACGAATGGAGATTTTAATTCAGTGCAATTCAGCATTCAGAATGGCCATTGTTAATAAAAACGTGTCGTTCGTTTGCGCCTCCAGTAATATCATTTTCCATGTTTTTCTTTCCTCTTTCGTAGTAGACACAATAAAAGCAAGTTGACCTCGTTTATCGCACCGAGTTCGCGTTAGGGATGTTTCGCATTATCTTTTGTTGTTTATTATTCTATCAGAAGTAATTGTTGAGCAAGTTGTTCTACACTACACTACACTGTCTTAATTTGTTTGATTATTTAAAATAATACTGGAAACGAATGTAATACTGCCGTCATACGGTGAAAGGCCGTAACTCAATTTTTGACAAAAATGAGTTAAATATAGATTCGGAATCACCAAGAAATTTTCCAACCTTTCTGTGTAGGTGATATAGCTCTAACTCAATCGTAGCCCGAGTTACAAGTAGATAAAAAGGCGTAACTTAGTCCCAGAAACGTTGTTATCTAGGATGAATAGCCATAAATTCGTTTTTTAAGCCCTTTCTTATTAGTAAAAGCAATTCTCATGTTTGAAAAGCCGTAATTTCATTTTTAGGCCTTTTCAAATTAGCATAATTCACCAGCAATGATTCGATATCCTACAATCAAAAACCCTAATAGACGTTAGGGCTTTTAATTATTGTATTCTCGCCGAACTTTACTGTTAATTTTCAAATAACTTACATATTTTGAGTTATTGGTCGCGGCACGACCACCCTTAATGCGTGCAGTCATGGATCGCGGCCTAGTGCACCAGCGGCACATAATTATTATAAGAAATTGTAACATATCATTTAAATTCATTACAAGTAGCTATTGAGTAAACGAGTAGTTTTACTTCTAATCAACCAATGACCACTTACCATCAGATGGCCTGTCTGCTTTTTCGTCAGTCCTTCAGGATATAAAAAAAGACATTTTGTCAAAGACTGATAATAATAAATAAGTTTTATGTCACCAAATCTTATGAAGATACTAATGATAAAAGGCGTAATGTTTTAATTAAGGCTTTTCTATTTAAAAGGAATAACAGTATAAAATCTTCGATTCTAGCGAGAAAAGACGTTAACTGAAATCATAACAAGAAAAGACCTAACTATCTAGTTGAGGCTTTTCTGTTTAGGGCTGTATAATTTTCCTTATATTTTTTCTAAAATGAAAGGGAAAATTGAATTTAAAAAAAAACTGTGTTTCAGTTTATAATTAAAACCAAATGTAATAGAAAAAAGGAATTATTATACGAATTATCAAAGATTAAAATCATAAAAAAGCCTGTAGATAGTGCTTAAAACTTTGCTTCTGACAAAAGTGCAATTATCTCAAAACTGCTTTTTCGTAGTTACGGCCTTTCACCATATGGGGGCAGAATAGTGAAAATAGTTGGTATAATTTATGTGCCATAATTTAAAATAAAAAAAATTAAAGTGTACAGTTATTATATTATACACTTTGACACTATTATACGAATAAGTTAGTGTTATTTAATAACTCATACTACCATTCTATTAATAAAAATTACCGAAGGAATGAAATACCTAAACGTAAAAATTAGTCTATAAGTAAACATATGACTCGAAATTAAAGCTATACGTTACATCCCTTTATGTATCCCTTTTACAGTGGTCCGAAAAAGCCCTAAATCGCCGAGTAGCTACGGTCCACGTAATTAACTTTGCAGCCAGAGAAGTAGAGATTTACGTGGACCTCGGGCACAATTAAATTTGCATAGGAAATTGCACGGAATACGCTAAGAATAAGTTACCAGAGTGAAACTAAATTTTATGACGCTTCTCAGCTAAACAATTTAGCTAAGTACCGTTGTCGACACTGCTGAGATATGAATTAATATCTAGTTTGTACTACGATAATTGAATAATATGCGTCTTTCAGCCTTAAATCATGTTTAGTGGTTGTAGCTTGGTAGTTTTAACGGTTATAAATCTGTAACAGGTACAGACAGACAATTTGTAGTATATAGAGGGATAATAAGTTTCAGCAGGAAGGAAGCAGATCACTGTAATGAAAGAAGTTCCTGACGTGTTGATATTTAATTGAGATCATCATAGGGTCATAAAATTTAATCCATAAAGTGCATAATAGGTGTATGCTGTATTAAAAAAACAGTATCACGGGATAACTACATGCAGTAATTGTATATATTAAAATAGATTCACGACTGTAATTAAGTACTAAACCCTTTATTTATCCATACACTGTATTTGTTTGTCTCTAAGCCATTACTGTGTAGTATTCTTACGACTTCCAAAGATCTAACAATAGCAACTCAGATTGACTATCTTTTGGGTCCAAGTAACATAAGTGGAACACGGTAACACTTAAACGCTCAAAAAATTACTTTTAGCGATCACTTACGATCGACACAAACCAACACTATTTGCTCTTCATAAAATATATGAGTTGTTCCCTTTTTTCCATTACATGTTATTGTTAAGTTCGCACAATCAATAATATTGTAATGTGTATAATTGAATTTCTATTAAATAAAAATAATATCTAATAGCAGCTATGATATTGTGGCAAAAGTCGGCAGACTGCTCAGTGTTTCCCAGTTGTCGTAATCTGATTCGCTTGTGGTTTGCGTACATTAGCATGAACAAAATATCCCGTGTCTTTGAACATAATTATTGTTATATTATTTCTCCGTGAAATAATTGAATGTTAATTCTCTTTCATATCCTGCTTTCTATAAGCCGTATTGTGGTCACAGGCGCCTCAGTATTTCACTATTAACTGGCCAACGATACTTTTGTGTGAGATAGGTTGTACTGTATTATGACATCATCATCATTACAATATTATTTCCATTATTATAGTAAGCATTTGAAAGTCATACTTGGTATCGTCGATAAGTAATAAGATAGTTTTGATGTCAATAATAATTACTTACATGAATAATTCGTAATAGCAGTATCTCGGATAAGGTTAAATGTTAAGTGCTTGTTGTGTCGTGGCCATTGCAGATAATTGGGACATTTCCCTATCACTCGCACTTTGATGCATGCAACAGGGAACTTAAATTTATTATAAGTAACATAAACTCTTATAAAAGAGATTTTATCCAGAAACAAAACTCAGAACCTTTTAAAAGGCAGTGTAACTACGTATTTAGCTAAACCGTCAAAGAGTTTACTATATTTGGCTTTAACCTAACTACTAAGCACGGGTCTCTTCTCTGTGGAGGCCTAGAGCATACTTCCACCACGCTGTTCCAGTTTACTACATCAAAAGCAATTAACCAAGAAGCTACCTTTAAACTGCTTTGTATTTTCCATTTATAACGACATAAATGTACATAATATGCTCTTAATCCTTCGTAAAATTGTAAGCAGACAGTAAAATTATATACATGCGATTGTCGATGGTGTTTGATGTTCGCACGAGCAGTTCACAGTACAAGTTTTATTACTACATCGCTGCTCACGTCGTTTCTGGATATTTTTCATATTTTACGACGTTTTGAACATACTGAGTTGTCTTATTAAATGCGGTGAAGCGACAAGATGTTTTTGTTGAAAGCTTCTCAGCATATTTTTTCCATTTTATCTGCTTGGGTATTTTCTTTCAAATTGCCTATTTATGTTGGTCTAAGATTGTAGTAAAAATAAAAATTATATTAGTATGTAGTTTTATTATCGTATTTACCTTAGTGACAGTGACAATATCTGGTCATCATGATCATTATTATATTTTAAAGAGGTTGAGTTAAAATTAAATTCAATAAAATACCGATTATTGAGGTTCTCACGATATGTGTATAAAATAAATAATAATATTAAGTATCAACCAACATAATATATTTATGTTATTTATTATTGCATTAATAGCCCTAGTTGGTATAATGGCACATCAAGGAATTGTCACGGAAATATAATTGTTTTCTTTATTGCTTTTTGTTCTAATTGTGTATGTAAAAATATAATATTTCATTTCTATTATTCCTTATTTAGGTACCTATTTATTATTATTTATTTTAAACCCAAGATCTATCGTTCATTTAAAACATTTCAAAATATGGCTTACTTGTCTAGTATAAAACTAAAATAAAATAAGTAGGAGCTTTAACAACTTAATTCTGATATAGTCGTCACGGCTAGTGATTTTAGTTTTTTCACTGTAACGCTATTGTTAGCTTCTAGTTTATCTTAGTTAATGAAACACGTACCACGCCCACTGTGACTGGAGCCAGAAACTTGACATTTCTCCTACATTCCCGTCTCGTCTTCGATTTTCATATTGTGTCTTGAAATTGACTGTAAAACTACGAAGACGCGTGGTATGTTGTATTAAATGTAATGGTGTTTTATAGTGTTTGTTTCTGGGGCAGATATTGGCTGTTTGTTATTTATGTTTGTTGTAAATTGTACATTGGTTGAATTGTAAATTTTAATGTTTGATACGCATTGTGTTAGTGTGTGACTCTACTTTGTTACATAATTGTATACATGAAAATATACAAATAAAGACCATAGAATTTATACGGATCCATACGTTATAGTTTGAAAATATAATATGAGTATATATTGTATTTCGATTAACAAATCCGATGGCCCTTTTCAAAATTCTAGTATTTGTTACATTTCCGTTTTTAGGGTTTCGAACGAAAAAACAACATACGTAACCCTTATATCGCCAATTCACAGCCAATTTTCTCCGAAAATGGTCCGGCCAAATGAGATGAAATTTGGTACTCATGTCTTTTTTATGACCCAAAGACGAAGGTATAAATAAGAACAATGAATTTTGAAAAAAAAAAATACGAATTAAAAAAACACTGTTTTGCAAACCGTATCATGTGATATTTCAATAAAAGGGCTTATTTAAAGAGTCTCAAATATATTTTTGTTATATTTTTCCAATGGATAATTTCAAAATTATTCAAGAAAGAACGAAAATTGAAGTCGAAAATTGACCATTCCTCCCCCGTTATCTCCGTAACTACTGAGGCTAGAATTTTGAGAAAAATACAGAAAAAGGTTTTTTCCTATATACTACAGGAAAACCTGAGAGAAGTCCATGGTTTGAAAAAAGGGCAAAAATAAGTAAAATAAAAAAATACATAATCAACGTATAAAACCCTCTCCAAGCGAGTTTACTCCTCGCACTAGTCATTTTTTTAAAACCCACATGAAATCAGTTTAATATTATAATATTGCATAATTCATCTTTCCTCTGTTACCAAAAGAAACGTCCCATATATGGAGTAGGACCTACCTGGGGTACGTATAGGACATTAGTCCCGTTATACCTCCAACATATAGTACATTATATAGTAACCGACACGTGTTATGAATGTCAGCAGAAGGTAAACCGTAGTCCGACGAGTGAAATACGTGACGTGTGACGTACTCGTAGTGATACAAATCCCAGGAATATTCCGGAGATTCCATCCGCCCGTCACGACGTACATTAGCGAAACCATACGTCCTTGTTATAAAATATTTTGCTGAAAATATCTTTACTGTTAAGGAGTTAAAGCATGCATGGCAAAGTTGTCGTTTTGAGCAGGGTTTTTAAATTTCTTAGCAATGACGACATTAGCAAAAATTATTTTACGGAAAGGATTTTAATAGACATATATGACGGTCAATTTTAATGAACAGTTCATTAAAATCATAATTATTACTTATTTTAAGTTCAATAAATAACGACAAACACGTATATATTAAGTCACTAATGCTTCAAATAACAATTTCTTCTCAACATTTTACATACCCTTTTAAGAAAAGTTCAACATAATTATAGAAACTAGAGTATTTAAATTAATTATAAATATTTTAAAAGAAACTTTAGTTTAAGATTTAGAAGGAACATAAATGGAAGTCTTAAAATTATACTAAAACATATTACCAAAAAAAATTAAAATTTCAGCAAGATGATTCATTCTGTATAGGCATATAGTTATATCCGGACATAACTAATTATTAATTTTCGTGACAGAAGTTTTACACTATAATTTTGTCAACAGATTTTCGGTCGACAAATAAAATTATATTGCCAGATAATATACTATGCCTACCTATGATTACAAGAGCAAACTGGTCTATAAAAATACTGATGCTTTTACCGAAATTTCTCTATCCCCACTCTCCTTTTCCCCGAAACTAGAGCCAACTGAATTTTTTATATATCCGTACAAATTTTAGACACGTGTCACAAATGCATTACGCATGGACGTGACGTGACAGAAAAACTGAAACAGTGTCACGATCTACCGCCTATACTTTTAGTAAAACCCAATCGCGTCTACTATTACAACATTTCACGGAAAATATTTCAGAAAATTTCATGAAATATTTTACGGAAATATTTTTAAATATAGCATATTTTTAATCGAGAAACTTAAAAACCCTTGTCGTTGTTATTTTATGCTGGATAAATTAAAATTTACGAACCCGTTCATAAAAGCAAAACTCATTTAACAAAGGAAATGGTACGTACTTTTTAAAGGCTTATCGAATAGTTAGCTAAATCACCCTTTTTGTAAGGTAATTCGCCTTTTATTCCAGCGAATACGTTATACTCTAGTTACTTAATTATAACATTGCAGGTAAAACTCTAAATTACTTAGGTAATAGGTAATATACTTTATCTCTGTTCTTGAAATAGATTTTGCTCTAAGTTCGATGATAAGTAAATAAATGAAGGATGTAATATTATAAAATACCGATGATCCGTGCCAGCGAAGTCGCTGTGCGTCAAATATATTTACTTGTGGTGAAGTAAAAATATGATTAATTAAAATCAAATTGAACCTATGTTACTAAGCAGTAATGTGGCTTTCTATTGGTCAAAAAATTTTTGAAATCGTTCCAGCAGTTTATTTGTTACAAAAATAAAAATCTTTCCTCTTTATAATATTAGTGTAGACTAATAAATAAATAGGATTTCCCGAGATGCAGGTAACAGACACAAATCACCGTAGAACGAGCATATAAAGGTCGCATATGACCGGGCTGAGAAATGAGCTGCGAAACCCATATTCAAGATGTCAAGTCCCTTCCAACCAACTGCTTTCAACAGGGCTGCCAGCATCAAATCGTCGATAAATGCAAGTACTAAAGACGTCGATGTAAAAGTATGCTCAAAAAGATGTTTTTAATACCAAATTTTTAAATATTATATTTTAAGTCTTTAATGTAATTACTGATGTTTTTATTGAATTAAATTTATAATGAAACAAACTACATAATCTGTACCCACCTACTAAATAAAAACAATTCTTCACCACATTAACATGAGTATTAAAAACTAACTACACGCCTTATTTAAAAAAACAAACAATAGTCATAACATAAACACAAAAATAACAATAACAAATAGTAAATCATTGATTCGACACAACAAGATTTATGTAAATATTCATGAGAAAATTATTGAGAAGTCAAAAAACGTCTCGCTATTATTCAAAAGGCGACGTATATTTGAATATCATCTCGTTTAGAGAAGAATATGTGTTTTAGATGCTTGTCCCACCGCGAGTGTTTGAACGACTAGAGTTAATAGGTAGTGCAACAGTTTTGATAATACATAATTATAATAATTTTACTATGTTTAACTAATTACCTATCTTTATTTTTGTGTCGTCATTGATGTATTTGTTTGAAATGAACTATTAAGTTCGATTTTTATATAAAAATGCAATGATACTTAACGAGAAGCAGCATTATTTGCTGCAAGTATTCATTAAATACAACACAATCCCGGTTTTATTGCAGCTTTGCTAATACATATTATATCGCTAAAATCAGACGTCATTTCATGAAAGTCTTGAATGCAAATTAATCTAAATTGAAATTTCATTAGCGTCTTTATATCTAACTCGACTGTTAAGTTTAACGAGAAATCTTCTATAGGAATGCAAATTAGTGTACTTGGCTATCTCAAGTAGTAAAAAGGTTTGTTGTGTTCCAGTGTTTAAATAATGAATGTGTTGAAGGTAAATTTTCGCGTTAAGTAATAATAACTTTAATCCATTTAGTTCCACAGAGTACTTAATCACTACGTATTTTGTTCTCTCTTTCTTGTTCAGCAACGCATCAATGCTGCCTTTGGTGTCAACTGATATCCTAACGGTTACGAACGGGTTACGAACGTTACGAAAGCCATTTATCATCAAGTGGAGCGTCAGCTTGCTTGTGAGTTATTTCAATCAAAATGCGTAAAGTATTTTTGGTGAGTTAGTCTTTATCTGCTGAAGGTTAGACGCCAACATACATCTACTATGTATTTAAAACGGATAAGTCATAAATCTATCCGCAATAAAATACGAACGGAAGAGCACGTGACTCCACAACTAAAACGTTAGCGGTATAAATGTTTACTGTTATGGTGTACGACGATAAAACGATATTATGTTACGATTTTCATCCAGAAAGTCTAAGTGTGGAGTAGGAATTCGTGTGTCACCGGTGCGTTCACCAGAGATTCCGGAGCCTCACCATAAGCGCAGGATGGTTGCCGAGGGGGTTTTAGCGGGTAAAAATCCCACATAACCGGCAACCTGTAGGTTCGGACATCTATGGAAGATTCCCCCTCGAAAAAGGACAAGGACTCTTTCTGTAGCGGGTGGCAAACATTAGTTTGCCACAAAACGAACTCGGGAGTCAGGACTCCTCGTGCATCCGTTGCCGAGTCTCAAAATTTGTTAATTCTTTGGGAATTTGTTATCGATTCCTCAGGTTCCATTAGATTTGTCTGAACCACTACGAACATCACCTACATAGGTGACCCCTAACAAAGAGTCACATATCACTGTGAAAATGAATTTAAGATAGGGGAAGATTTAGGTGATGCCTAACGCTAAGAGATAGTTAGGGGATCGTTTAGGTGCCACTGGTGAAATCGGGCATAAGTATTTACATTTTACATAGAAATTAAAATTAATGGATTTTTAAACTGCATTTTTATTATTCAAATATAAACACCCACACTATAAGTGAGTTCTAGAAATATTATTTTCTAATGCATATTTTTAAATCATAAAACATATAGACGCCGCGCCAGGACCGTAAGTAGTATGCAAAGTAAGCGATACCTGAAATTAAGGGCTCCCACACAAAACTGCGATGCGATGCGATGCGAATTCGCATCGCAGGAACTTGCGATGCGAATTTCTGCGATACGATTTAGTGCGGCAAACCGTTTGGTAGGGCGACCATTCCTTCAAGTGTAGTCAGCCGTACTGGACGTGTTTTAGGAAGCGTAAGATGGATCGCAAAAAGATTATTGCACTGCTGTTATTGTTAAATAGATATAAAAGAAAAAGAAGATTCTGGGTTCATCCATTTATTACGATTATGAACTCTGATGGGAACTATTTTACTCAAAAGTACTATGCGTTGAGAACTGAAGAAGAAAAATTTTTTGATTATTTTAGAATGAGCATATCTTCATTTGAAGAGCTTTTGAAAGGCGCCGCGCGTCTTTCTCTAAAGCTGTCTCAGAGCGGACTAAAACGGCGTCACCAAGGATGACGTAATATCGCAGGAATGTGCGATACGAAGCAGATCGGAAATTCTTGCGGTGCGTTCGTGCGAATTCGCAGATATTTGCGATGCGATGCGAATTCGCGGTTTTGTGTGGGAGCCCTATTTCAAGAAAAAGCAAACTGAAAATGCAGCATAATTTACTTGACTGGCTTTTAGAATTATGTTACTAGTTTAAGCTACGACAAAAAACTAATGTAGTGCCTTTGAAAGCACGCGGCCGTAATTAAAAATAATTGTTTTTATTTACCTAAGCCTTGGTTAGATTTATTTGCCCTGGAGGCTAGGGAACAATAAATTTTAGAAGCTTTGCAGGGTCGTGATCTGGGCTCGAGTAATTTACCAATTACTTTTATTTATTGGATGATGTGAAACATTTGTATTATAATAGGAAATCCTAGGATTCTATTATTAAGAATTACTTATTAGTAGATAATGGACAGTCCTTATGATATTTTGTTCTGATAAATATTGTATTTGACCTGCGTAACTGAGATTTTTCACAGTTTGGCCAACCTGCACTTGGTCAGTGCAGTAAGCTATGGATGATAAGTGGTGATAGAATGTGTGGTATGGTAAAATGTTGTGTGGTAAGTAATAAGTGTGGATGATAAAGGATAAACGTGTTGCTGGCTTAACCTCAAAGATTATGCGAAGTTGATAACTAACAAATTGTGATGATGGTAATAATAAAAATACATTATGCCCACATTTCTTTCACCAATGAGAGTGAATGAATATTTTGAAGTTGACTAAAAGCTTAAAGTTGAAAGTTGAAACACACGTCTGGAACTTTGCTTTGAGCTACCTACTACGAATACCTTGGTGAATAATTTCAATAAGTATGCAGTATTCACTTTTATTATGCCGCTAGCAAGACCGCAGAATAGTTTGAAAACTGTGCCAGCTGTCATTCTGCCGCATTGCAATGGACCTAAATTTACCTGACACATTTCTGCACCAATCGCTACGCCATTTTCCGCTGTTTCAAAATGTGCAGGTATTTTTTTTTATTGTACCTTTGTAAGAATATCAATCAGTATAAGTAAACCTTTTACGTTGCTGTGATGTCATCGTTCTAACGTATATAGAGTCAAGTAACTGTAGTAGTTTTTATTATATCTTTTGTTATAGTAATAATCTAAAAGTGGACAGACTTGCAGACTTGGCTTTTTAAATTGTATTATAATGATTTTGCTTGTACACTTGGGCTTAAATCAATTACATAGTTGCTAAGTGGAAACTCGTAAAGGTATGCACTTATATAATGAAAACTAGGAAAACTCAAAATAAAAAATATCATGCTATTTAAGTTTCTAACAAGTGTTGAAAATTTATTTTTACTTGCTTCGTTAAAGGAAAATATCATAAAAATAAGTTTTTAGTTTAATCCTATGTGAGACGAGTCTCATTTCTAGTAGCGTCCAGTAGGGTCTACTATGAGGTGTGATTATAATCGTAACAATTATAACTTGAGACTTTAGATAAACATGTTTATCAGTTGTTAACAACATATAAAATATCTTAACGATTTACACAACAATAAATAATGACAATGGATAATAAGAAATATCTCGGTCCCAACCAACCGTTCTCAAGTCAGACAGGGAAACAGGAATACGAGAAAAAAGTACGGGAAATATTTACGTTTTGGCTTGCTTGTAAATTTATTCTGTGAAGGGAAATCGTGCGGAAAATTTGCAATTTAGAAGTAAAGGGGGAATGCCAATAAGCCATCGATTATGTAGATGCAGGCTTTTGTGCAGAACTGCAGAGTTATCTTTGCAGTCAGAACGGGGCTTAAAAACGATTTGTCAGGATATTTTCAGCGCTGACTATTCTAATATTCCGCGCTGAGAGCCAGGTTTACCTTCAATTTATTACTTTAGTTGGAGTCAATTTCACACTTTCAGCACTTGATCTATATTCATAAGTTATACAGGGTGGATTCTACGTATCATAAGATTCAGTCGTCGGGTAACTTTACTTATAGGTACATATAATGTAATTAAAAATACTCAAGGGTTGAAAGTAGGGTATATATTGATTAAGATGATAAAGGATGAACTAGCTTGCTCCTTGCTAGCGTCCTTGCTTCGAATAGAAATATCTGTACCTTAGTTACTACAATATAAAAAAAAGAAAATGTGTGCAATTCACACGTGGTAGAAGTGAAACTTTCCAAAATTTTGGTTTCAAGATAATGAGATGAAAAAGCAATAAATCGAATCTTAAAGCAATAAATCGAAGCGCCATCTATGAATACAACTTAGCACTTTTTAAAAATCTATCTAGCAATAAAACGAATGTTCTATCTTATTCCTCGCGCCATCTATGAATACAACTTAGCATTTTTACTGTCTGTATAATCGGTCGGTCGATCGACAGAATGAAAGAATGAAATTCTTATTTTTTGTTGATAAATTCTTTGAAAATATTTAAAAGAGCATTTGAAAGTATTTAAAAACAGTATAAAACAAAAAAAATACTAAAAAAAAATAAATACTGAGAGACGTGAACCTGCGCATCAGGTATTGTGTATCTACGTCCTGACCATTGAGCTACGGAGAAGTTAAATTGAAAGACGAAATTAGCGGTTATATTATCTTACCTGTCGTTGCATCCGGTTTCAAATCACTAACGATTCTAAAGAAGTTTCACTTCAATAAATTTCGCTACAAGATTCTTAGAAATGACACATTCTTTTCGGTTTTGAACATCGCGAACATCGGTTCACAAAGGAACAAATGAAATAAACCAATACTCGCGGAAGACTAGTAAGCTTACCAAAACACATCAGTAAAAATCGCATCCAAACTCAGTGAACGGGAAACAACACCAACGTGTACGGTGTGAACGGGACACAACAAAACAGCCGCCATAATTGTTTTTTTAATTTCACTTATCTAAGAACACTTGGGTTATTTATTTATTTATTTAATAGGTAATCCAACAGCGTTTACAAAGTCAATTATTGCTAATCTAATTACTCAGATACTATGGCCAAAAACGGATTACACAAAAAGTAATAGTTAAAAAAAAATATACGAACAGTTATGCTTAAAAGTAACTAGTGTACAGTGTGTGTGTGTGGCGTGTGTGTGTGTGGCGACAAGACGAACAGACAAGACGAATCTAACGATATCTTAATTATATGAATTTGTTCAGCGGTTTGGAAGATACAAAGTAATAAAGAATATTACACACATACAAATATACAAGATACGCGCGAATAACATAACCCTTCCTTGGCAGTCGAGTAAATATCGCCAACAAAATGCTTTTGTTACTATGTGCTTGATAGAATTTGTAGGTTTTAAACGTCGTATGTATTAATTTAGCCAAGCTGGATGGCTTTATACTAAGCTTCTCGTAGCTGGGACGGACAGCGGCAACTATAAATTGACCCTAGGCAATGAATCTCACTCCCCAGAGACTAACTTTGTCTGCCCACAACAAATTTAGTTGCAGAGAAGACAGGCACAAATAAAGCGTAATCCAAAAGCAAAGGAGAAAAAAGTCAACGCCGTAATTCTCGAAAGGGTCTTTCAGGGAATACGTAGCAAATGCTAGTTTCCGCTTCTCAGGTTCCTTTGCCTCACGCAATCTTAAGCTTTGGTTTCAGCAGAAAATACCAAGTAATAAAAGTAGAGTAACGTTTAATTAACCTAACAAGTCACTGAAGGGTGGCGCCGAGGAATCGGAACGGTGTCGCAATCATAAAAATATTTTTCATTAACAGGTACCCTGTTCTCATTAACGAGGGTTATAAAAATAACGAAACATTTTAATACAAAATATCGTTTGCCTGAACTTTGGTGGGAAATGGAGATCGTAGTCGATATTAGTAAATTAAAGTACAGTTTTGTAACTTTCCACGTTTGCGCTTGTGTTCAATTAATGTATCGTAGAGCTTGTTTTAATTGTTACTGCTTCTGTTAATAGCTGACTACTGATTTTACTTTTAGCATTGTTTCTGACCTTCTATTTCTACTCGTTTCTATAGTAATAATAATATTTAAATTTGTTTGTGCCAAATACAAAAACACTTTGTAATAGTACAAATAACCTTTACGTTTTAATTTATATATGTAGCAGAAGGAGGTATTCTATGGTATTGGTTATGAAATGATATTCCTTTTACATTGCACCATGATATATTTCCAGTTCTCCTAACATTCACATCAATATTCCAAAGTACTTCAACACTACGTGATCAATAATAATCTGTTCTACATTCTTGACAATTCCCTAATCTAAATATGACATGACATTTCTTATATGCCAGCCTCTGCATCAGGTAAGCGCTGTAGAATAAAGAGGTCCGTCCCTGGACCTTCACTGGAGATTCATGGCCTCACCGATACGGCTATCCTGACGTGCGCTCGTCCTCGTGCGCGGATTAATTTATCTTGGTACGTCATCACTGGATCAATGCATGTGGTCTGCTCTAACTGCTGGGTCCGAAACACGTTGTTTTTGTGTTCACTCACGCGGCCATCGCTGACGACCCGCACGGCCTCGTGTGGATAATAAGAATTCTGTAAAAATAGTCTCAACAGTATCTTGCTCGGCTATTCTGACTACATTAACTTCACTCATATTCATTTTTATCATTCATCATTATTAATTTATAGTCAAGAATAATTCGCTCATTAAGCCTGATATTTTTTAAATTTGGACACTTAAAACATAGTGGAGAGAACTATGGTCTGGCCATTTGGTTACCAATCTGGTTCATAAAACTCTACGAAACGTCGCAATTATGTCATTGTCGTCTGGTCCGGTTCAAACCCTGCAGACTCCTGGCCCAGTCTCTCCAAGACTCTTCAGGTACATCGCCCCTTCAGTACTATGCTGGCCCGGATTCTATTCACACTTCTTTCCTTTTTTTTCATTTTTTTTGACACCTTTTTTACATCCTTTTTTTACTAATTTTTTTTTTGTAATTCCATTTTGTTACTAGGTACTCTTTTTTTTACCTTTCATTTTCACTTTTCTCTTTTTTTCACTCTTTTTACACTTTTTTTTTAGGTACTATTTTTTTTACCTTTCATTTTCACTTTTCTCTTTTTTTCACTCTTTTTTACACTTTTTTTTTAGGTACTATTTTTTTTACCTCTGTTTTTACTTTCCTCTTTATTTTTTCTCACTTTTTTTTACAATAGCCATTGTTGCGACACATTAAATCGATATCATCATATCATCATCATTAAACCTTCTTTTACTATACTACCAGACCGACCATAGTTTCTCTACGTGACTTACACCTGCAGCAGACATGTCTCCAAGCAAACCATCGGTTTCAGTGTTAGCTCCTGGGTCTCTTGGTTTCACGTGGTAGATCATTATTTCATGTCTTATCGATTTTCCGCAACTGAAAAATAAATAGAGTTAATTTGACTCGTATGATATCAGGTTACTCGTATGATAACACATTTGATGCTAGACTAAGGCTACTTATCTGCGATCCATACTCCTTAGGTCATCATGACACATTGGATGGCTTGTTTATATGAACTCTAGCTCCACTGAGTCGCATCACTACGTTTTGCATTGTCCACGTCGATTATATTATGAACTTCCACATTCTCATTTCATCGCGTTTTGTATTGTTTCATTTCTCATTGCAAAATTTTCTTCAAATGTCATCCGAACTAGTGTCATTCATCATTTATTTTCCGATTTGTGGGCATGTTTCGTCAATCACTTCTAATGTAGCAGAAGGAGGTATTCTATGGTATTGGTTATGAAATGATATTATTCCTTTTACATTGCACCATGATATATTTCCAGTTCTCCTAACATTCACATCAATATTCCAAAGTACTTCAACACTACGTGATCAATAATAATCTGTTCTACATTCTTGACAATTCCCTAATCTAAATATGACATGACATTTCTTATATGCCAGCCTTTGCATCAGGTAAGCGCTGTAGAATAAAGAGGTCCGTCCCTGGACCTTCACTGGAGATTCATGGCCTCACCGATATATATTTCTTTTCTTATTTTTAATTTATAGATTTCATGACACGAGTTTTTGCTATTTATCATTTAAACAGATAATCACATAATCTAAAATTCCTGTTTAAGCTTTCCCTCTGTTTTGGAAAGTACGGGCGGTAGAACAGCGCTGGATTCACTCAGTCTAATGAACACGCAACTCAAGTTACATACAACCATTATATTCTGAAATTCTCGGTATTATCTTTATTACCATAGTATCGCATTGTCAAAAACAAATTAATGCTAGAGTTTTAAACAGTCTCATTTACTGATAATCTACAATGCACTTTGTATCAACTTTGTATCAACTGACAAACATTTAGACTTGACCGACTAACTTCACAGAAGCATTGCGGGTGAAGAAGCAAGGTGAAGTTGTAAATCAACCAGCTTTATAATTTGGCTGTCTAGTAGAAAAAGCTTATTTTATATAAGGAAGGTGATAGCTAGACATTTGATTATATGCACTATCAAACTGTTAAAATATGCATACAAATATGCACTCAAAACATTGAAGTATTATTACTAGCGTATGGGACTAACACCGCGAACACCATATAATAATATGTCCCAATGCATTGGCGCCACGTGGCTTCAATCTTCAATGGATTCGTTCGATTTTGAAAGGAGAACCGGGGCTCAATTTTGAAAATGGAACCTCCCGGGCGGGACAAACATTTTGTTCGAGATGTCTGTTCTATGACATAATACTTCAATGACTAAAAAGGACGAAATATGCGCAATCAAAATACTAATTAATGTTATCAGAATTTACATTTATTTTCTGTATTATATTAATACCTAAAAAAAGTTCATCGGACGTAATCCCGTGTAAGTAAGTAGGTACATACATATATAGAAACCGGGATTTTTGTTCTTGCGGAGGACAGCGGGACGGACAGCCTGGAAGCAGGACATAACACCTTATATATACCATATTCAACACTGAATAAACACTATCATTGAAAAAAGATGAAAATATGCAATAATGCTAAAAAAAGCGTTTTATGTATTTGCATATGCAAACATGCAAATGCATTTATTCCGATGTCTAGTGATAGCTAATAAGGTAGGTCCCAAAGAAGAAATCTAACGCCTTCAAAAAACAGTGTGAGCTACGAGCAGAGAAGGTTGAATTGGACTTAAAGATGAAAGCCACTTACAGCTAGGATACAATAGTACAAAACCAAGAAAATTATAACTTTTGAGTTGTAATTACATTAATGAGCGTCTGCTTACAATTTTCTTCTACAAGTAAATTATACAGAATCTTGGTAAAGTTCCGTAGGCTTGTGAACAATCGTCAGCCTTAAATCCTAATGCGATTATTGCAGAAAATTCTAAGCACATTGCATTTAGCATCCAACAGTTTACGGAATGTTGGTGAAATCCACATAGCTACGAATCCAGGCGCAATTAATGTACGACTAATTTATTCACCCTGGGCGGTAACAAAGAGAAATTATTATACATACACCACGGTAAAGATATACATAACGGAAATAATGCCTGGTTGGGTGGTGGTTCGGGAAATAATAACAACAGTGGGCGTTTACATCACTTTAGTCAGAAACTCATTTAACACAGGTTTTACACTGGTTATAATTAAACACGCCATTAGAACTGATTGTCTTCAATTATCCGAGTAACAGCCAACAAATAATAGGGCACGACGGCCCAGTGGCCTCCCATCACCCCTTACAGCCACCCCAATGCCTCGCATAATCGTCTGATCCTGTTACTCGTCAATCTGATCTCACAATACAATTCACACGTCGCGTTCCGTCTTAAAAGTAACAACGTTCTTGTCTAGGCGTCTGCTCAGCTCGAAGGCTGTATCCAGAATATTCGTTCGTCGCAGGCAAGTCAATAGCTTTCGTCCGTTCTCTCATGATGTCCAGTTCATGGTTGCCACCAGATGACTACTCGTTTGACGTTCAGCCAGAGTGACAAATGACGTTTCACTCTTACAATCTTACTTCAACGATGACAGTAGTTAATTCGCATAGTGTTGCCATCTTCACAATCCGAATACACGTAAGCCTGGCTCGGCTTGTCGTTCCATTTTATGATCTCCGACACGGCCATCGTGACAATCTCACCGTCCTCGGTGAGGCAGCAGGGGACCATCTGGAAAAGACATAACCTTCGCAAAGTAAAAGTTTCCCACTCGGCCTCCCTGACCTCAAGCCTCAAGGCTTCATAATGAAAACACATGTAGCAGCCAGAACGGGATAATACCAAGAACTACAATCTGATAACACGATTTAACTTTACAACTAAAAGGCTTCATGGCACTCAAAGATAAGTCAGCAGTTTGTATGCAATACTCTGATCATCATCATCATCATCATCATCAATCAAGTGGGCTACCTCCCAATACATCATCATCATCAATCAAGTGGGCTACCTCCCAATACTTCACATAACCAATACTGCCCACCTGGCAGTACTTTGGGTGACCTCCATCCGGTACCCAGTTCGACATCACAACAACAACAACTCACTTCCTCCCTCCGGAAGTTCCAACAGCGACTGCTTACAACTCCAAGCCAAACGCACGCCACTCACAGTCGTGGCCGCACTGCGGCGGGATATCTAGTGCCCGTTCTTACGCCTACGCCTACGAATGACTGGAGTTGCATGCTATCTGAGCGACTTGCATACCACTTACTACTCATCAAAAACAATCAACAATCGGTTCACTTGCTCTGAACATTTTACGAAATTCTTAGTGTGTTATCCCGTCTGTCTTAAAGATTCTCAAAAACAGTTCAACAAATCAGTAAAGGAATTATTATCTTTGCATGACACTTTTAAATGACAAAAAGGTTATTTTTTCGCTCACTTCGCTCACCAAATTCTCTCTGTGGCCTTCATTACCAAAAATCGTCAAGTACACAAACTCAAGTAACCATCAAATGTCATATGTTGACATTACGTAATATCAGCACAAACTCAACAAGGAACAATTACTGTCAGTGAGCAGTAATCAAAATTAGCTACAAAAGTATCAATACAGATCACCTGTTATATCATGTCGCCATACAATCACCGATGATGCTCATCGTAAGCCACGGTACAAGGAGCCGCGATGCGCTTTCGTCAGTATCAATAAAATTAAAGGCAGGTAGTTGGCGCCGCGCTTCGTTATCTCGCATTGATGCAACTTCTCGTCACCGTTCAGATATTCACAGGTTACATGTCCATACAACTGTCATCATCACTTAGTTTATCTGAAACACACAAAAAAACAAAAGACAAAAACACGAAATGTCTAATTGTTATTTTTCTGAACTGAGGGTACACGATATCAAGATGTTTGAAAATTGAATATTCTTGATCTCATTTACAGAACGCTTCTGGTGTCACAAAACAATATACTTGCACTGACTTTGAATAACTTTGTTAATCATAATTACGTTGAAAGATACTGTACAATGACTTTATAATACTTCGTTGAATCAAGCACAAATACAACGAAACGATTTGTAGTTTACGCAAACCACCATTCTAATCAGTTCTTTCTAATCAATCTTATTTTAAGGAAAACCTTGCATGTTCCAGGATTTCAAAGCACAACATTCTTACACAAAATAAAATTTACAAAATCTTATCTTAAATCTAACTCTGAAAATTCTGTCAGGTGTTTTGACAGTTCCAGATGACGGCACCATTTACACTGCTTGACTTCCAGTGTATACTACACTAAAACACTATCGAATTATCCAATCTTGATAATAATAATGAAAAAATATGCCATACCAAATCGCTGTGTTACTTTCCTTTCGTGTATAACCTCAAACCTTAATGATTATTTCGGTACTTTGTATTGGAAGTTTAAAATCCTTATTTTACATGCAGCTGTCTACTGTTTGTACATCATATCTGAAAAACCTGAAATGAATGAAAAGATGATACTTGTCCCTCAAAGACACGTCTCGTGAATTTTTTTTTTTTTTTGGTTTGTTGGTTTGGTTTGATGTCTTGGATGCTATTACTCCCTCGGCCATTTTTGACAAAATGAACACGTCCTCGTGTTCTGTGTTCAAATACTCGTAGTAACATACTCTGTTCCACTATTCACTTCCATCATAATTAATTGCTTCTCGACTGAATATCGACATCTTGCGTGAGGCAAATATCTGGGGGTAGGTTCACATATTTTCTTTGTAAAATTCCACGGTTCTCATTTACTCGCGTTTACTGTCGTTACGTTTCTCATTGCAACCAATTCATTTCAATATCATCCGAACCACCGTCAGCCGTTATTGCCACTGAAACACAAAACAAACGACAACAAACACGCCATTCCTTAACTTCACTTTTCTGCACCGAGAGTAAACAGCAAAGCAAAGAACAACAAAATGATTTAATGTTCTTGATTTATAAAACGTTTCCAGAGTCCAAAAAAAACAATACACTCATACTGGTTCTTAATAACCTTAGTTCGGTAAGTTTACTAAAATTCATTAAATCTCTCAAAACGTTAGATTCTTTATGAAATCAGAACTATGCTGCATTGCTTATCATTTGTCTAAAGAAAACAAAATAATTAAATTAATTTTATTCAATGATCGCAATTTGGTGCTTTTACCCTACTGGTCGCAAATAAGTGTCTTTACCCTACAGGTAGCAAGTTACTGTCTTACCCTACAGGTAAAAAATGAGTGCTTTTACCCTAGTCACATTAGTGTGACAATAAACCAAGTACGCAAAAGAAACACAAAAGAACACACTGTAATACCAAGTATACCATCTTCATCACAAAAAGGTACCTGCCTCATTGGTTTCACAAATGAAGCACTTAATTTTTACTTTATAAAATAGCTCATAACATCATAATGTATTGCCCAGCATAATCGCTTGTAATAGTCATGACTATTAACTATGCAGATAGCAAGTAGTTAAGCTAGTTAGTCTATATTTCCATTCTGTACTGTTTCTTTGGGAAGATTTTAAAACCACAGAACTGTAACTATATCACAAGACTACTGTTCTTGTTACTACAAGTTTCCTTTAGTTATCCTGGCACCATAACCCAAGTTAAGGTAACATAAAATAGCATAGCCTGTCAGCTGTCTATAGTAAACTTTTAAGGATAATAACTAACTAAATAATCAATTCACTTTTTCAAATTAACAATAAGTAGGTACTTAGCTACCTAATTTGGTCTCAATCTTTTATCTTAGCTTTTATTATTTGTTGTATGTGTCAATCTTAAATATGATCTCAAAACAGTACCATACTATAGACTTTCTTTAAATCATATTGTAAGTAACCAAAACATATTAGGTACATGGATACACAAACTATTGTGTCCTTAATATTTCAAGACATTCATCCAACATAAAACAATACAGTTCACCTGATTTTCAGTAGTGGTGGCACAGTCAGCCCTCGTCAAGTCCCTCAGTGGACTTATATCCGCTTCCCGGGTACAATGATGCAAGCTTGTATAAACTTATTACAACACTTGTGTACACTTACACACACAGCAGATATTCAGATTCCTTACGAGATTTGAGAACCGGTGAATAACTTTGTCTTGGTCACGGAACTTGCTGAAGTTCTTTCTTACTGGGGCTACTGTAGGTATTCCATCGTAAAATTATTCTCGTCAAGTTTCGTTCGTCTCCATTCTCAAATACCTACATTAGTTTTCTCGAATTGTTTCGTCGTGTTTTCAATAATAAAACTCACTTATCGATGTTACACTCGCTGATGTACTTCTTCGTAAAACTTTTCGTAATGTTTTGCAAACCAACGTCAGGGTCTCGTTTGCCGGTCCGTAGGTATTGCAGTACGTATTGTCAGATAGCCTTTTCTTGGGGCTTGAGCTACATGTCACTTCTGATAACGGAGAGAAAGGCTGGTTGGGTGGTGGTTCGGGAAATAATAACAACAGTGGGCGTTTACATCACTTTAGTCAGAAACTCATTTAACACAGGTTTTACACTGGTTATAATTAAACACGCCATTAGAACTGATTGTCTTCAATTATCCGAGTAACAGCCAACAAATAATAGGGCACGACGGCCCAGTGGCCTCCCATCACCCCTTACAGCCACCCCAATGCCTCGCATAATCGTCTGATCCTGTTACTCGTCAATCTGATCTCACAATACAATTCACACGTCGCGTTCCGTCTTAAAAGTAACAACGTTCTTGTCTAGGCGTCTGCTCAGCTCGAAGGCTGTATCCAGAATATTCGTTCGTCGCAGGCAAGTCAATAGCTTTCGTCCGTTCTCTCATGATGTCCAGTTCATGGTTGCCACCAGATGACTACTCGTTTGACGTTCAGCCAGAGTGACAAATGACGTTTCACTCTTACAATCTTACTTCAACGATGACAGTAGTTAATTCGCATAGTGTTGCCATCTTCACAATCCGAATACACGTAAGCCTGGCTCGGCTTGTCGTTCCATTTTATGATCTCCGACATACATATGTTTTCTTCAGCTTTGATTTTCCTTGTTTATACTAAGTACTTTGTATAAAATAAATTAGAAATATAATATAAAATATTATAATTGTAAAGCTTTGTACAAATCCTGACTCGATATAACTGTTATACTTTTCATACCGAGTCCACGTTAACGGTTATACAATTTTCGATGCGATTTGTTAATAAATAAAAGACCTTTGCAAAACTCATTAAAAATTTTTCGTGCTCTACAGGGCACATTAAGGCAACGCTCTTGGTTATTAGTTAAATTTAGCTTAAATTACACTAGGTTAAGCCATTGCAAGCTTAACGCAGCATAGCTGCATACCTGAAGAGGAACATGTTGGCGAACACGTAAAGCCTTCTCAATTGCCTACACGGAGAAATCCATATCTATTGGACGGCTGATAAATTGGCTTAAGCCAAGTGTAAATAAAGTAAAACTTTCATAATTATTAGGTTTATAATTTTTGTGATATTTGTTTACAATACAGTATTCAAAATTTATTTTCTTGACCATTTAGAAGGTTAATTAGCAGGATAAAGAATAGGTACCAGCGCCATCTGACAGCAATGAAGTTTTTCACATTTTTGCAGATAATTTATGACGCACATTCTTTAGTAGGAATAATTTATTGACAATATTTATTACATTCAATCATTCTTCCAAATAAAATAATATGCTGGATATGCTGAATACGTATACACATTTCAACTCTAGTACGTATCCGAAATTTTTTACACAAGTTTATTAAAATCTTATTATTAACGTGTTCACTTGTTCAGGCGTCCCTATTGCAAAAAGTAAGCAACTGATGTATCGTATGTAAGCAATATTATTTTATGGTCACAATAAGCACCCTATTTAGATATAGGGTTGGGAAAACTAAAAATCTAAATATATATTTTTTGTGCCTTAATAAGTAAAATGCTTTCATGAGTTTTATTTTATCTTAAATACAAATAAACTAAGTAGTGTAAAAGTTAAAAGTCAATATTATTGAAGAAATAATAGGCATTCCGTTGAAATTTATATCATCCAAATTAAGACACTAAACGAATTTCAGTATTTAACACACAAGTTTATTTTAAAACTAGTTACTTCATTCCCGACGTACAGACAACCCTAGTTGGCATCAAAAGGAAGATAATGGAGAATGGAGACAAAACAAGCCGTTCTAATGCGCCGCATTCGGTTTCAGAGCAAACATCGCACCGCCAGCGCCCCCTAGTGTCGCGTTACGGACACATGCTGTCGGATCATGAATACATTTGTTTGTGCAGCTACATGTGATGCCTTGAATGGTATTGCTTTGACAATGCTAGGGAAAAAGGTATTTTTATTTCTAAAGGAAATTCGTCAAAGGAGTAACGTACAATACGCAGAGGAATAATACAGAAGAGTAAGACACTCAAACAAAACTAGAACAGGTTTATGCTTCGAGTTGGCAATAAAGACATTAGACTCTATTCCCCCTTGTCAGGTGTCGGGCCCGACATAATTTCGAGTGCTCTAATTTTTATTGGAGCATGTCGGAGCCGACAAGAAACGGTAAAGTAATGTGAACTTCATATATTAAAATGTTTACCCAGACACAGAAAGTCCAAAATTTTGTCGGGGTCGACACCCACACAAAGTAGGTAATTAAACACTACGTTTTACCGATCAGTTAAAACTGCGTCAGTCGTATTTTCATAGCATTTAGGACCTAAATTAGAGATATGTTTTGTTATATATTTATTAAACCTTTATTGATCACTAAAAATATCACGTTTCTAATGTAAGTAGCTGAAAAATTTGCAGCGGAGCCAGTAATCAGTCGATTATAAGTAACTGCCGCGATCCATTAAGCAATCAGACACAAAAATAAAGGTGTCACTGAAGATCTATCATAAAGAAGAATGAAAGAAGACAAATGGGAGCAGAGATCTTTATCGATACTGTTGCAATCGATACATATAAATAAAAAGAGTTGAAGTTGATAAAAGGAAGTTGTAGGTTTTCTGGTAAGAAAATATCGTGTATTTTAAGATATAAAAACGTAATTATCTTTAGATGAATATTGTACACGAACTTTTCATTTGTTACGTGTATTAATGCAAAGATAACAGATAAAATTGGAATTAATTTATGACATAGTTTCTAAGTACTTCTGACTTAATTAAACCTTGATATTCCATTCAAAACTCGAATTCATTTTACAGCGATCAGAAAGAAAACAAAAGGAAATTTACCCAGATTAATTACACATACGTGCTAAAAGCTCTTATATAAATTCAATGAGAATCATTTGCCAGTCGTGAGACAGGATAACTTTATCAAGTTTTGTATAGACGGAATAACGTGACTTCCATACGAATGATCACTTTATCCTGAAATCGAAGTTTTTGCGAAGAACACCTTAAAAGGCTTCATCTGTCTTTCCTGTGCTGAGGCGTTGAAAGACAAAGTAGGAAAGAGTATATAATCTTAAATGAAATAGTCGTTGTACTTACGTACAATGTATATAAGATCCTTGCATACGTCCTCCTGCATGAGAATCTCCAACTGATTAATTTTTTGGTCATTTGAAATAATTCCAATGAAACTTTGGGAATAAAATAAACACATAAATTATAAACAAAAAAGTAAAGTAATAACTATATAACAAAACAAAAAAGATCACGTTAAATAAAATCCACGCTCAAAATCTGACAAAGGTCTAAGAAATTCTATGATGATCAGATAAAAAGAAATAGATTTGATACAGCGCCATCTAGTTACAAAAACTAGGATGTCATAACAAATTACACACGATTTTTTGCTTTAAAAATACTTACGTTTGCAAACTCATTATCATTATCGTTGGACTCGGGTTTCCTCTCTTCAACACAATGTTTTGAAGACATTACTGAAAACCCTCAGTTTCCCTTCATCAAAGCTCATGATGATAAAATTTAAGACATTGCCGAAATACCTCGTAAAAAGAAGTAGGTACCCAAGGTACGATACACAAATTTCCATTAATTTCCCTATTACCCGAAGAACGGCGCCCCTTGAGCCACGCGTCGCGTCAACGTCGCCGTTGACGTGCATTGTGTCGGTGAAAAATGATTTACAACGCAATTTTCCACGTAAAATATGTCCTGGCATGATAAATTTTATTAAAACTTGACATTTTTCTCTACTAACTATACTAGCTTTTTCGTACAAATTTGGGTCTTTCAAAATTTTATGGCGTGTGAAATGATAAGGGTTTTCATTTCACATTATAAATTTTATTCAACTGTATATACCTAGTTAGTCTTGCCATAAATACTGTGACAAAGAAAAAAAATCTATTGTAAATAACATTTATTACTTGTACAGTATGTTAGTTAAATACATTAATATAAAACAATTTAAAATATAAAAAGCTTATTCGAAGTGGTCTCCATTGCCTGCAATACAGTCCTTTAAAGGTTGAAGCCAGTTATCAATAGAAGCACGCACTCTTTCCATGGGAAAATTTTTCACTGCCAATCGTACGGATTGTTTTAGGGACTCCAAATTATCATGGCGTTTACAGCAAGCCGTACTCTCTAAAACTGACCATAAATCATAATCCAGCGGATTAAGATCGGGACTAGACGACGGCCAGTCTTCAGCTCTGATGAAGTCCAAAACGTTCGTTTCCAACCAAGACTGCATAGACCGAGCTTTATGACCCGGCGCCGAGTCTTGCTGGGAGGATCATTCTTGATTCTTGAACGTGGTGTTGTTATGGGGCTTCACTATCTTCTCAAGAATGGTATCTTGATTGTGCCGATGTTTTGATACCTTTAGTATGACTCAGTCACTCCTTCATAGCTAATACCCCACCAAACCATCACCGAAGTCGGATAGTGCCCACGTTACACTCTGTCGACTAATTGGGAAGCTTCCTTAGAGCTTTGAGCATAAATACGGTCATTTTTTTTGTTAAAATGTTGCTCAATTGTAAAAATTTTCTCATCCGTAAACAAAATTTTTCTGTGACCTCCCTTTGCATACCGCTTCAGTAGTTTTTTCGATTTTACCACCCTATTCTTTTTTAAATTATCAGTTAAGAAATGACCAGTACGTCTATTATAGGCTGCAAGTCCTAAGTCATCTTTTAAAATACGCGACATGGTTCTAGGTGCTATCTCTTCTCTCGAGATAAAATCTTTTGCTTTCAGACAGGATTTCTTCGAATTCTTTCCCTTACTGCTTTGGCCACCTTTTTCGTGCGTGGACGACCACATTTTTTTTTGTCACAAACAGAGGAGGTCTCGTTGTACCTATTAATAGCCCGGTACACAAACATTTTACTAATATCAAGCGTATGGAGAGTTTTAAAAATTGCATTTGGCTCCATACCTACTTTGTGTAATGCAATCACAGCGATTCAGTTCTCTTTATCGCCCCACTCCATTTTAATATCGCAAAATATTGTTCAATTTATTGGAGCTGAAATGAAAAACTCAATAAACAATTATATAAAAATGATAGATTCCAAATTCAAATGCAATTTTTTTTATTTTAACAATATTTATGGCCAGACTAAGTACATGGTATAAAATCTTTTCACTAATTCCCAACGAATACACTGACCATAATTTTTTTATTACTTATAAGTTGCATGCTGATGACCACTAAAAGACCAGACCACAACATTTATCAGTGAAATATTGATAGGGGAAATTCACATACCAAATCTAATTACTCTATTATGATACGGGCATCGACGTCCGCCAAACCCAAATAACGGACATAAAAATAAATTAGCAATATTCGAGAGCAAATACAATCAGGGGTGCACCGGACAGTGTTCGTCAATTACCACCCGACTTCCCAAATTCCCGTAAAATGGGGGTTCATTTTGGGGAATAATTGATATTTACGCTACACTGCACCCGACTATATCGATATATTCGTTTTTATCGCCTAATTAATATATTGGTATTTTTACGCGCGCCTGAACAGTTTTACCGCTCTCGTGGGCATAATCTGCGCGGTTGAATGCAAAATTAATTGTCAGAACAAATTAAAGTTAGTGATATTATGAACTTGCGACACGTTATACGAGAATAAATGGTTATGTAATTATAATTTGATAACATTTTCTTAATTGTTAGGTATTGTTATTTTGATAAAATACAATAAAGTCTGTGTCAAAGTTTTATGTAAATTATAAAAAAGTAGTAGTATTTAATTATTTAACCTTTATTGACCACAATAAAAATATCACGGTACAAAGGACGAGATTAATGTCTATTATTTTGTTACAAAACAATATATTTCTAGGAATTGCTTTCTCAAGACATTTATTACTCAGGGTGATGGAATATTTGGTATAGTTTGAAACAAGTTAGGCGCTAGACGGATTGCCCAGGAAACAGGGTCGTATAACAACGTCAACCGCACATTTGTACTGTTGCCGTTGAGGAATATCCATGGTATTTACGTTAACTGCTGCTAAATTGGTTGTCAAGATTGTTAAATGTACATTAATCATAATTTATTTGTTTATTTCAGGATAAGTGTGGTAGTTTTCTTCATTTATAGGGTTCCGAAAATAAAAACGAAAAATGGAACCCTTTTAGGATCATTCGTGTGTCTGTTTGCCTTTGTTCAGTATATATACATGTATATACAATGTGTTCTTATGGATAGACAACTCTTTATTGTTTGCACATCACAGAACATAAATAATAATACAAAAGCTCAAACAAATAAAAAGTATCTACAAAACAAAAGGTGGCCTTAACGTTGTATGTATAGGGACTTCTTCCAGGCAACTCATGAAAGAGATAGGATTACATAAATAATAAATAAAGGGTATCGGCGAACACAAAATAAATAGATATTTGAATCTCATAATTACTTTATTCAGAGTAGTTTTTGACAATTTAACCCTCGAAACATATCATTCAAGGATATAGAAGCCTCATTTAACAACGCCAACCGCTCATTTGTATAAACAACAGCAATATAATAGCAGCTACTAGCTAACAAATTAGTTGTCGATCATAGTTAATTGATACAAGCAAGTACGAAGTTCGTGATATTGGTTAGAGCACTTTTGGATCGATTCAATACAGTTTGGAGAAACTTATTCAATGTCAATCTTAGCATCACCGGTTGTCTTTTCATGTTCGGAGTAGAAATCAATTGTTGAAGGAAGTGAGAATATGCTTTTATAATGTAGTCAAAATCAAAAATAAATTTCATGATTTAAAAACCCCCAACAGTTTTATTTTCACCAAATACAGCTAACAACTCACGTCAGCTTTCAAACTTAAAAATGCATCAAGATTGGTCCATTGGTTTAGAAGCTACGATACCATAGACACACACTGATACACACGCACTACATACAAACACACACAGGCACGTCAAACTTGTAACAATTTTTGTATCGGGGGTTAAAAATAGTGTCTGTTACGCTTTGCCGTTCAGGAGTTCCTGATTTAATTTAAAACTGGAAGTGACAGTAAGGTTACATATGACTGAGTTTATAATAATTATGTATCATTTGAGTAAGGTAATCGTTTAGTATGTGCATAATATCGGTACAGACGAAGACTTTAAATCCTTGTGAATAAAATAAAGACTTTGTCCGTTTGTATAGACGCAAACTGAAAAAGTATTGCTCGAACTTAATGCTGTTACAAAAAGAGGTTTTGTATCGATCTAGCTGATTTTCATTGACGATTGACATGACACGTATTAAGTGTCGTTGTAATTGACTGCTCCGACTTCAGTTCTGAAGTAGGACGCTATAATTTTGGAACCCTATAAAATACTAATATAATATTCTATGGCAACATAGCCTTCCTCTATAAGGGTGTAAGATATAACGCAGAATTTATTATGATATGAAATTATTTCTACGGTCTCCAGTTAAAAGTTAAAAGTTATCCTCGTGCGCGGTAAGCCACATGAAATTACTTTGCATACTTTATAACTATATTTTCTGCAGTGTAATTACTTTCGCACTACATTACAAGATACAAACTATTTAATGGCCTACTCATTTTTTGTAATAGATTTTTATGTGATAAACGTACTTTATTTAAATATGATTAAGAATTTAATAATTATTAACGATGAATCTCTACTTCTACTGTGTCCTGTATTTGCAATTGTTATAATAAATAAGTAAATACTTTTTAGCCAACGGTACATAATTTTCCGGTTAACATAATTGGGCATTGGGGCATTTATTGCAATATTCCATTTCTTTTTGCAAAAGATTGATCAGTCAATATTTTGGATGGTAGTAAATTGTTTTTCCTAACCGTTACGTAGCGGTCGTAAACCTTCGTACATCATCTATACTATAATAAAACTCAAAGGGCAAATTTTCTGTACATTGAATATTTTTTAAAAATTTCGATTAGGGGGCACTTCAATAACGTGTTAGAGCACAAAAATATTTTTTTTAGAATTATTGTCTGTCTGTCTGTTTGTCTGTCCGGGCATCACATGAAAACCCCTGAACGGATTTTGATGAAAATTGGTACAATAGTAACTAATACTCCGGGTCATATTTTAGGATACTTTCTATCCCGGAAAATTAAAAGGTTTCCCTGAGAAACGCGATGAAAGTGTGTATGGAAAATTATACATCAACCGATTTGCTTCAAATTTGCAATAAATGTTCCTTGCTTAAATTGATGAAACACATGTTTTTCAGTTTTTCAAAATTTTGCAAGACAATGAAAAAAAATACAAATTAATGTGAATATTGCTTATTTTTTAAATATCTATTTTTTATTTTGTTATTAAGAGCATATTGTTTGCTTATCTATGCCCTCCAATATAATTTAAGCATTTTATAAACACCTTGGAAGTGATAGAAAAACGCAAATTAAGTCTGTATCAGTAAACGATATCCAACAAATAATCGTTTACTGTCTTGGCCACTAGATGGCTCTGTATTTGTTGATTCACGCCAACGACTCTGTGATTTCGAAATAACTGCATTTTTCATGTTGTTTTTTACTTGCACAATAAATAAACGTAAAAATGAGCTTTTTAATTTTTGTTTGTCTGTTTGTTTATCTTCATTAATCTCTGAAGCCACTGAACGGATTTCAACAGGACTTTACTACGATATCGAGTATTCAACTTAAACTATAGGCAATTTTTCAGGGTTCCATAACAAAGCGAGAAAATAAAATATGAGGTAATTTGTTCTAAACATACAAAAACCTTTTCTTCACACAATTAATGTGTGTATACATTTCTTAGTTTTTTTTTGTATTTTGCAAGGCCAAAGCGTGGCACTGAAGTACTTATTTTTTACTTTACAATAACTCAAATACACATAAATAAAATTGAAGTGTATGTCTGTGATTTCTAAATATATGATTTTTCAAGTTGTAAATCTATACTTGCACGATACCAAATACGAGTTTTTCAAATTAAAGAATAGGGTTTTTCACTTAAAGAGTTCCTTCGGGATATGCTAAGAAAGGTTGTATGGGAAAATAAAAAAATGAGTCAATTTGTTTTAAACTTACAAAAACCTTTTCTTCACATAATATAATAAGGCATACATATGCATTTCTTAGTTTATTTCTATTTTGCAAGATGGCATTGAAATATTTTTTTACTTAATATCAATTTTATATGAACTTTGTTTTTAAAACATGAATTGTCTATTTATGGCTTGCAACGTAAATTTAGCATTTTTTATATTCCATCCTGGAAGGGAACAAATTGAATGGCACTTCAATTGAAGGGCACTTCAATAACGTGTTAAAGCACAAAATTATTTTTTTTAGAATTATATAACAGAGTCTGTCTGTTTGTCTGTCCGGGCATCACATGAAAACCCTTGAACGGATTTTGATGAAAATTGGTAAAATTGTTACTAATACTCCGTGTCATATATTACCATTTTTGGATTTAGGGTTCCATTTGCGACATAACATATTTGACTTAAAAGTGCTAATTTTAGTTAGAATCAAGCGTCCCTCTGCCGGCTAAGCCGTTGGAGTTGGACAAGTGAGAAAGTTCTCAAAAATAAGTTATATGATGAATTTACAAGGAAAACTATCACGGCTATGTTAGCATAAGTAGTTAATGAGTAATAGTCTATAAACTTACTACCTACTTCGGATCCCTACATTGCGCATGGCCTGACATGCACTTGCCATGGTTTTTTGAAGTTAAAACTGTGAAAATTGTTAATTAGTATGTTTTTTTTATGGAAATAGCCGGCAAACAAGCTGACGATCCACCTGATGGTAACTGGATATCGTCGCCCACGGACATCAGCAACACCAAAGGCATCACTGATGCTTTGCCGGCCAAGAAAGAGAGAAGAAATAGAAAGAAAGAACTGGCTCTCAAGCCCCCAGCCGGAACACGAGTCGTTTGGCAGCTGACTTATGCTCAAGGGTGGTAGCTATCCAGACGAACCCCATGGAGAAATAATAATAGTAATAGTGGTATTAATGTACAATTAAAATCAATAATACCAATATAATCCCTCGAGGGGCCCTACCACCAGCGGGCTGGATTTAATCGCCTCTTATGACACCCATCCAGCGTGGGATTGGGGTTAGTATTCTAAGCCGCCCTAATACGGCTAAAATGTAATCTTACATTAAAAACTAAATAACTGTAACACCATTGTTTGGTAATACGGGATGTAAGGCTAAGGGCTAAAACTAGAGGTTATAAGTTTGTATGAATCTTCGTCATCTTAAAACTCAGAAATATAAAAATTCATATGTAAGTGAAATTTTTTTTTTGGGAGATTCATCTCACTTAGAAACTTCATCATTTTAGAACACATAAATGTGAAAACATACCGCCATGTTAGCTTTTCGCTACAAACAAAAATTAACTATAAAAGATTTTTTTTGATTCATCTTCTAAGGGCTAAAGGATGAAAGTTTGTATGGGTTAGGAGAAAATCATTTTCATTTGACTTCAAATTTTTCTTAGATTTTTTTATGATTAGCAATTATTAAATTTAAAAGAGAGGGAAAATGTTTTTTGTTAGTTTTTTATGTAAATAGCCGGCAAACGAACAGATGAGTCACCTCATAGTATGGTCACTTTCGACAATGTACATTAGCAGCACTAAAGGAATCACTGATTCGCTGCCGCCCAAAAAAGAAAAGGAAGGTACGTTTTTGTGTATTCTGTAAAATGACAATGTAAATTTAAAAAAAACTCTCAGGCCCTGACTCGATTACTGTTAGGACCAACACAAGCCGCGGCGTCCGGGCTAAGCGCTTCTCCCAATGGATAATTAATGGGTTCTAACATGTCACTTATGCTGTAATTTTGTTGAAGAATTTGGTATCTTGCTGACTACCAATCACATTAGAATATCAGATCGTAGTTATCATTTTATTGTTTTAGCAATTTTAGAGTGCATGATACAACACTAGAGATTTGTTTAATATTTCACTCATTTGCATAATACGTTATACTTACTAAGTGTAGGTGTAAAAGTTTCAACCCATAATGGGCTACTACAAGGCACGGATCTCCTCTCCTCATAGTCCGGACAAGTTTGCTCTTAATTTATGAAAAACATGTTTTATAATGAAGGCATCTTTATTTTCAGCGTACGAAGTCGCGGGTATCAGCTAGTACTTACTAAGTGTAGGTGTAAAAGTTTCAACCCATAATGGGCTACTACAAGGCACGGATCTCCTCTCCTCATAGTCCGGACAAGTTTGCTCTTAATTTATGAAAAACATGTTTTATAATGAAGGCATCTTTATTTTCAGCGTACGAAGTCGCGGGTATCAGCTAGTACTTAATATAATAATAAAATCTTTCAAGATGGTTGCTAATCCTATACCGAATAAGAGCAACGTCTTACTCTAATGCGCTGACTACCTTGGACTTTATATTTACTTAGGTACCTTATGATTGTTGACTAGCAGACTAACTAACTAACTAACTAACTAACTTATCATAAGTAAAACACACACATGCTAAAGAAAATGTGCTGGATTAAACACACTCCAATCCCTAATTCATTGTTGAAATTATTTATTGAAGTGAACACGATACATTAAATGTGTACAAGGATACATTATATGTGTACATTCATAATGCGATCCATTCCACACTATCTGCACAAGGCAGGTGTTTCGAGTGAATGCGCGCACGTGTCACTGTGATAACAGTTTAAATGTAAGAAACATACACTGCTCTCCGTAGAAACAATGAATTGTAAAGTTTCATTGCAAAAACTCAATCTTACACTGAATATCCAAGTGAAACTTAATGACGAATTATCTTTGAAATATTTATAAATATAATATTTTGAAATATTTATAATTTTAATTGTTATTTTACATACGTTTATTATTCTGGTGAAAAAACAAATGCTCTTTTAGCACTACAAATTATTTACTATATTCACGACGTCACTGTGGTAATACTATGAAGTCTTTTATTTATATAATATGAAGATTTCAATTTAATTATTAAGGATAGCTCAAGAACTACTCCTTAGATGTTTCTCTTTAAATGAGGCCACAAGACGAGAACCAGCTTTGGAATAAAGAAAATCATCAAAATCGGTACAACCAGTAAAAAGTTATGAGGCATTTATACACATAAAATACACACACATATATAAAATGGTACATATATAAAAGAAATACAGTCAAATTGAGAACCTTCTCCTTTTTTGAAGTCGTTTAAAAATAAGCGAACTGAAATATTTTCCTTACCTATTTACGGTACCGACTTAAATATAAATTCGTCATTAAAGTATCGCTTCATTAGAAATTTAAGAATATTTTTTTTTGGAAATAGCCGGCAAATGCGCTGACGATCCACCTGATGTAAGTGGCTATCGTCGCCCCAACACCAAAGGCATCAGTGATGCATTGCCGGCCAAGAAAGAGAGAAGAAAAAGAAATAAGTTGAATCCAAAAAAAATTTTTTTTTTAAACGCTTTTATTTCAATGTTTAGTTTATAAAATTAGCTACAAGTTGTGAAAATTTCAAGTCTCTACGTAAAATAGAACATAGAGAATTATGCGTCTAAAGTCTGAAAATCGTTTTTTTTAATTTAACAACAAATAAACAATGAAAATTAGTTTAAAATATGATTTTCGTGTATTGTCATCGGAAATACACATGTCTGCCAAATTTCATCAATTTTCATTAAAGGGAAGTCATTCAAATTAACGTTACAAGATTTGATCCTTTGATGCTCCGAAGTGAAGCTAAATATAAAAGCGTTTAATAACCTTATTGCCGTGTAAATAGAGTAGCATTTTGATCATAATATTGAAGATTTGATGCTTTGATGCTCCGAAGTGAAGCTAAATAAAAGCGTTTAAAAATGAACTGGCTCGCAAGCCCCCAGTAGCAAGTGGTAGCTATACAGGCGAGCCCCATGGAGAAATAAAAATATTGATATTAATATAATATTAATACTGATATTAATTAACAATTAAAATCAATATTACAAATTATAACCATAAGTAGATATTTTATTTATTCTAAAAAAATATACCAAAACCTAATATGAAAGCAATATCAATATATTTTTAGTAATAATACAAACCCCTACTGGTTATTTATGTGCTATTTTTCATTACGAAACACGTCCAAGATTTAGTAAATATCTGATTTAAAATTTAGTGTATCACTAAATCTCCTATTGGTTGAAGAAAGTTCTAATTGATATCCATTCGTCAATCCTTTCTAAACCGGTGTGGGTGAAGCACGTGTAAGACGATGCTTGAACGGTTCCTTCCGCTTTCCACATAATTCTATTCTTCGACTAAAGCTTTATATTCTTCAAATCAAGAATGTTAGGGTGACGAAATAAAACACGGATAAAGGTGATGCTGATACGTCATAATATCGAATCCCAACGTGATGTATTGTAAGATAATGTTAAAAATATCACATTAACAGAATCAATAAGCCGTTAAACTGAAAATAAAACAAGGTATTATTTTCCTAACTTAGGTAGAAGATACGTAATGTTATCAGAATAAAATAATGACAAATGCGTTTACAAGGACAATTAAAAGGAAGTATTTAAAGACTTCCTTAGCAATATTGAATAAAAATATGGTTTAGCCGGTATTTATCATCATGCATTAAAATATATGAAGTTACAATTATGGATAGTATAATTAACTGATTACCAGCTATTATTTTATTATAATATCGACGATCTCTGTATTATTTTAAGCACCTCGATTGCAAGTCAAGTCAGGGACGATTCCGCTTAATATTAAATAGTTGGTTGTCCTACACTGCAGCTTTAATGGGTTGTACGATTCACTTCCAAGATCTATTGACTGTTGATTAATCGTTTAAGCCCGAGGGTGATCAATCTTTATGCTGTATACATTGTATGTTCTTGTTGTAAAGGAATTGGTAGGTTAAAACCATTTATATTGTTACATAATAATACATACTTTGATTTCATGGCCCTTTCGTCATTATTGTTACGTTAAATTATCACGATTTCGGTAAACGTAAGCCTATGTTAGGTGGATAATAACACAACAGTTCACGGTTGGAGAAAGTTGAAAAGTAAAATTTTATTTCGCTAATTGGTAAAACGATGTTATAAATTTACAATAATATCTCTTATAAGTGTATACAGACTAATTTAAAAATGCATTAATTTTATCAGTGGCATACCGACGGCTTCTTTAATAAAACTAAATGCAAATTTGATTTATTGGAATTAATCTTGAAATTGATATTCTGTTTATTAATCTGATGATTACAAAGTATGATATAAGTATGAAGTATAACAATAAGTATAAGTTAAGTAAATAAATATAAAATAAATATTTTTAATATAGTTACGAATTGGCCAGCTTCAGAATGCCATATAAAATGAAACCGAGTGAATTTCTTATTGCATCAAATCAAATACAGAACGAAAATTGTATTAAAAGTATATCCATTAACCTAGTCCGTAGATTGTATTTCGGATCTGGGCAGCTCAAAAATATTAAAATTCAAATAAAATGAGAGCAATAAAAATTGCAATGCTAAATGTAGAATATTATTGACGAATTTCCCTATTCCTTCCTGAGGACAGCACTTCATACTAACACTTGCATTTATTTGCACTGCACGTACTTAGCTTATTGTCAGGTGATGGTTAATTAAATTCAAGTCCCTATAACTGCATAAATCAACAAATTGTTAAAGATCAGGCAAGAAATCAAGTAAAAAGTTGCAATATTAGTAGCAATTTGCGATAAACATTGAGCTCTTTGGTTGTTATCTATCAAGGTCTCTATAACTGCATTGATCAACAAATCGTTAATGATCAGGCAAGAAATCAGGTAAGAAGTTGCAATATTAGTAGCAATTTGCGATAACCATTTAGCTCTTTGGTTGTTACCTATCAAGTGTTGATTAGGTTTGTATTTCGTATTTGTATTTATTCTTTGTTTATTGTTTTTATTTTTTTATGATCCTAACAATAAAAACATCTAGTGTTTATCACTATAAACTACTAAGGACTTAGTAGTAACTAAGTCCTAGTTAATATGATTCGCTAAATTTGTTTTCAGTATCTTTCAATTTCGATATCAGTTTGATATAAATTGAGGAATTCGATTTAAATATTGTAGGTAAATATTAGATACTAATTCTAAAAATATATCGTTGCAGATTTTCAATAAGGTAAATTAATTTAATAAATTAATTGATTACAATGTTATGTTATTACAAACAATAATACTATTGCCATTATCATTAACTACAAGATTCAGCTCCAAATCTGCAATTACAAAATCTATATTAAAACTTTGTTTTATTTAAAATCATGAAATTTATTGATTTTTTTCTAAACTAAAATATTTTGTATACCTACCAATGTTCTAAACGCACAAAATAATTTAATTCTGTATTACGTCGTTAAACTTTTGCATTAACTTCAAAATCACAAAGTGAACGATAATTATGTTACTGTCTTTTCTATGTCATTCCTTATTTATGTCACTTCTAAGGATTTAGGCCTCCATTAAGCAAAGAGGATCTCAAGCGGACTTAATTAAGAATTCTCTCGAAAATCTCGTCTCAGCCTCCGACGTGGAGGAGAATGGCCGCGATTGATTTAAAATGAGCACAACGAACACTGGCTGAAATAGGGTTACCACTCTTATTAGATCCCTCTGAATCTATTGATTTTATCAACAACCTACCTGATGCTATCGTGGACTTTGTATGGAACTGTAGAGCTGAGGTAGAAATAGCAATGTTAGGTTCTCACGGTTGTGTTTCGTAGCTAAAGCCTAAATCTTTCATTATACTAATTTTTTGCGTATGTATTGATTTCTACAGACTTTTGGTTGTTTTACACTTTACTGTCAACTTTTAAATCCATCTTGAACTAATTTATTTCATGTGACAATCAAGCTTTAAGTTATCTGCGATTCGATATTTACTAAAGACTACTAATTATTTCACTGCAAAACTAATTTCAAAAGTTACTTAAACCGTTTATATATGTATGCAAAAATATTTATTAAATAAATATTTATTGTAGTTAGGGGGCATATTTTTAAATATCCCATTATTTTCAGCACTGTATTGTGGTGGTCTTAGCACAAAAATAGGCAGACCTTTGAAGTTGGCCATAAAAAGTTCTTAACCGCTAGTAGAGCGTCAGCAACAGGAGAAAAACAAAGCATTCACAGAACGAGGTTTAATTACAAGCTACAGTGACTTTTATGAATAGATGAATAGCGAGTTTGGCAGTGATTATTCAAAGTCCGACTTGCTATATTTCTGGCTACTGAAATCTTAAAGTAAAATGTAATATTTCATTCCTTTTATGACGATGACATCGCGAATCTTACAGTTACAATCTCTTATTTTTCAAGTCATATGTATGCTTAAGAAATCGATTATTATAATTATAGTTTGTAGATTATTAATATCATGAGAAGACCTGCATCTCTTTATAATGTTTTGAAGTGTGTGATTTTTAAGTAAACTGTCTTTATGAGCAAATACTCTAAATTCTTCTGTTAAAATCTTATTTCGTCTAGTAGCTATAGAAGTTAGATTACATTTTTTAGTAATTTGTTTCTGTCTTCATAACACGAAATAACTGTTCTAATGAAACTTTAGTAAACAAAGGGTCCATTGAAGTAACTTACTCAATTTACTTTGCTCAAACTCAGTTAAAAGTAGAAAATTCACAAAAAGATAATTATAAGTCGCGCCGACTTTTATTTATAGGTGGAGGTGGACCCTCGTTCGGGTAATTATTCACTATCCAATTTGCTAGCACGCTGTTACCGCGTTTAAGTGCACCTCTTCATCATTCACCGAACGCCATATTTCAGACGGGTCAATTTTATTTAAAATCTTTTGTACTGTGCAACAATAAATTTGCTGGGAAATCTTGTGCAAGAAATTATCGAGGTAAGCAGCGAAACTTGAATAAATTAACGTATATATCAAAGATAAATAAATAATTTAACATTTATAAGTAATATTGGGGTTGTGAACGAAAAAAACAAAAAACGGAACCTTTATATTATGATCACTCGGGCGTATTCACAGCCAATTTTCTTCGAAACTACTGGACCAAATGAAATGGAATTTGGTACGCATAAAATGTGCTATTGTGACCTAAAGACAAAGGTGTAAAGAAAACAAATGAATTTTGAAAAAAATAATAATGAAATCAATATAAAAAATAACTGTTTTGCAAACCGTATCGTGTGGCATGTCAAATCCCTTTCAGGGCTTATTGTATGAATTTAAAATATATTTTTGCTCAAATTCTATAATGGATAGTTTAAAAAATATTAAAAAAGAACTAAAGTTTAACACGAAAATTTACCATTTACCCCCTTATCTCCATAACTACTGAGGCTATTTAAAAAAAAGAAAAAAACAGTAATAAATGAAGTCTGTGCTGTAGCACGACCTTCGAAATGGTCCAGACTCGACTCATATCATTCGAGACGACACCGATTTTCAATTTGGCCTGTTTGACATTAATAGCTCGGTCATCTGCCTGCTCCGTATAATTAATCAGGTAGGGTTCTTGCACAAACACATAATTGCTGTAGTTACGGGTAGGTAAGATTTTTTTTTACCAATTCAGTACATATAAAACTAAATTAAGTATAGATTATAATTATCTGGTGGCTAGGTTTGACGCACAGGATCACAATAATAATATCTAATCAAAAAATTTTTGAAGATTTTTTAAGTAACACTTAAAGTTTAAAACGTTAGTTTTTCCAAAAAGAATTATGATAACATCCCGAAGTCGCAGAATCTCTCATCTTACGCTCTTGAGCCTTAATTTCCCGTTTGTGCGACAGCTTGTCTCCAGAACTTGGCTCCACGTAAACAGGGCGACAGAAAATTTCGTCGTAAGTGAGAAAATATTACAGGGGCTTAACGTTACTGCGCCACCTTACGGAAACGTGGTCCCTTATGCTGATTTATGGTGTAAAAACGCAGGTAGGTATATATCACCCAAACCTAGAAATGAGTCTCCTCTTCCTTTCTTGTTTAGGTAAAAATAAAGCATATGTTTTCTTCTTTTGATAATTACATAGTGATTTTCAGGCTTTCGTAGTATAATATTATGTATTAACATTAAAAATATACCAGTAACAAAAATTCCATCACGCATATTAAGATCATTAATTGGGTAGATACCGACATTTAATTTGAGAAACTTTGAACAATATATTTTTTGGCATTTAGCTTGACTTACAAAAAATAACTCGTGCAAACTAATAAATTAAATAATAACGTATTGATAAGGTACAAAAGGAAATAGTAACCGCCCAGCGAAATTCTAAATTACCCGGATTCATTGTAACAACATAATAAAGAAGCATTTTTTTATTCATTAAATGGAAAATATGAAAGCCTAAAAAGTCCGCTATTTGGTAAAAATTAATAAAGTTACTGAGGAATTATAGTCCTAATACAAATGATGAAGATCGCGCGCTCGGACCGCCTGCGGATTAACATGAAGCTGCGACTGCTTCGAGTGTTAATGGAGAAGTCGCGTATCAAATTCTGTTTTTTTATATCTGTGTAAGAAAAACCTTAATAAAAAACTTGAGAGGTGTCAAGGGACACCCGGATGGAACGAAGTTCCTTTCGATTTAAGTATTGTTTTACGCGCTCAGCAGTGTGATTCAGTAAAATGAAACTAGATGGCCGTGATTCAGAAAGTTGTACAGCGCCATCTAGTTTCATATTACTGAATCACTTCAAAAAGTGTTAGCGTGATTCAGAAAGTTGTACAGCGGCATCTAATTTCATATTACTGAATCACTTCAAAAAGAGTCGTGACAACTTTTCGTAAGAATTTTTTCGCGCGATAAGGAACTTCGTTCCAAAAAGCAGAATATATTTAAAACAATAAAATGAAACAGAAGTACATATTCATATATTTTACAATAATTTTGGGCTTACTTATTTAAATTCAAAATCTTTTATTCATATAGGTTTGACCGATATTTACGAACGTATTTTTTGAATTGTCCCACCATTTTGAAAAGTGGTTTGCCATGGAGGTGAACAAATGACGAAGGAATTATTTTATCCTTGAGCCCTCCTTGTCCACTTATCCTAGTCTGGTGCGCAATGCTGAACAACGGTCGAGGCTTTGATAAGTCATCGGTCCCTGTTAGTACCTAATTGGGTTCCGAACGTCCTATTCCAAACTTGATCGTGCATTGTATGGTTAAGGTACCTATACCACCAAGTAAAAAAGTTCAGGACTCTTAAGACAGTACAAGAGGGCGATATGGCTGAAAGTGAGATGCCACATCCAATATTTCTCACTCTCCATCAATGAGCTAAATTAATGTTGAGCACGTTTTATGTTAATTCGTACGTCCCTCTGCCTCTGGTTTACAAAAATAATAGACTTGTCACCGGTGGAAACACAGGCTTGAATTAATTTCACTTGCAAATGCACTAATCGGAAACTGAATGCTCATTGAACGATGTTTATGATATAACCGATTGTAATGCAGTCGTCCACGTTGGTGGTTAGTGCGAGTTGCATTATTTCATGTTTCTTACTATTTTGCCGCTGAATAATATCACCGGTTTTAAATATCCTTACGGAACTTGCTTCAAGATGTTATGGTGATAATTACACCGATAGTAAAAATGCATTCTCGTGCAAATGTAAGACCCTTGAATTAATCATTATTTGAATGTTCAAACAATCTGTTTGGAACAGGCCATAGAACATTTTCCAGGATAATAAGTACCCTGTATCTTATTTTACATAATGGTATACTTACTTGTGTACTAAATTTCCAATTTGTGCAATTTTAGTGTAAAAAACATCCACACTCACAAACTTTCACATTTGTAATATTAGTAGGATTATAATATTATACAGGCTACAGCAAATGAAATAACTCAATGAAAGTTATTGGTGAAAATGTAATAAAATTTTAAGTGCATTCTGCAAATTGTATTTATCCGAAAGGTATTTAGTGACGAAAACATTAATGTCATTCCAACATTTTATTACGTAAAAGCTCAGAGCCACTGCAACACTGGTCACAATAAGCGTACAAATCACACACTTTACGACCGCTTATGTGGAGTTAATTTTACACAAGTTGCACACATTTAAGTAACAATGTAAATTAGTGAAAGTTACAAAGGAAGAAACATCATTTGGTTAAATGGGTAATTAAAGTTGTTTTAATTAATTTCAGTAATGACTTTATAAACATGTCATAATGTCATGGTGAAAACTTGTCATGTATTGTTTGTGTTGAAAAAAAGCAACAACATCGGAATTAAGGTTTCATATAATCGCGAATGGGCAATTCTCTACATGTAACAGTTGGTCGAATTGTTGAATCGATTAAGGGCATACCGATATTTTTGCATTGTCATAATTACGGTCCGTGAGTGTGCCAGGATACGGTAATTTTATGTTTAGCAAAGAAGATCCGCAATGGCTATTTAATCCTTTACCACAGAATGGATCGAATTTTATCGAGCTTATATTACACACTCATACGTGTACGAATGTTCATTTCCCTCCTGCTAAGGGTCATATCCATTCCCTTTTAGATAGGTATAATAATTTGGCTTGATGTCATAATTCTCGCGCACGAATGCACCAGAAATGGATTTTCCGATAGAATTGTTACGTTTCGATCGCTATTGTGTGTTCTGTTAGGGGATTGGATGAAACAATGGTAAATTTTTTAGTCCACTTAACCCTTTCATGGAATTTGGTCAGGCGTGAATTTTATTTTGTAAAACGCATTTGACAGCTTTTGTTTTATTTGAAAATATATTCGAAATGGATTTGAAACTGGAATTTGTATCAGGTCTGAAATATGAACAACTTATCTATTTTAAATTTTTTTGTATAAATAGGAAGCTAATATCTAAGAATGATATTACTCATTTTTGAATTATCAAAAAAACTTATTAAAGTAGGTATTAGAAATAATTGCACAATAAAATGTGCACCGTCTAAACAAAATGCCATGAATGTAAATCAATACCAAGTTATCCTTATTGAGCTCTTAAGTTTGCGTTTATTTACGAATTTATACCTCTAATAAATTATGAATAAACTACTAGAATTATAGAGTGGCAGTTAAAATCGTGAGTTTATTGAGCATAATATAAATTGCTTATCGAGATTATAATTTTATCTATCTGTGCTATTTCAGGCGAAACTGTCAAATTAAACCAAACTACTCGAAGTCTTCTAAACTAATATTATTTTAGTTTTGATTTTTGTTTGTTTGTAATGGATAGACTCATAAACTGCTAGACCGATTTCAAAAATTCTTTCATCAATATGGGATTAAATTAGGGATTAAATTAAATTAGGGATCTACATGAAAACCGAAGCAAAGCGAGTTATAGTCGAGTTATAATTACGTTGCTTACTCAGAAATTAATCAACAAATTTACTCAGTACCTAATTAAATTGACCCTCCTGGGATATGAGGCTGATCGGAATCAATTTAAAAGAAAATGTAATATTGACAGTTATTTTATTTAAGTACTTTTATAGCAAACAATTAATACAAATTTTAAGATGAAGAATAAAAATTTAGATCTTGATACTGCTACAATAAATATAAGTAAAGGAGTGTCCAGTATGCGGAGAGACACGTGCCCTGACGTGGGTCATTAGTAGGTTTTCAGCCAAGTACTTAGAAAGAAATGTATGAGTTTCGGTACTCAAAGACTCCATAGGAAATGCTGAAAACACAAGAAATCATCTTAATCTTTCTTTGCGTTGCAACGAGTTACGCGATTGAGTCACAAAGCGTTCCATTCACAAATGGTTCTACACTAACTGACCTGGTGGACAGCTCCACCTGGGTCGCAAAAGAGTATAATTCTTCTGTCCATTTTCAGATAGGTAATGATCGTCAATACCACCAACTTAATGTTTTTCTTCTGATTACGGAAAGTCCTGTAAACATAACGAGTTCATAAAAAACTTCGATAATTTATATTCCATGCAACAATTAATAAATGACTGGGATGTGTACCGACTTCGTACAACGATGATATTAAAAATTAAATTAATTTTAATGAAGATAGGATTTCTGACGCGCACATAGAATCCTTTGTTGTGACTGCCTGAGGGGCGAATAGGGGGATTCTTAATTAAGTGTTGGCGTAGCTCTTTGCTTAATGCGATGAGTTCACGCCTCGTTTAACTTTCATAAAATTCTTTTAAATTCAGCAATTTTTCCTCAACTAGCCGAATAGGATTTCCACGTGAAAGTTCCTTTGTAGTTCACAATTTTTGAATCTAATTTCACGCTGGTTAGTGGAGAGCTGGATTAATTTTACGCTATGAAATTCAAAATTGCTTTGAAAAAAATTAATGAAGTTTAAATCCTTTATTCGAGTTCTTACAGGTATATTATTTTTATGTCTATTTATATTGAGCGAAAATCTTGAAACAGTAGTTTTATTATTCTAACATTAGCATCTACGTGAAGAAAACAAATTGTAACAATTTTTAAGTGTGGTAGGTATATGTGGGCGTCAAAGAAGTCGGCTAAGAACGGATTTTAGGAATATGAGGCATGGAACTTTGTATGGGGTGAATGAAAGTATTTTACTTTTATGTTAATACCAAACTATTTTAAGCGTACGAAGTACTGGATATTTTTGTATTATTAGTTGTTTATAGACGTCAGTTTTTTAGATTGTATGTGACAGTTGTAGCAGCACAGTACGTATTGATAAAATTTTGGCATGATGTAGCATGATACACTCTAATATTCCTGGTTGTCTAAAAATTTATCGTTCCTTTTTCGACACGTTTCATTTCCTCAAAACCTGTATAAATCTTGTTAAAGTTTGTTAGTCTGCGAGCGTCTGTTTGCAAAGATAAACCAAACTGAAATCCGATGAACACAAGTGCGCAGTTGCCAAGTTTCAAGCCTTGCGAAATTTGTACCCGGCCACACGTTTCCAAACACGCACAGTAGGCAACCTGTCAGCAAAATATAAATGTTTATTGAACATGAAAACAGTCCTCACACTGTAATAGGCACTATCCAGATACTAGATAAAGTTTACTCTCTCTCTTCAGTGGTGTACAGAGTAGCTGTGGTTTCATGATGATTTAAAATTATTATATTAGTTGGTTTGTTGGACTCCTTGGCTATTGCAGTTCTCGCAATACTTTTACAGCTACAGATGTTTTGGCCCAATTACATAAATCATAAAAAATTCTTCAGCATTTCCGTGCTTCGAAAGGAACGTAAATCTATCGGTCCTGTTTGTTATCATGACAGTCGTTAAGCCATGTCGGAGGCCGTCTGGCGGGTTGGAAACTTCCGACACTCGAGTTGGTCACTCCTCCACCAATCCGCACTGAAGCAGCGTGGTGGAGTATTCTCTAGGCCTCCTCAAGAGGAGAGACCCATGTGGGTTGAACCCACATAAATCATAATCAATTACAGACTTTCGTCTCGATCGTTTACTTTTCTTGACTTTTAATTTTCAACATTAATCAATTTCTATATTACTATTTGTTGTTATGCTACTTATAGGTACACACTTTGGGTATGAATACCTAAAATGCATTTGTATCTCTTGCTAAAACAAGTAAGTAGACCTAACCTATTTTTTGGCCTTAGTAACACGGCTTAGGGATTGCGTCATTTCGTCAATCCGACGAAATGTAATCTAACAAAATAGGTACGGGTGGTGTATAATTCTACAATATTTTACCTTCAACGATGTTTTGGAACCCTGTTGGAATAACACGTCTAATCCCGAATGTCTCAAATGGTCGACTGTCTGTACTCTGTAAATGAGTTTTTTTGGGCTGGTACAAAAACTGCACATTGGCAATCGTTTTAGTGAATGGTGTACATTAAACATTATGCGTATACTTTAATTTCTACTAACTGAATCTACTTCCGTAAAACAGAATGTATTGGCTTTAGCAATTAAATGTAATAGAAATTATTTAAAATCAGTTGTTTGCTTAAGAATATTATACCTATGTTAAAAAGGAGATAGAAAAATCACATGAGTTGCTAACTGATGGTGAAATTAAAAAACGATAATGGTAACATAAATTATGTTATCTAATATATAAAATTCTCGTGTCACAGTTTTCGTTGCCATACTCCTCCGAAACGGCTTGACCGATTTTGATGAAATTTTTTGTGCTTATCCGGTATCTATGAGAATCGGCCAACATCTATTTTTCATCCCCCTAAATGTTAGGGGTAGTCCACCCCTAATTTTTTTTTTTATTTATATGGCAAAACAACGTTTGCCGGGTCAGCAAGTAACTTATAAACTCAATTCGGTATGTAACAAACTCACGAAACGAAACAAATAGTTAAGCTGAGGAATAAATAATAAAACACTTGAAGTATTACAAAATTTACCCAATTTTATACCAGTGAAAAAAACATAATCGATTGCAAAAGTTATTATTGCACAAAGCACAAAGCGCATAATTAGGTGATTTTTTTTCGCCATTTGCTTTTAAGGAGCGGCACCAACCCTAATAGAGATTGCTATTCCGATAATCCATTAATTGATGTTGTGAATATAACAGTTAAGCTGATTTTGTTTAAGCAAACCGCCTTTTGTAGATTTATAAGCAACAAAAGCGGGATTAAAATGATGAATCGTAAGTAAAAACGAAACGTTTGAGGTGTACAGAATAAGAAATTGCTACCTTTGTTAATAATACTGTAGCTACCTTATTATGGTAGAGAAAAATGAGTCGGACAACAATGTTTGATAGGCCATATTCATTAATGTCATCATTATTAAAGTACTTACTTTTCTTTTATTACGTCGCAAGATATAAGTAAATGTCATATCACAGTGTAAGAAGTTACAGAGGACCATCACTTTTGATAACGGATGAAAAGTCGACGTTGTCTAGACATTGTATTATTACGGTAGGGTTATCACATGACACAAAATTAAACGTCATTTAGCTAATGATAATAAATGAAATATTGTTGGTGCTTATAGTTTTCATAGTACTCACCCTAAATGATTTTGCCGGAGCTTAGAGTTCCTGGCCACTGTAGGTATCTAGTAAAAAAAAAACAATAGTAAAGCTTATTCCTTCACAAAAATGTCAAATAACATTTAGATTTTTTAACAAAAAGTCATAGTGGACACTAGAAACAAACATATTTTGAAAAATTACGTGAGATTAGGGGGATGAGGGTGGAGCCAAATCACACGAGTCTCACGACATATCACGAGGGAGGATGGGGTGTGTCTGAAAATCGTTAAAAATACCTCACATAATTAATGGACGACCCCAAAACTGTATATTATTTAAACATTATAATTACCATTTTACGTAAAATCTAATAGTGCGTCTAACAATTTGGCCAGGGATGGTATTATCCAGTATACACAACCGACGCTAAAAGAGTTTGTATTCTGTTGTAATTGTTACTTATTCATTTAGATTAGTGGATATAAATTCGAAAACGCATACTTTTACCAGGTTCTATAGTTTTTACCGTCCTGTGGATGATCCCAACCACAGGGCAGCTATAACGTAACCACTTTTCCACGCATGAGAAAGTGTTCACGACACTGCTGCAAAACTATTCACATGTAACGACTGGTTGTCTGTAATACCCGTACGCTAGTAATTTTAGTTCCATACCTGTATTGCTTTTTGTCGGTCCAATATAATGTGGTTTTGGTTTTTAGTTCAATACTCTTTAAATGTTTTCTTCCCAATATGTATCTTATTATATCTTTGAAGATCATGAAGTCTACGGTTCCGTTGTTATGGTCAGATAGCAATTATTGTTGTCTTATCGATGAGTAAGAGCTTTCATGTTCTAATTGCGGTTTTACTAACTCATTATTCACATTAAACTCTAAAGATTAGAGTCAGGTAACGTGCAGTCTAGATGATTTTTTGCTATTGCATGGCATACTGCAGTAGGTATGCCACTTTTTTTGAGGCTAGAAGTGATATCTAATTTATTTTTATGCATTCCATTTTTAGGGTGAATCGATTATGATCTTTGGTTTCAGATCTGGTGTTTGCTCTAATTTATGGTATTTTGGTAATAAAGGAAGAGTACACTTTCTTGCTTTAGACTACATATATTTATAGATAGACTAGGTTAGCCACTTACCCCTCCACAAAGCACTGAATCAGGGTAATAGAAGACAGCTTAGTTACCCATCAAGATTTAAAGTTCTAATTTATTGTTAGGTGTCCCCTCTCTAGTGAATTTCTCATACCATATGATCACAGATAAAGGCCTACAATTATGTAGTGTTCTGTATGCAAAGCGGCAGAGACGGCGCCTTATGAAATGACCGCCACGCCATATACAGAGCTTCCCACAAGCGTTTCGCAATGTACTGTCACTAGCGCACGATGTTAGGCTAAATACGACGTATCTACTGCTGAAATGTATGTTAAATACTATGTTACCTTCAAACTCAATGTGCAGGTTTAAGACATATGCTTATCTGTTATATGTTTTTATGTTATTTTGTTCTGTTACAATATAATGTAGTCTTCTGATAAGCAGCTCATCTCTTCAACCTAACATAGCTAACTGGTACAGACTACATATTGTCTACTTAAAAATAAACATGGGGGCGCGTTATATTATTATTAACGTGCAAGTGGTAATAATTAAGAAACATTTTAGATTGAATTAATATACATAAACATTTTCGCTTCAATGTACATAACAATAATATTTAGTGAGGGTACGGTCATTTTTAAATAAACGATCTCTAACTACGAGCTCCTAATATAGATGGGCTGCAGCCCACAAAATTGGGTATGAAACATTATAGATGCTTTTAATTTGATGGAAGCTGGAAATGAAATTATGAATCGTTTCATTTATAACTATAATTTGCATCCAAATTCTTTAAAACACAAATAAAATTAAGGTAACGCGGACCGAGGCGTACAGTACAAATATCTCACAACCTACAAAATTTAGTATTTTGATATTTTGCTCACATTACCACCAATTTATATGTCAATGTTGTTTCGTAGTAGTAAACAGAGGGTTGGGTTGGGTCGGGGGTACAAGGGTGCAAAGGTCTAATCGACCCGGGCGCTAAACTCTGCCGCGTGCGCTTCAGTTACGGGTTATAATGAACTGCGGTCGCAGTTTAGGGTTACCGGATTTTAATCCAATAAAGCTTTTAAGTAACAATTACTAAATTATACGTAAAATTGCAGTTTTAATATTCAAAGTTGTTGGTTTAGTTAACTTTATTTGATACTAAATGGGCCGACGGCTTTATTGCAAACTACTACTGCAAACTGAGTTTTTTTCACTCTGTGATATAAATCTCTTTATCTATTATAATATAACTTGAACAGTTCCTAAAACTAAGATTATTTATTAAGTAGGTATTTATCACCATTTTAGTACTTTTGTATATAATATTTGTATGTATATTGTTAAAAGGACATATTCATTTATATTATGTGATTTCAGTGCTTACACAAACAATAACATTAGGTATTATTCAATCAATTCAATCTTGAGACTTACTAAACATTATAATATGTTCATTTACGTACTTGACACATTATACAAAAATATAAAAGTTGAGGAAAAACTTCTTCCATCCCATAAATATAAACATCCAACTATCCACTAAAGTGACATCTAATAATTCCGTTTCCCGCCTAATTTCACGACTTCCACACGTGCAAATTGATACGACTGAACCAATTGGATGCGTCCTGATAATTCGCACGATTTATTTTAATACATGTCAATGTAAATAAAGAGATAGTAGCCACGTGACCCCCCGGCCGTGGGACCATAACCTTAAATCAGGAATGGGGCTCTAATTGCTTAGAAAACATTAACGGAACTTAGGAATCGGACGCAAGTTATAAACTGAAAACTGATAGAAATTACTTACGTACTTACTAAAACTATATTTAATTTTAGAATCAGTACCTTAATATGTACAATATAATAAGTATAAAATATTTATCATGTGCATTGGCTTGAACCCATTATTAGCGGAACCCACTAATAACTGAGGAGGCCGGAGGAGTTGTAAAGTTTGTAGAGGACTTGACGCGGCATCCAGTAAACTTGACGGTGTATGGCCACAGTATGGCTATCTCAAGCTGGATGCCACATCAAGTCAAACTTCAAACATGACAAGTAGATACACTTGATCGTGTATGACCAGCTTAAAATATACCACCACGCTACTAAACTACTTTTGGGTGAAAGATTTAAATGTCAATATCACATTTATATTTATAAACACTTTTTATAAATTTAAAATATACTACAAAAATACAGCATGAAAATACTTTATTGCACTCAATAAAAACGCAGGATTTTTCTTCCAACCAACCAACAGCGATAAAAAAACATGAGGATATATTCCATTAATATGTTATTTATAGTTTTGAGGGATCGCAGACCTGAGTATTGGATTTTAATTTCAACTTGATGCTTCCGCGATTCCCGAAAAAAAGGAGTTGCTAGACAGTCCGATATACAGACGGACAAAAATGAATGGACAACAATAAAGAACTCAGAATCAGACTAAGAATCAGACGTGAATTATTGTTATCGTTGAATAAAAGGACACATTATGATTTTAAATGTTGAATTCATGGTGTGGACAGTTGGTGTGGATTTTGGCTGTAATAGATTTTATTAGTTATAAGTATTTTGAGGTACTTTACAAGTTCATTCATTAACATTAACAAGTTCATTCATTATTCTGACGACCCGTGTGGCGCAATGGTTACCATGCCGGATCGCCACGCCAAGGGTCCTGGGTTCGATTCCCAGCGAGGCAGAAATTTGAATGATGAGTTTGAATTTCTGTTCTCGGTCTGGGTGTGAATGTCCTTGTCTTGTGTGTTGTCCATGGCACCCACGACACAGGGAATCCTAGTGTGGGGCTATGAGTGTGAAGCGTTATTTAAAGAAAAAAAAAAAAAAAAAAAAAAAAAAAAAAAAAAAAAAAAAAAAAATTAAATACTGGAGGGATAGTTACTGACATAAAGGAATATTTGGTGGAACCCGCTTATTCTTATGACTCACGCCAACCATAACTGAGACTTGCTCTGCACTGCATGTTCTACTTTTACAGATATTATTATGCCCCTCGCTCCATAGGGCTGCATGAGAAGGGACGTTTAGACCATGTTTGTTGCGTAAACGAACGACACTGGGACAATTGGATTCGCAATAAATTATGTCAGTCTCCCCGTCACTTGCAACATTGCTCTTTTGATTTCATTCTCAACATGACTATGTATAAATCGATGGATCTTTGTAATGGATCTTAGTGGATATCGTCATTTGTACGGTAGAGTCATGGCACTGAAGTGATCATTATGTGTATTTTAATTTTATTTTAGTTTACGTGTGATAAAGTGGAATATTATAATATATTAAAATAATAATGCTTTCTCGGTTTTCATAAAACTGGATCCAAAAAAATCCGCCAGGGGTAATCTCATAAAATTCAATTTTTTAAAATTAGCTACGAGTGCTCACTGCTCGTATCCATTTTTAACTCAGTCTGAAGTTTGAACTAAATGAATGATTCATCGGAAATATGAAAAGGAATCCTCACTAGAACTCCACTAGAGCAAAGTTTCATATATCTCCTCTATTACGAGGAAATTACCACGCTCTGTAGCTAGCTAATGTGTCGAAACTATACTGATATCAAAACAATAAATAGTTTCAGAACCAAGCTTTGACTAATATTTACTATCTTAATAATTAGTAAAAGCTTAGTCGAGGTTCGTTCGATAAAGCTGCGTGTAAACGGCCGGCTTCGCGTGCTTAAACTACGGCGTATATAAATTAAAATATAATTGTGTTATCGTGACCCCATAGCTTTAAAATTCACCAACGTCGTACAACAGTACCCTTATTACTAACAGGTTAAGGTTCAAATTCATTTGGATGTTGCATCGTTTCGAGATTTAACGTTTAGTTCCCAACGACGCGTTGAAGTGAATGTCCATGATACAGTGAATTGTAGTCTTTTAGTAAAGAAAAAGGGATTGGAAATTGGGCAATAACGTTCAATTGCTTATTAATAAGAGGATAAAATGGTGAAAAGTTATGACAGTCATGAATTCGTTTTGTTAAAGTTTTGTTTATAAATGAAAGAATGATTTTTCAGTAGTATTCGAGAAGAATTACCGTACTGTATTAATTAGTGTATTAAGGTAATTTTATAATATTTATTTAATAAACATTCACACTCTCCGCAACCCTAGAATCCTGCTCTATACTTAATAGTCTTGATGTTTCCAAATGAAAAAACACTTTTACTTAAGGTAATTTGATTTTTACGAAATCATACACGTATAAAAACTCGCTCTCCTACACATCAAGACAACTTTTGCCACAGAAACAAAAGATTAAAAAAAAATTGAATTTGGAACTACTTCGAGACAAATGACGAACAATTTGGTGTAAAAAAGTTTTTAATACAGCCAGTATTTTTTAAGATATTTAATTAAGAATAAAATATCCCTAAAAATGTAATGATGAGTATATTATAATTTTATTTTATGAACATCTAAAAAATGATGAAATCCCTGAAAAATCATCTATTGTAGTTAGTGTTAGCAGATTTAACCACTTAGCCAAAGATTTGCGGTATGTATTCGCTAGAAAATTTATTTAACGTCTCAGGATATCTAGATTAGATAAGACTGGCAAATACGAATACTTGTATGCTTTGCTCGCATTACCTTTGCCGTCCCTAACTAACCAGGATTTTCCATTAGGGGACGTAATTCCGTGAATCCTTTCTTAGCAGATGAAAGTAATATTACTATAAACCTACACCTGCAGAATATTAAATTTTGTAGTTTTTATTTATTTTTGACTCGTGGAAATAAAATCGTTACAGCCTTGGGAAGATTTAGATAGAAAGTAAGGGGACCTATAAATTAGATTTTCTTTCTAGATTATCTTCCTATTAACATTGCGTAGGAGAGTCATCTGTGTATCCACATGAGATCCGGGATGAGTATATACGTTGAATCGCTACCGAAGAGATTTTAATAGGTAAGCCCAGCCTTTCAGAAGAAGGTGGGTATTTCTTTGGAAATTATCCCATAATAACGATACAGCAATAAATATTATTACCTTTAGCGATAAGTGGGTGGTATTTTACTTCAATATAGAGATGTAGCTGTCAAAACAATTTGTTGGACTAGAATCTTGTGAAATAGTAAAACAAGCAGGGCACTAAATAAACTTATATTACCTTGCTGGTAGCAAACTAAATATTATACATACTTTATTTGACAGTAACCAGTTAGAGAAATATTGAGTAAATATACCTTACAAGTTATATTTACTTGAAATTTCCTTTAGGAGTTAGAGTGCTCACCAATCTTGCACATTTGTAATAAACAAACAAACCCATTTTTATATACTCGGAGCTCGGAGATTGGTTATTGTATAATGCCTTTTGAATAGTGACAGTTTCCAGTAAAAAATATCTTAATTATGTATTTTGATTATTCAATACTGAAAGGTGATCGTTTTACTTCAATGCCCAATAACCAAACATACCTGAAGTGCTTGAAATTGACCTGTGTGTGTGGAATCACTTATTTCTGGCTCATCTACTTATTATTTTAATTTAACTTTCAGTCTTTGTTATTCGTAATAGAGAACAAAGGAACAATCGGAAAACGGGCATGAAAACCATTGGAATTTCTTTCATGCCATTTTCCTAAACCAAAAAAAAAACCTATTCCATGTTTGACGTCAAAAATCAATACATGCAAATAGACTAGCATGTCAGACTTCTAATGTGCCTGGCGTACAAGAACACCGCCAACATGGCCTAACTTTAACCGGTTTAAACCGGTTAGCACCGAATTTGTGGTTTGTGTGCATTGAAATTTACGGCCCCAAGTTATGGCAACTACAATGGCTAAACTTACCTTCCTTTATGGTAGTATAGATCAAAATTAAAAGTTTTAAAAGGAAGTTAGACGATAGTTTATCATAAGAAGTATTTGCACCTTTGCTTTAGGAAACTTTACAATCCAGTAAATTAAGTAATTTACTTAATCATGTTCTATATTAAGTAAATGTGCTTAAAATTACATTTGCTTGCTTAAAATAACAAAACAGTGTCGCCTACAAGTAAAAACCGACCCCTGTAATGAATCTATTTTTGTATACTTCCCAAAAATATTAAAAACTACTTACTGAGAGGATGTCTCTATTAACACTGCACCCCTCGTGTTGTCATTGATTACGATGATTGGGCTGACATTTGGATCCATCGTTTTTTATTCTTGAGATTTTTTTTGTTATTATACATTGTGTTGACCCTAAAAATAATCTATTGAGAAATAAATGTGATATAACCCTATGCGACACATATTAAACAGTTTTTACAATACATGAAAACTTATTATTTTTGAGACATTTCAGCTTGAGAATTGAATAAACAAAATATGGAATTCTTAATTGGGCTAAACTATCATAAAGTTGACTACGACTCATCGCAGTCCATGCATAATTCAATATATCACTTGCTTGGGGTTTTTATTTGACACCACTAAAGGCACAAAAGTAACAAACATTTGTCTGTAGTACTCTAAAGCAATCAAAATGTGAAAAATGAGGATTATAAAAGTATCAAAGGACGTCAAGTCATAAATGTTACTGAGGCACGTAAATGCAGCTTAATATTATCCCAAAAATGAAAAAGAATATGTTGCGCTATAATTTTATTGCGTTGTATAAATTTTACATAGGAATCCTTTTAAACAGTAGGCTGGAATCGTGCGGGACGTTTATGGCTATTCCGTCTGCCGTCTTCCCGAGAACTTGTGTTGCGATACTAAATAGAAAAGTAATAAAAAAACTTGTCGAATGTTTGAGAGTTGCTTAACCTCGGGCGGGTATCGAGTGACGAGTAAACGATAATAGTTATCGTCTTTTATTTCGAAGAAACAGAATACAATCGTGGTCGTAGATAGGTTAATGGTATGAATGAACATCAGTCTTTCGCAGTGAACCAAATTCGAATCCTGCGAGTAATTTATTTTAACACGTAACATCCTGCATGTATTTTGTTTAATTTGAAGTTTGAAGATTGTCAGGTTTAGTTTGAATAAAAAATTATCATTTTTTATCCCCCATAAGTTTAAATTTCAATCACAGACTGAGATATACCTATCAGTCACTTAATATTAATAGGAGTTACAGTAATCGAAACCGTTTTGAGGCATCATCGTCACTTAGCGAGCCGAGACCCGAGTCCAACTTGAGACATTTTGAGATTATAATAATATGATGCCATGATGATGCCCCCGTCTATGACTACATCCATCTCATACATTGTGCATCGAGAGAGTCAGGACGCTTGTACCCTCGTTTCTTGTCCACTGTCGAACAAGACGTCGCATGGAGTTATATATACTCCGTGTATAGTGATAAAAAACTTGTCGAATGTTCGGCTCCGTATTTAAATGAAGAGCACAAGCAATTTGTGCTGAAAGTCATAAAAGTCGTCTGAGCCGACGGCGGAGGCGCCGACGCTTCGCCTTTCTCAAAGCGCTCTCTACACCTATTAAAAAGTTTAGGACTTCTATTTTTGGCTCCGTCGACACCGCCGTACCAAATAAGATGTATAGGACAACTTGTGGAAGTAACTTACACGGAAACTTTGAAAAAAGCATGAATTGAACGCTTTTATATTAGCGAGCGAATACTTTGACGAAAGACGTAGTTTCTTAAGTTTTTGAGTGGGTCAATTTCTAAGTGATTTATGCGCGATACGCGGATTTATTCAAACAGATTATCCCTTTATTATTCTTCCTTATCAATACTAATTGAAGGAATACTTGAAGCGCTAATAGCCCGGCGGCTTGTGTCAGTCCTAAGTGCTCGACAAAGTTAAGCAACAGCGGGCGCGGTCGGTAGTTGGATGGGTGACCGGTAGTGGTAAAAAATTCATGAGCGTTTCCCTGCTTCAGAGGGCACGTAAAGCCGTCGGTCAGCCGCTGGTTGTTATCGTAAGATAACAGTCGTACAGCCACGGGAGGCCCTCGAGCGGCATAGAAACATCTGAAACTCGGGTTGGCCACTAACCCCTCCACCAATCCGCACTGGAGTAGCGTGGTGGAGTATGCTCTAGGCCTCCTCAAGGTGAGAGACCGTTGCTCAGTAGTGGGCCATTAATGGATTGAAGCCTTATCAATACTACTAGTACTACAACCAAATTACTTCAAAGGAAATGTTATACATAGTATCCTTTTCATTGTGTGGGCATTGTTATTTTCTACAAAAAATTTGAAGCCCGTACTCTTTTGATGATGAAATAATATAAAATAAATATTTATTGATAGTTTAATTTTGTTTTAAGTTAAGTTTTATTCTTATAAGTATATTACATATTTTCTAAAAAAACAATAATAGGTTGTCTGGAAGAGATCGCTGTATAGCGATAAGACCGCCTTTTGTACCTCATAATTATGTCTGCTTTGCTTGTTTACTTGTTGTTGTATTATTTTATTTGGTGTACAATAATGAGTTAAATAAATAAATAAATAATTTTATTAGCGATACATTATAAATGTTACATTATAATAAATGAGCCCATTACCTATACTTATTCTTCGTTCATTCGACCTCTCATAAAACAATATCAAATGTCTGTTAGCACTAAACTTGAACCCTATAAATTCTAACAATACCCAAAGCGCCATTACAGGATTAATTTCAGCAATAACAATATTTCAGGTCGACTATTATAATTATAGCTACACCGTGTTATTGTTATGTAACCGCATTGAGTGTATCAGCAATTGCCAGATGACGACAACAATAATATTCCGTCATTGTTCTAATACTGAGCTGAAGGCATTGAAAGTGTAAAGTTATGTAGAGGTCGTTACAGCTATATTTAGGACTATTTAGGACTTATAGTTATTCACAGCGTTTACTTCTCGGTAACAGGTTTAGGTCACAGAGTAACTCGTTTTGTCTTTTTGACTAATTTGTTAGTACATAAATTCAGCAATAACTAATACATTATTGTTTGTTTGTAAAGTTTGAATTGTTATTGTAATTGTTGATTTCGTATAGACAATTTGCTATTGGCTATTACAGTTACGTTTTAAAAACAGAAGAACAGTGCATACCAATATCATTATTATATTTTTCTGTAGATATGTACGAGTATATGTACATAAGCAGTAAACTGTCAAACGACGTGGCGGCGATTATTTCCCTTTTGATAGTTCTATTACAAAGTTGAATGAGTTGAGTTTGGTGTAAGTATTTTTGGTGTTACAGTTATTGAAAGTTAACAATAAAATACATAGATTGTTGTATGTGATTATTAGTCTGGATTCTTCTCTGATAAAGGGGTTAAGGCTAGACAAGGATGCTAGCCAACTGTGAGTTGATAAGAAACAACTTTTGAGTTAGAGCATTAAGCACAAACACACACACACACACACACACACACACACACACACACACACACACACACAGTTTAACTAAACCTATTAAGTGATTTTATGCGATTTTCTATCAAAAGTCATGTGTAGGTATATACTTATTTTTATGATCATTAATAATCTAATAATAATACTAGTCGTCTAATAATAATCAGTTCATCCAGTTATGGTTACATGTTTATATTGGTTACATCTACACAAGGAACTCTAATATCAGTTACGGAGTCTGCTAGACTCCGTTGACAATAAAGTACGTCTAGTTGCCGCAAGTTAGCGAAGGCTAACTTAGATAACTTAGCCCCGTATCGGGCGCTAAGTCAGCCAAACTTCCAAACTAACCATTTTGCGGAACTAAAAGTTTGCGTTCAAGTTAATCTCTGGTTATCCTGTTGAAATGGTAGGGGGATTTTGACATGAAAGTTCGAAAATTTTCATGTAGCTGCTACCTGTTTTAGAATGCATTAATGGTATAAAACACCTGTGCCCAGTAAGAGAGACGATGTATAATCATTTTATGCATAAACCTAAATTAAAATTAAACAACCCTTGGCAGTTTTCTTAGCACTAAACATAGCTAAGAACAGTCTCGATTAAGTCTCCTTTCATATATAAAAAACTAGTTCCAAATTGGTTCGTCCGTTTGGAAGCCTACACATAGACACACAGATACACAGAGACGTCAAACTTATAACACTTGTATAATACCCTTTCTTCGTCGGTGGTTAATAAAATGCACCAAAGCAGATAAAATTATTAATCCATTACAGCTGGGACTTAAATTAATTTCATCACGTTAAGTAGCAACGTTTCAGCAATTTTAAGTATAGGTATTAGCAGGCTAAAAGATTTATTAACTCTAGACAGATAACAAATATAATGCACATTTATTTGTATCATTTATGATTCATAGAGAGATTCCTAAATACTTTGTCTAAAGTCATTAGGGTGTCCCCATACTAGGCGGTGAAATCAGCCATCAGCTATCAGACGTTCTCGTACTTTGGGGGCAATGCAAGTAATCTGTTCCAGAAGCTATCGTTATAATTATTGTTTTGATTCTGATGATGGAATCCATATGGAATTAAGTAGAACTCCACAAATTTTATAAGTTGACTAGTTCTTTGAAGTCGGTTAGTTAGTAACATACCTACATGGATTTATTTTAACTACTTATGTATTAATTTACATTGATTAAAACTTGTTGATGACATACGCCGAGAAGAAGAAAGAACCATGACTCGGTACGTCTTACACTTTCATCACCAAAATTATATTTTCATCATACTTAAAATATGCTTAAGAAGTATTTTAGTATTTGCATTACACAGAGTAACAATCCACAATTGTACTGAAGTTTCTAGTTGAGAACAAAGGATACCGATGAAACAATTGCAAACTTCTGAAACCCAATTGTTATCGCGCTTGCCATTTCCTCATTCCATCTTGGGTTAAGCAGTGTTTCAATACTTTGTGTACTTACTATGTTAATGAGTTAAGTATGTATGCTGTCCTTGTCAATATAATAAATTCTTTTTTAAATACATTTTAAATAGGTGTATGGATAAACGATAAATAACTAGAACTTAACACTGTATGATGCTATTTACTAAAGGAGGATTATTTTTAGTTCTTCTTAGTTACGTTAATGGATTGCAGCCATGCATCGTTCCAAATTACTTGTCTGTCGTTAGAAGTAAAGGAAGTTAAAACCCTTAATCCTTTACAAGACCTCCTCATCTCTCATCTTGAAAGAGGTAGGAGATTATTATACACTCGTATCCTAAAATTTCTTGTGGTGCGTGAGGCATAGACACAACTGACATAAGATAAACACCTATGACTTGAGAACAATCATTTTGAATTGCACATAAAATAGACCATACAATAGACCATTGCATAGACCATATTATAATGAAGACACATAGCCCGTATTTCTCAGTAGTATAATCGATCCATTCCGATGCAAAATAGAACTCTCTGAATAAACACTTGAACTCTTTCCTACAACGAAACAATTGAATAAGAATGCCATTATCAATTATGTTATTTGAATGCTTAAGCAAATGTATTAAAAAATGTTGATCACTTTGAAGCAAATCGAGTATGTGTTACAAATCATTCTCCCCACGCAGACAATAACTCGTTAGTCGATGGAACCATATATTTTTGCAGGACACGACAGGCCTACGTTTCGTGTAATTGTTGTCAGTTGCAAATGACAGCTACTGAGCTACATATTGTCTACTGCTATTTGTATAGATGATGTTTAAAAGTTATGAGACGAAGATATTTTTATTAACCCCCGGCTAAAGGGATAAGTTTGATGTATCGGTGTATCTGTGTGTCTGTGTATCTGTGTATCTGTGGATCTGTATGTCTGTCTGTGGCATAGTAGCTGCCAAACAGATGAACCGATTTGGATCAATTTTTTTTTAAACGGTGACTTTTAGCTTTTTTGATAATCTCAAATACTCTTAGCTATTTTCAGTGTAAATAAAACTATCGGGGGTTTTTAAATTTAAAATATTTATATGTATGTATGTTTATTTATATGTATACTGGAAAGTCTTGTATGACTTATCCGCTTTTTAACTGATATGTTGTTTAATGATAGTAAAATAAAATTATCTGAATCTATCTATTTAGCTGAAGTATTATAATTCCACTACAGACAAACCTAGGACAAGAATCGCTGTATTCTAATCGAGGTGTACTAATTCACTTGTTACGTGATCTTTGTAATCATGCCACACTATAATATCCGATCATCCGATAATAAGTTTAGCTAATACGCAACTAATTGATCGCAGACACGATCAGAGACATTAAACACGATCAAATAATTATACTAATGCGTGTTCTACTGGTAATTGTGTGGTCATTTGAAAGCTTACCATAATGATGAATAACGGGAGATTAATTCGATACAGCTTAAAGCTCAAAAGCCTATCTTAGATTGAATTTGATAAATTGTTAATTTTATTAATATTTTTCCATAATTTGTATCATGCGCTAGATATTCTTTTACCCCTCCATGAAGGGGGAGACATGGACCCCCATGTTTTTGTTTATTTACAATTCTCATAAAAATACAATATCACTGACATTGACAGTTTATTTAACATTTAAGAATTAAAGTTTAATGATTCATAATTTAGCATCGCGCCTTTGACCGACCGTCTCGTTAAGCACATAATCTATATTGATGAAGCCATTAAAACCTTTCAACACCTCTAATTCTGCAAAGGTTTGAAGATTAATTCAATTTATTTAAGGTTCATTGAATTAGAAAGATCAATGGAACGACATTTTATTACTTTCATAAGGCCTCAGTGATAGAACAATATCAGATTCATGCGAATCCAACTAATGTAGCTACTGTGCGAATCGTGCACCTTCAAATTTTGTGAATAATGTGCGTGTTAGAAATTAATGATCACATAGTTCGGTAAAAGAAAAGGAAAGAAGACGAAAGTGACATTGATTGACGTGGAATTTAAATTAAAAGCTAACTTTTTTACATTTTTTCGTAAATTATGAATTAAACTTCCAGTCATACAGAATGATCGTATTTATTTTGGTTTACGCTAAACCAACAGGCTGGCTTCAACTACGAATGGCCCACTACTGACCATGTGTCTCTACTATTGAGGATGCCTATTAGAGTGTAGATACTCCACCACCAGAAACGGTGAATGTCGAAAATAAAGTGGTTTCGGGACGCAATACCATAAGTCTGGAATGCCTTCTGGACACCCAAAAGTCTCCCAAGATGTGTATTGATGAACAGAAGTGATCGCATATTTGTGCTTCAAAGTTAGAGCCAGATGCCGTTACAACAGACATTGTAGTCGAAGACTTACGCCCCAACTCAGAGTCACTAACGGTTACTCTAATCACACAACAAACAAACAAATATAAACACAACCTTATATAAAGCACAAATTCGGCCTCGTATGGAGTACTGCTGTCACATTTGGGCTGGTGCTGCCAAATGCCACCTGTCAGCATTGGATTCAATGGAGAGGCGTGCTAAAAGACTTATTGCTGACCCTAAATTGGTTGAGACCAATCTTCAGAGCCTCGAGCACAGGCGCAGAGTTGCTAGCCTCTCGGTATTCTACAGGATACATTTTGTAGAGTGTGCGCAGGAATTATATGATTTGATTCCGCCATCCCCATTCCACCATCGAACGTCCCGACGCACGGCGGGTATCCATCCCTTCGTCGTTGACATCCCCCTGTACGGACACCGCGCTTCGCTTCGTCATTTATTATACGTACAGTGAAGGATTGGAATAAATTGTCCGCGTCGGAATTTCCGCTCGTTTATAATATGAGTGTCTTCAAGGCAAGAGTGAATAGGCTTTTACAAAGTTAATGCGCTTTACCACCAATGACTACATCGCCACTTACCATCAGGTAGACAAGCATTAATTTATAAGATATTAAAAAAACTGTACTAAGGAGCGATATAAGTAACCGTTAGTGACTCTGAGTTGGGGCGTTAGAGACGTGGAGCTTGATTAAGAAATGTATGAGCCCTACGGATGGATGGATATGTTACATAGATCAAACAGAATTATGCAGTAGGTACTTTATATATTTTATAAGTATGTATTTCACTCTTTTTGGTGTAATCAGGTTGAAACATAAACTCGTAAGTAATAAGTGTGCGTAAGCTCTTAGTTAATGTAACATTGTTAATGGATTCTTGCTTATCTATCGATGGTAGTAGAACACTGACGACGTTGTCTGTCGAGAACCTTGTGGTAATTACTAAGTTCTGTGCAATATTACAGAGCATAGAGAATAGGGTAGAGTAGTTTTTGTCCAGATAAGTTTAAAGCGAACGAAGTCGCAAGTAAAAGCTACATAGATTCTTATAATCTGGGCATGATTATAAAAAACAAGATTAATGAATGCATAAAGCAAAATAAAATTATTCAATAATATGAAAATTTTGATTATAGTAATACACAATAATGTCTATTATCGTCTACAAAAATTGTTTACGAGACAGTAATTTCATAGATCTCGTAGGACCTTTAATTGTGTAATTAATAGTATAGTATTTGAATTGTATTCTAAAGTTATATGAAGGGAAGTCATAATAAGCCATATCATTACTTAATTGCTGAGCCTAAAGCAGAAACGCTCATAGCCCGGCGGCTTGTGTCCATCCTAATTGATCGACAAGGTTAAGAAACAGCGGGCGCGGTCGATATTTGGATGTGTGATCGCTAGTCCGCACTGGAGCAGCGTGGTGGAGTATGCTCTTGGCCTAGTGCTCAGTAGTGGTTCATTAATGGGTTGAAGTCAAGCCTAAAGCAGGATCAAGAACAAACTAACAAAAGCATAAACAACATGGTAGATACTGAGCGTCATTCATGTAAAACATTCTATAACTTCCTCAACTTCACACAATAAACATTCCTCAGAAGTTGTATGCTCAAAGTTTTCGCTTTGTCAACACATCGCCGCGGATCAAACGTCGTTTTGGGTGTCGTTAACATAGTCTTATCTTTTTTTGGGTTTCCTCAATCAATATGGAACCCTTATAGCTTTGACTTCGGCTTTAAAGTGCTAAGTTTGATTAGAGTCAAGTGCCCTGCCAGCTAAACGGATGGTGTAGTGTGAAAACTATCATGACCAAGTTAGTTTAAGTTGTTATATAACTACAGAACCCTGCGCGTGGCCTGACACGTACTTGGTCAGCTTTTCAGTATATTTATCTCGGACATTTACCACTCATTGACATACGAGCTACGGTAGCTCCGACAGTAGTATTGTTACAATTTTCTTTGAAAATGTCTCAACTTTCAAGACTTTTAACTCATGCAACGGATTATTTTCAATATCGAGGAATAATTATCCCGGCATCGAGTTTAACACGTATTAAATTAACTTGTCTCTGGCTCTGTAACTTTATATGGGCCCACCTAAAATAGAACTACAATCCTAGATGGAATGTTTTACTTCTCTACGTTGCTGTGAGCCGCTTACACTTTTCTTGCTTTACTGTGTTAATCATTTACAATCTACTTAAACCATTTAATTAATCTCTTTATTGTCAATGAATTCATACATTTCTACGAAATTTATTACGTCTATAAATAACATACCTAACGTTATTTATAAAGCGAATTGTACATCCAAATGTTGGGATATTTTTTTAAGAGGAAAGTGTGACCATATGAGGAAGACATTCCTGTGAATTCTCTATAATGTCGTCAAATGAGTGTGGAATCTAACAACCCGTACATAGTCTGCTTAGTTAACTATTACCGTAATCCTTTCTATATTACCACATTACTCTGTATGAATATGTATGATTACTGATTACGTATCAGAGGCAAATGAGCTTGTATTTATAGTATCTAGAACCAAAATCCACCTCGCGAGAGACTGAGATTCAAATCACTGGACTGTTAAGTACTATGCCTATAGCTGCAGTGCTATTTTCTACACCCCGCTTAGTTTTAATTATACCCTACAAAAGATATTGCTTCCCTTTTGAGGCGATGCTCTTTTGTTCGAGGTATTTAATCGATGAGGTACAGCTTTTGTTTATACGCCCCTGCTAGTATAATTACCGTTTTGTCTTTGCCGGGGAAAGTTGTCCAAATTATTTGTATAAATATATTGTATTTTCGGCTAATGTGGTTTGATCACGAACTATTAAATTAGTCTTTGTTTATTTAACACAGACCACCAACTGAGCCTTACAATACAAGTGTGTCGACTTTACGTGCAAACAATTTATTGTTTGGTATACAAACCAACATGAAAATGTTAAAAGTTGGGTTTTACAAACATTTCATACTTTTTATACATGAGTAGATTTTATTGGTATAGTGACACTGCGATTCAAAACAATCTACAAATGAACTGAGTTAATTATGAGAAGCGTTAATTTATTTATTTTAATCATTAAAATATTGTAATTAAATATTATTGCATGTAAAAATTATCACAAATGTAACTAATCTCAAAATATAATAATAATTTAGTATGTACTTACATAATTTATCAAAATTAAGTGCGTTTTCACTGCGTTTCGTCTGTGGTTCAATATGTAACTGAGCACTCAGGGTAAGCTTGATTTCGAAGATGAATGCAGCCCCATTGGGCCCCTATTGAGGTAGTCTAATAAAAGATTTGCTACTACCAATTGTATCTACTCTAAGACGTGTCCTTATTTTTCATATTGTGTATATCATAGCGGTTAGAATTGACCACCCACACAATAAGAAACGCTTCTATTTAAATCGTTACTCCATTCTTTACTCCTCCAAAGCAAACATGTTTGAAATTTTAATAAAGCGCTTACTTTGACTGCCTTGATAATCCATACTTTGTAAACATCGACATCGTTTGATACAATTTCTTACGCGGTAATTGAATTTTAAAAGACATAATTGGCTTTTACTATCGTGCATAATAAAAATAGATTATAATATTCCAGAAGATTCCTAATACAGCGATCCCAGCCACTGTTTTGAGAATATATGCAAAAAGTACATAAGTACTAATTGAAAGCGCTCATAGCACAGCGGTTTGTGTCGATACTTAAGTGATCGACAAAGCGGATGGGTAACCACTAGTGGTAAAAATTTCTTGAGCGTTTCCGTGCTTCAGAGGGCATGTAAAGCCGTCATTGAGCTATATCGGAGGTCTCGGCAATATTAAAACTTCCAACATTTGGGTTGGCCACTAACCTCTCAACCAATCCGCTCTGGAGCAGCGTGGTGAAGTATGCTCTAGGCCTCCTCAAGAGAAGAGACCTGTGCTCAGTAGTGCTCAGTAGTACAAAATTGTTTGTACAAAAACAGTTACACAAACGTAGAGATGGAAACAGTACCTAAAGAAATGGTTCTATTAAACAACCCTAATCTTAAGCAGACAAAACAAACAATACACACATCGGGTACGGCGTCTGAGCTGTAAATAGTCGGCGCATCCTTCCGTCCACTAGTCTCAGAATTGCGTGCACTGGTATCATTTGCTACCCAAGAAACGGTTGTTTATCCGGAGAGATATTGTAAGCAACTTGCGGCTTTATTGCACACGTATGAATGTAAGTTATCTTCAAATAATAAGTTTGTTTTAAAGCGCTGTATTGTAGCTAAAAGCAACATTTTCTACTTATTGTTAGTTTATTTTTGTTGAAATTTAGAAAAGCTACAAGAAGACTCCTTTATTATTATTATAATTTTCAAAATGGTGAACTAAGAAAGAGCTGGTGCCCATCCCCCATTTGATTCGTCTTTCACCCCCAATTTAACCCTGTTAGATGATGAATTTTCAACATATTTTTATCAATTTTCTTAATGCTCCCCCACACACAAATATGTAACATTTCTACAAAGTTTCGTGGTAGAGGCTATGCATATAGGACTGTATATTTACTGTTTTCACTTAGAATTTTTTATAAGTAAGAAAAAGTTCAACATTCGAGAGGCAGTACAAAACGCTTTCGCTGACTTCATCGCCTCCCGTCCGGCAGACTTCTGCAGTAAGTGGTCCAGTAGTTTTGGAGTAAATTGGCTGTAAAGGGCGGACAGACACACGAGTGATCCTATAAGGGTTCCGTTTTTCGTTTTTTCGGAACCCTAAAAGCCACCTGATGGTAAGTTGGACTGAAGTATGAATGGTAAAGCGTACAAGCACTCTTTTCTTGAAGTCATCCACGGCATAGGTGGGCGGGAACGCAGACGCAGGCAAGCTATTCCAACTGATATTAAATATCCCGCATTAAAGCATAAGATGCTTTTTATAACGGAGATAGACCTGTTCCTTCAAGATAATTGGTATAATTTAAGTATGGATTTGTTTACAGATTATGTGCTACTAGCATATCTATAATCTTTGTATACAGTGTGTCCGGTCACGACCTAGCGATAATTTAAGGTTACAAAATATACCTAATTTCATCGACAAAAACACCCATATATGGGGGTCTAGCCCCCCTCCTGTCGGAATGGCCGCCATTTAAATTTTTTTTTATTTTTGTAGATACCTCTGCCGAAAAATGCCGATTTCTCTGGACATAAAGGTCCTACAGATGTAAAAAAAATGTTATTTAAAAGGTAGAAATAGCATCTATCAAATAAAAATAAACATTATGGAAAATTTTCCCTACAAAATATTTTAAAACATTTACAATGCTAATTTTAGTGAAAAAATTTACTGTTTTTTTTATTTTTCTTAACATATTTCAAAAACTAGCACATTGATACTACATTTTTTATTACTTTCCTAATACTTAAGGATATTAATTACAAATTGACGTTAAAATTATTGTTCTTAATTGCGTAACTCGAGAGTTAGGGCTGTTTGAATATGACCCTTTTGCGAGGATCATGAATGTAGAGCGCTATTAATTTTCGATAATGGATTAAATAAAAATACACAATAACTTTTAAAAAACTTTTAATGGCATTACATATTATTATTAATTTAAAAATTGTTCAAAATGCCCACCTCTATTTTTTAGACAGGTCACTACATTCATGATCCTCGCAAAAGGGTCATATTCAAACAGCCCTAACTCTCGAGTTATGCAATTAAGAACTATAATTTTAACGTCAATTTGTAAGTAATATCCTTAAGTATTAGGAAAGTAATAAAAAATTTAGTATCAATATGCTAGTTTTTGAAATATGTTAAGAAAAATAAAAAAACAGTAAATTTTTTTCACTTAAATTAGCATTGTAAATGTTTTAAGATATTTTGTAGGGAAAATTTTCCATAATGTTTATTTTTATTTGATAGATGCTATTTCTACCTTTTAAATAACATTTTTTTACATCTGTAGAACCTTTCTGTCCTGAGAAATCTGCATCTTTCGGCAGAGGTATCTACAAGAATAAAAAAAAATTTAAATGGCGGCCATTCCAACAGGAGGGGGGTAGACCCCCATATATGGGTGTTTTTGTCGATGAAATTAGGTATATTTTGTAACCTTAAATTATCGCTAGGTCGTGACCGGACACACTGTATATTTTTATTATCACACTCTTCATTCTTCTAAGGATGCAATACTGAAGTCCACAAAGACGAAGTCGCGTAGCTAGTAATGAATATTTTTGTTTTGTTCGGTTGTTCATTGTCATTAGTTAGTATGAAACGTACGTAACAAATAAAGTAAACCATAACGAATTGTGTTTCACAGTACGCCATGCTCGCCCACGATTTACATAAATTCATATAAATAGTAACCTGAGGACCATGGGACTCGTTTCCGTGAACTTACCAACAATGCGAAGAAGCTACTAAATATATTATTGTGACAATGAATTGGTCGGCTAAAACTTTTCAGTATTATGTTTTGTTACTTATGTTTTTGTGATCGTCGATAATATAATATTTATCGTTCTAGAGTTAGTTTCAACATGTTTCCGCCTAATGTTAAGATGTAATAAACCAATAAGAGAAATATTTTTTTGAGTAGTTTATCGTAATAAACTCGAAAAAAGAAGATTTTTTTTATTCGTCGTGTACCCTATAGTATGGGGTATTGTTCAAAAGGTCTTCCAATCAAAAATATTATGGGTCTTCTAAGACCATTTTTGGAATTAGAGGTCCATTTACTAGTCAAGTGTCCCCCCCTGCTGGCTAAACGGTTGGAGTTGGATAAGTGAAAAGATTCTCAAAAATAGGGTAGGTATATGATGAATTTACAAGAAAAACTATCACAGCTAGTAGTTAATTTGTAATAGTCGATAAACATTGTATTATTACTTCAAAATCATATGCGTGTGGTCTGACACGGTTTTTATACAACAAAATCGTACGTAGGTACTTGGTTCGTGCTATTGAATTGTTAAAATGCATTTCTCCTATAAAGTGTTATAACAAGTTATCAAATGATGAGAATCTTTATTTGTATTGTAATCATCTTTAATTGTGAAAGATATTTAGAATCAAATACTCGTCGCTATTCATGATATCCATCCATCTATCTCCACCCACCCAGTTACTAACAGTATCCCGTCCGAATACCATTGTAGTAATAACGTATCTAACTTTAATAAATATTCTATTCGTATCTTGATAAATGTATTCATATCTCGGATTTGATACGCAATAAGAAATGAAGGAGAGCGTGATCCGTCCGACTGACATAATCATCCCACGTCCTGGCAGGAGAACATGGGCTATTCAACAGTAAAATGAAAATTATTCAGACGTAAATAGATATGTACAAATATGGCTTAAGATCTGATAGTCCACATATCTAACTCATTCTGTTGAAATAATATTTTTTGGCATTTTTCATTATACAAATATATAGCGTGTAATAATTCCCCCACCACGTCAATTTTCGTCCCTACAACGCAAGATTTTTCATACAGTTTTCACCAATAGATGGAGTGGTTAATGAAGAAAGATTATTAAGGAACAATTATGCTGACTGGGAGCTTCCACCGCTTACACAAAATTTGATGCAAGTCCGCATTTGCACAGGCTTCAGTTTATGCTTTTATCAGCTGTTTATAAATCTACTTACTTCATCCTACAAAATAACATTAATAGATAAAGAAAAGTGTAATAGAATAGCTCTATGCTTATCTAGTAATTCTGTTTAACGAGACAGTGACATCGCGAATCAATCGCGAGAAGTGGAGATAAGCGCGATATCTTTGAAAGATGTAATTGTAGATATGACGTTATATTACAAACGCGATGTCTACTATGCATCTACAATTTATTCGGAATTAAATAGAACTATTCTAATGACGAGGGTAGATTGGTATGTAAAGAACTCCACCACGCTGCTCCAGTGCGGTTTGGTGGAGGGGTTAGTGGCCAACCCAAGTGTCGGAAGTTTTCAAACCACCCGAGGGCCTGCGACATGGCTTAACGACTGTTATCTTATAATAACAACCGGGACCGATGGATTTACATGCCCTCCGAAGCACGGAAACGCTCAAGAATTTTTTGGCATTAGCGATCACCCATCCAACTACCGACCACGCCCGATGTTGCTTAACTTTGTCGATCACTTGAGATCGACGCAAGCCGCAGGGCTATGAGCGCTTCAGAGTAGAATCTTTACTATTTTATTTTGTGAACTTCATAGAGTGTAAGAAAACTTCCTCAGTATAAAATTTTTACAAATATTTAATTAGGAACAGAATATACCTACATCTATATACTCTATTCTCAACTAGTGAAGGCAGTTTCCACCTACCAGCGCCAGACGTTGCAAATCAGGCGCGTGGGTTCGCTCCCGCGGACACTTGTGCTTGTGACGACGACTACAATATCAATTGATGGTGTTATGCAGATCTGACAAATCGCCTCACAATACCATTACAATACCAGTGAGCTTTATGGATTCGTTAGTGATCCGTAGTTGGTTTTGTCGATGATTTATAGAAGATTTTTATCTTTAAGTACATCTTTACTTGAGTGTAATAAAATTGTCAATACAATCATTGAAGATATTATCGTGGTGGCTCATTAATGCAATAGACTCCTAACAATAGTTTTTAGAATTTTCATTTGCTTTTCTGTGCGTTTGTTTGCGCTAATCACAGAAACGGTTTAACGTACATATTTTAAGATGTGGTTTATTTAGAGTAACGCCCAATAATATGCAGACGCCCGTGCCTTGTACATTACGTAACAGATCATTGGTTGAAGCTGAGAGGCCTGGGTCCTTTGTTAATTATATTACTTGTTTGTTGAAAATAAATCAAAAATATAATGCTGATAATAAAGCGGATTAAAGAGCTCTTTATCCTTGGCAAATAAGGATTGATTACAGTCAACATCGCAAGTGGACAAGAAACGTGTGGGTGTAAGTTGTAACCGAAGTGTACACTCAACTTGTGCGTTCGTGACGAGTTGCGAAACGAATTGATGGTGTGATGTAGACTGATAAATGAGTTTACAATATTATCGATCATTTGAATTCGACCTAATTTACTACAATTATTTATTAACAAGTCTAAACACGGACAACATTATAACGCAACTTAGAATGAATTAATATAATCCTTTGTTCCTCGTGTTTTAGTTATTATATACCTACTCATGGAGATTTTATTCAATTAACATCTTTTTTTTCTAAAATGCAAAAGTTACCGTAAGTTTTTAACCACGTCAATAAGAGTAGGAAAACGACAGATTTTTTTTCTGCCAGCCTCTGTTTATCATCGTATCTTCAATCACCTCAAGCATCCCCGATCATTCAGACAAGAGTTCACAACACAAAAGATAAGCGGATGAGATAATAAAAAGGTAGGTACTATAACTGACATAATTTTACGCATTAAAAATATTTTTGTTTTGCTTGTTCCACAAGCAAAAGATTTCAATATCGAACTCAATGTCAACCATCAATCCCTAAAATATTTACTATGAAATCCCGTTAAGTAACTTAGGAGCTCACTTTGATCAGACGGTACGTATCGACAGCAGCCCCTTATTGTCTAAAGTTAAACACTTGAGCAATGAACCATGTCCCGACAGCCAAACTTCGTTACCTAAACAAACAGAGCACCCTCTGTCAATACCGGTGACTTTTATTTACATTCGTGGTGAGATGACTGTATTAGACCTAAGAATTTGTAAGAATAAGTTGAGTTTCAGTGTTCTTTGAGCTGCGCAGATTTTTAACTCAATGGCTCCTTCTGTTTTTTCTCTCAGTCTAATGGCAATATTACACTGAAACTAAAAATTATCCATAGGTACATAAGATTTTAGTTTGCATTACGTTAGTTAATTAAGCCTTTCATGATTTTTCCCATGAAGCAAGAAGATACCTAAATTAATTGTGTTGGTTTACTTGATAATTTTATTATTATTCAAAAACAGTTTGTGTTATAACTATTATGGATTGAAATTTCATTTCATGTTTAGTAGATATTGTACATTTCCTTTACTAACAGTAAAAATAACTTTTAGTTAATTACAATGCCATTTCACTTCCATATCAATAAAAAGTAACTTATGACCAATTAATAATAATAACAATAACTAATACTGAAACATACCTTTCATCATTATTTCACTTCTGCTTACTTTAATAGCAATAGCAATACCAACAACGATAAATTTCCTTAAAGTTTGTAAGCTGCAAGCACTAATTCATTGAACTGTGAACACAGGATATTGACAGCACCATCGAATTGCGCTGGAAAAGCTGAAGGCAAGACATTCTAAAGCGCTGTAAGGCAATTTCTGCGATCGACGTTTGAGAGGCTGAGCACGAACATTTAAAATTGGATCCAAAGTCTTGACAGTAACACGAGTGCACGGAACTATGAGTCTGGCAGGCAGGCGGCCCCATTAAATTTTATCATAGCTATTGACAGTGTTTTGGCGAACAACGTCAGTTCGAAAGAGCTCTGAATGAACAAACAACAAAAAAATGATTTCTTAACCAGAACAGCAAATTTTGTGTAGCAAAATTTTATATTTAAAATGTTTATTACTTAACTGGCAGGTATCAGATATGATTTATTCTTAATGATGTGTTCATCACACATCATTAAAAATAAATAGTATCTATAATAATTAAAATGAAAAAAGCCTACATTATTGGTAACTAGGAGTCTACTCCCCTAACATTCTGAAAAAGTCGACTTATCTGTGATGTGACGTGCACTAGCGTTGAATTACGGCACTTGACTTACGGGGGGAGAGATATATTTTTTATTTATACTTTATTATAGCTAAGTGGTACAAAAGGTAGAATTAATGCTATAAGCATTCTCTGCCAGTCGACCTTTGGTTTAAACAGAGCTGATAAATACACTTGTGGACCCCCGGCTGCGTAACATTAAAATTGACTACATATTACGTTTTAATTCCAACTTGGGAGTTAAATTTACGTAGGTTAAAATGTTGGTTATGTCAAACGTCTTCAATGTATTTCACTTACTGTGAACAAGAAAAATAGTGAGTCAGTGATCAAGAAATACTGCATTTCTCTTCGGCGGCTGCTGGGCGTCAGAGATGCGTCGATGACGTTTGTGTAACGACAATTACTTTCCATTGGTGTGAGTGTTTGCTAATGAAAATCTAAATTTAGTTTTGTCTCAGTATTACTAACAGTATTGTTATACTAACTTTGAATAAAAGCAACAAACTTTCAACCAAATTTTAACTATCCCATAATTTAAGCCTGATATTACTTAATATTTCTCCCTACAAATACAAAGAGAGCCCCTGTTCTAATTTATTCACCTGCTTAGGAGTAACTGCAGCAATAACACTACACATGTGATGTAGTTTCTCTAACAACATCTAGAATTTTGCGCTTTAGTTCACTTATAAACTTTTATTGAAATTTAATCTTTAACTATGGTACTGTAGGTACAGTTTAGACTGTTCGATCCAAGATACGGGCGTTTTATCGCAGGTGGCAATCTGGCAATACGACGAAGTCTGTATTAAAGTTCGGGTCACAATTTAACGTTATAAGGCCATAAGGATTTACCCAGGTGTAGAATACTATTTTGGGAAACTCATTATAAACTCGTAACCTAAGGGAAGTCTAGCGAAGGTCATGTTGTGTTGATAATTGTCTTTTGTTACCGTACCTAGTGCAAATGCTGTCTTTATGACCGTTAAAACCCAAGTTTTAAGACTTTATCATGACAAGTGAAAAAAAATATTTATTTATTTATTTATTTATGGATAACCAACAAGACACACATCAGGTATACAAAAATACAAGAGACAAATATTTTAAGGATTAAATGTTGCCTTAATTATAGGTTACCACGGCATGCATCGTGGACGAAGAAATATAACATAAATACAATTTCTAAAAATTATAATGGGTACTTAATCAGTTTGTAATAACGTATTTAAAAAACCTAATAAAAAAAATTGTATATAAAGTAAAAATAAAAATAGAATACAAAATAAATGCTGACTATCGACCCACGACGACCCATACATATTACGAATGTTGCGTTACCAAATATTCTAAAAAATAGGTTATATGACAAATTTACAAGAAAAACTATCACGGCTATGTTATCATAAGTAGTTAATGAGTAATAGTCGATAAACTTATTACCTCGGAACTCTACATTGCGCGTGGCCTGAAACGCACTTGCCCGGTTTTTTCTTTTGTTTATATGTAAAACGGATAAATTCAATAAATAAACTTGCTATTGTACATGCTAGTATGCACGGGTTTAATTTAATTCTTTTTTCTCTTTTTCTTCATAATATTCTCCCATGAACATGATTATTACCCAAAACCGCGACTTTTAATGTGGAAATACACTTACAAGTTCATTCCTTCCTTGAGGTGGTTTCAGGCAAATTTTATTGCAAGGTTTTATGGCGCCATAAATGTTACACAAACGACCCATACATATTACGAATGTTGCGTTACCAAATATGTTTTTTATTTCGATTTTAATACTTGGTCTACGCATTATGTTAATTTCATGGAATCGTTAAATGTTGCGGTCTATGCGTATGTTTACTTTCTGGTAATGTTTGTCGTTAAATTTCATGTATTATTATTTTGATGTTTAATAACTACGGACTATGGTCAATATAATTTATATACGACCCTGTAGCCTAGTTGGTAGCGACAATGCCTGCGAAGTGTGACAGATATATATTTGTACTCGAGTCGTGGATGTTATTGTGATGTATTATTTGTGTCGTCCATGCCCCCGCAACACAGGTGAAAAAAGTTTTTTTTTTTTTTTTTTGTTTCGGGGGGGAAAATGCATTACGCATACCACTCGGGCGCAGGGGGCACCCGAGTGGTTATGTGGGACTCCCGTATAGGCTAATGAGACCCACGGTATACCCACTAAAAACTCCCCCATCTTCCTCCTCGCCGCCTTGTGACGGGGTTACGGGAACGCTTTCGCACACATCCGCGACCCCGCCAGCGGCAGCCGCCCTCAAGCGGCTCCATCGCGAAAGCCCGAAGGCCCTCCACGATGGGCGCACCAGATGGTAAGGTGCGCCTCCCTCCTCGGCCTTCACCAGTACTGTAGCAAACTCCCCCTGAGTCTGCTACTAGGAGGCCATGGATACCAGATGACTGGTACCCGGTGGAGGATCAGGTCTGTGGTTCCTCCACCGACCACACCTCGGCCGCAGAGGATAGGGCAAGCGGCGCACCGTAATACCGACATGCCTCTTCCTCTGCGGCCCCACCAATGCCGTTTCGGCGGAACGGCCCCGCCAGCTCGCAGGGGGTAGGGAGAGTGGCGCACCGTAATCAGGTGAAAAAACCTACTGTATGTACTAGTAGGAGTGTGTAACAATGAACTAATATACTAATATTCTTTCACTGGTGTGTAAGCGTTAAAAAAAAAAAATCCTTTAGCAAAATTTTAAAATTTTGTAACTATACTTATTCTTGACTCATTCATTAATATAATTTTTTTTTTTTCAACACGTTCCACCTATAAATAAACATTGAATTATTTCCAATTACTCACTACACCAATCGCTATAGAACAGTCGAATTTACAAACTGCTGGCGCAACTAAGTTAAGAACAGACAAAGCGGTCTGTTGAGCAGAAAACTGCATCAGTGTTACAAAGTTTCGTTCAGCAAAGCCCTCAGCCATTACAGTACCATCAAGCAATAGTGCTGAAATGCAGGAACTATATTCATTTACGTACTGTAAGGCTAATTGTAAACAAAGTTGGTCTTGTAGCACTGAACTGGCTGAACCGCGGATGTCTATCTCAGTTACACATGTCGGCTTTTAAAGTTTACAGTGTAGGTGAACGGAGAACAACGTATCTTGATTTCATGGGATCTACTTTAAAAATAAAAGTGATTTGATAATTGTAACTAGATGTAATTGTAAACTGTAATTGTAATGATTATAACAGTAACAAACATTCTGCCCAAAAACTATTTATTTTCTCAATTTAATAACAAGTGACCGCTTTCGCGTTGGGAAATTTCCCATTCCATACTCAAAGTTCACTCAAAAAAATGTTTAACGGGGTGTTTATATACATAATATTTTTCATTTGTGTAATTGAAATAAAATAAACACAAAACATGACCCAAAACTTACTACTGTGCCAGTGTAAACTGTGTACAAATCGTTAAATCCGTTTCTGAGATTATTGGAACAAACAGTTTTATTATATGTTTATAGAATGGATGCGTATATATAACGTTTAAACTCAGCGTTTAAGTATAAAAAGATTTACGTATACTAGTGATGTGAATTCTACACAGATCTTTCACTACAATTCCCGTGAGCACGACAACAGGCGCTTGGCCTGAAACTCGTTAATTTGCGTCGCACGGTTCTTGCCTCCGGGATTTGTGGTATTACTGTTGTTTAAGCCACTGTAGATTTAATATTGTGCATTTATAATTTTTTTATCTTCTATGTAACTAGTTTGAAGAATAATATTTTTTTGTGTTCTTAGTGTAATTCAAGCTTATTTTTTTTTGTTTTCTGGTTATATTTATTTTCTTTAAGCCTTGTGTGATGTGCCGCCATCACTTTATATTTTGAAAAGAGAACCACCATGATGATTTGAATGTATCTTCCAATACCGGCATACCTTTAATTTAACAATATGAAAAACAATTTAACAAATATAATTTACAAATGGATTTAATACAGACTTTGAACTAGTAGCGCGTGCTCAAAGATTGTTTTGTAAAAATTTTATTTTCACATGAGTCTAGAATCGTAAAAGTTTTCACGACATTGTGAAGCTGCGCGCAATACGAAAATTACATTTTCTTTGCGTTACTTTAGTGACAATGCAGACAGAGTTGACGGTATTATACACTCATTATGTACACTGATAATATAAAGAAACGCTTTAAGTGATTATGAAAATATCATTCTTTATACCTATAAACAAACAGATTTTCCTGGTTAAGATTTTGCACGAAATTTTGTATTTTGTTCTACCATAATCATCGTTTAAGGATACCAGAAAATAGCAGAATATTAGAGTGAGTGTGTGTAAGCATTTTAATATTTGTTATAGTTTGTGCCGGTAGCTAATAATATATTACATAATAATTTATCTCTGTGTGAAACTATAAAGAAATACATTATTATGAGGTCGTATAATAATAAATAAAGTACACCGTATATATCTACGTTTGTGTTTAAGGTTATACCACAGAATACATAATATAATAGTACCTACAAGTACTCTGCAAAATCATTTAAATAAATAGCGACTCTTGCTCCGACACAATAAAGAGTAATTCAGGTCGCACAATAATCGCAAACAGTTATATTCATCTAGACGTTGCCTCTCTTTCTAATCATAACTCTTATCCTCTCTGACAACGTCAGGGTTGTCTTTTTTTGATGACATGTGTGATAGATTAGTAATGTATGACACGGCGTGGCAGCCCTTCTGAAATTGGCCCGACACGTCGAATGCGGCACGTACTTGTAACATCATACCAAAAGTGTATAATAAACATTTTTTTATACATTGTCTTCCATGTTTTCATCGTTTTTATTTCACTTTAAATATCCTTGCGAATTAATACACTAACTGAAAAGTACAGTTTCAATGTCGTAATAAGATTTAGTTCAACATTTTCATTCAATAAATTAACTATTTAGCAGCTATTTCTTGTGAGTACTTTATCGGGAATAATTGAATTCTTAATTAAATTGACATTTACAGCCGGCGCTCTAGATATGGCTTTCGATAATGGCGTAATTTTGTAATACGGCACTTTAAAATAATTCCAATAGGGCAACGTAGCGTTTACAAGCTATTTCTTGTTGCTAACTGGTTCTTATGGCAGTTAGCGAGATATAAGCATCCAGATTGTAGCTAATGCCAGACCGAGCAAATCTCAAGGGAACTTACTCGGTGAATTTGCAAGCAAATATCTACAAACGAATTGAAAGCAGTTTTACACTATTGCGGTAAATTAAATCTTTTAACCGCTCTCAGAAAATTACTTGAATTTACTCATCACTTCTCTGCGAAGCGAGAGATCCCAGGTTTGATCCCTGGCCGGTGCAGATATTTATGCGAGACATAAATATTTGTACTCAGGTCATGGGTGTTATTGTAATGTGTTATATGTGTCATGCATGCCAATACCACCCGCGACATATGTAAAAACGTATTACGGGGGTGTGAGTGTATATGCGTTTATTTACAATATTTATTTATTCGTTTACCTATGTTGTCTTAATTGAGGATAAAACACCAGTTGAAAGATTTAGGTCTTCTGTCCACATTGACGCGCTATACATATACGCACGTTATCGTCAATTATCGCTTACTTGCAGTTTGTTTGCATCTTGCGTGGTAGGTACAAAATCTGTCACGGAGCGATATCGTCGCGTTCTGCCTATGTTTCATTATACAACTTGCATACATTAGTCAAATGAAGCACCGATGGAAAAAAATGATTTGATCGTAGTGCAAAATGCACTACGGACGTAGCACTGGCGTTAGGTCTTTACTTTTTCAATCTGTTTATGCTAAGCAGTTAATTCTGGGGGATTATAATTCATAGATGGTTTGGTGATAAGATTTTCCTTATGTATGTAACACTTGACATGATGACTACCTTATCTTCTATTAAAAATTAAATGGAGTGATAATGGACACTGATTTTTTGACCCTCGTATTATGTAGGTCTCTGATTATTGAGTTGCGATGTAAAGTTATATTATAATTGACTGATAGCGAAATATATCTAGTGCTTCCGTACCTACTTCAGAGAAGATGGTAAGACTTCGTTAGGAATAAGAACTTTCTAAAATAATCCCGTCAATAATTGTAGCACTGACAACCATCCGTTCACAAGAAATAACCAGCTCCAACACAATAGTACCTGATATTAGCGTAGTACAAATAAGTTAAAAGAAATAAGTAGACACGTCAAGTAAAAATAATAGTTCTGTTTCAGGAGTTATGATAATAGCAGCATATTATAATATTATTTTGCATTCCTGCAACAACACCCCATAATTCCATCATGTCTGCTGTAGTGGCATTTTAATGCCGACAACTAAGCCTTCAACTGTGGAGATTTTGGGAACGTTTTGCAACATATTTGCATATCTTTTGTATACCGCTGTGTTATGAATATCTAACTGCATTGCACGGACATATTAAGTAATAAATTTTATGTTGTTTAATTATAATTTTTTCTCGAAGTTTTCAAATGAAACTTAACATTTTATTTATACGTTAGAGGATTGAGAGGTTGTAGCTCTTTGAAAATACTTTAAATAATATGAAACGAAGGGATATTAAGGTAAAATAATTACGAAATTTAATCCAAAATTTTAAAACCTATTGTTAATGTTAGGTACTATAATCTAATAGTTATAATAAAATTTTCCTAGCAAAGCAGTACTAATAGATCTTTAACATCTACAACAAGAAACATTTTTCACGAATTGTAATTTTAGTAATATGAATTTATACATTGGCAGTGTTAATAGAATATTATTATGTAAATTTTATGCGAGTCAGAATATTCTACATACAACTACGTGGATGTTATGTCACGAACACTTTTTCCCCATTCAATTTGCGCGAATACATTTGGGCGCGAACGTCAGCAATCCGAATTAATGGAATCGTGCGTACTTCGAGTCTACGCCAATGCTATGATCAACGTCCTTTGCCAAGGAAAAAACATTTTTTTGTGAAAAGAAACTGTATTATGTGTAGTGGGGACGTAAACAATGTCATTTTTTGCTTTCTAAGTACACTTGTTCGTCACTTCGTTCGTACAAATTTTATCCACGGTCTGGTCTACTCGTATATGCGACAAAATGTAGCAAAGCGTTGCGCAGAAACTGCGTGCAAAATTCCAAGTGTGTTCTTTTGTTTCTTGTGCTTTTACGCCATTATTACGAGTATGTTGAGAGATTTGCTAAGAATGAGCGCGTGTACTTTAATTTTCACTAAGAGGATATTTTTGTAACGGGGTTATTCCGGTGTTATGGAAATGAAATAATAAAAATATGTAGGAAGGAGTTCCAAGGAGTTCTTCATTGAAATTAAACGTGACGGTTTATTTTATGGATAATAAATAAGGAGATATCTTATTATTTACTTTATGTAGAGTAAAAAGATATTCACATGTGTTGGTTTAGGACCAAAATTTGGTCGTCCGCCTATAAAAATATGAATAATAATAACAATAGATTCAATGTTAGGACCACCCCAAAGCGGCATTCCATAGCACTAAACCACCTTCGTTAGTGTGAGTTATTTGGTACTAGATCTACCCCGAAACTTAACGAAGTCATAATATAAGTTTGTAATCTATATAGATAGATAGATGGCTTTACTGCAATCGAGGTAACTGCTGAATGCTGATTAACTAATTTTCAATAGAATAAAAAATTTACAGATATTTTATTATGATGTAAGTTTAAATATTGAAATTAATATTGTAGTAAATAGTCTTTTGTAGTCTCTTGCCGTATTCTGACTAAATTTTAATGCAACCCGGCCCGCTGGTGGTAGGAAACTGCGGAGGTATTATATTGGTAATATTGATTTTAATTGTTAATTGAATAATAAAAGTAATAATGGTAATTATTACTGTTATTATTTCTCCATGGGGTTCGCCTGTATAGCTACCACCCGCTGGCTTGAGAGCCAGTTCTTTCTTTCTTTTTCTTCTTTCTTGGCCGGCAACGCATCAGTAATGCCTTTGGTGTTGCTGATGTCCATGGGCGACGATAGCCACTTACGATCAGTTGGATCGTCAGCTCGATTGCTGGCTATGTCTATAAGAAAAAAAGAAAACAAAACTTAAGCCCCTAATAGTCCTTTAGCGAAGAGATGTAAAATTAGCAACATCTTGAGAAATAATAGGATTTGGAAAAGGAAAGTTTGTCAATACTATTATATAATTTATCCGAATACTAAACCTCCTTCACCTTCGTCTATTAAAATTAATTGACTATAATTTACAAAGCATAACATTACAGAAGCAGCCATATTATGTATTTTATGTTTATGTTAAAGCACAATTAGGAGCTATGAACAGTACGTATTCAATTTCATTACCAGGCTTGAGGTATGAAATTTTATGTATGAAAATTTTATTACTAGTAAGTTTCTGTTTACAATACCGCTGTGTTGTAAAACATATTTAGATTTCTATATGTACATAATTAGTTTCCCAATACTATTTAATATTTATACTCATTTCTCTTATCTTGTACCTACAAATTGTCCATCCATCCATCCATCCTTTGGAGGTCCACTGCTGGACATAGGCCTCCCCTAATTTGCGCCACTCTGACCGGTCCTGAGCCTTCTGAATCCAGCGGATACCCGCTGTCTTCTTCAGGTCGTCAGTCCACCTGGTCGGGGGGCGTCCTATGCTCCTTTTTCCGAGACGAACCTACAAATTGTACTCGGTTCAAATGATTTTATTCTGAAGATTATTTTTTTTATAAAACTGATTTTAATAATCAGGGTTACTGGTAACTCGACGTATTCATGGCAGGAGGTGATGAAGGAGCCAAAATGCAATATATTTTATCGCTCATTTGTATGAGCGAAGAAAAAATCTTGGTAGTTGCAGATATATTTGTAATTTAAGCTTTTTTCGTTATTTACCCGGAATTGGGCATTTAAATGCATAAAAAAACTACTTATTGAACGGTTATTATTTCAATTTACTTTTGTAACCAAAACTTTAATAAAGCCAATCCTAACTTATTAAGATGAAAATTCCTTGAGAATGAAAATCTACGAGCTGCAGCAAAAACATACTTATTTTAAAAATACATGGTTAAATATGTTGTCTAGATCAAAAATTACCATTACACAAGGTTTACAAATTATAAAGAAAAACTTGCCTATTGAATCAGTACCTATATCAAATCTTATCGCCCAACAAACGCCAATTAAAACGGTATCAAGTAAAGTTTACTCATTAATAGATACTATAAATCATTTGAACTATCGGATATATTTTATCGAATGTAGTATTTATTAGACCAAATTTGTGCGTTTAAACCTTGAAGACCACGCACCTGCAGTTAAATGCAAACCTAATCAAAATTCTACCTTGAATTCACCTTTCATACATTATATTGTGTTAGTAGTTTGCAATATGAATAGATGTTAATTATGTCTACTTAACAAATTGACTAAAGGAAGATAGAATGCTAACGTAAGTACAGTAGATGCGCGAGTTGAATGCAGAGCTTAGGAATGCTAGTGTTGTCACCTAATTGGTAATTAATTAGTGATATAATAATAATAAATAAATAACGCTTCACACTCTGGAATAAGAAATTTAACATAATATAATCATAAGTGTGAATGTTCGTTACCACGTACGTATCCTCGTAACTACTAAACCGATTTTGATAAAGAATAAAATCTGACCAAATTATAATAGTTGAACTGATTGATTAAACCCTGACTTGATTAAAACCTGAAACAACACAGAATACCTTCTGGGGGCAAAGGTAATATTGATTAAAACATAAGTTCTTACGCTTTATTTTCAAGCATTATCAAAAAACTAGAATTTTAACTCCGTATTTTATAAAGATTGTTTATAAAGAATTAAAAGTTAATCTTAAATTGAACCCTTCCGTGTGCACTATAAAGAATATTTTTTGGTTTGTATTGTATTGTATTGTACCTATCTTGTATTAAAATTCATCAACTTACTTTACAATTCCCAAGTCACTTGCAAAAATTCTCGCTACTTCCGGTCTCCAGTGTCTCACAAACCTTTTCTAGTTTCTCAAACAATACCAGTGTGTCGACAATAACATGTCAGCACACTACACGGTTCTGGGGTTGTTCCTTTTTATTTATTTTTGAACCTTTTCGAAACCTACAAAATGTTTGTTTAATATCAAAGTGGACATTGTCAAATTAAGGGTTAACAGTAAAAAAATTACATTTTTAGTCAAAATTGCACTTTAAACGTCACTTAACCGCGGCACAACATTAATTAATTCGATGTTAATAAATTCTATTGACTATTTTGTTCATCTCGGAAACATTTTTTTAGATAATATATTATAAAATTCTTTTGATAACAAATTCATCTGTACACTGTAAATTCAAAATATTACGAGTATTACGTAAAAAACATGAAACACATTTATTTTGCCTGGATATATATCTATCATGGTTTCAAGACAACAACTTCTGCTTTTCAATATTATGCGTCAACTCCCTTAGCATGCGACAATCCATTCAAGCGAGACCCCGTCGAATCCTCTCATCTCTTGGGAAATTACCACATCTTACCAGTCGGGGCAACTGTAACTCTGTTTGGTACTAACTTGCGAATAACAACCACACTACACGTTATAAGGTGATTGTGGTGGCACCATTCGTTTTATGGGAGTGTAAAAAGTGCATATTTCCACATCTGAACGACCGCTGCTATTTTATTGCAGTTTTAAATTTTAGTACCGATATAGATTGGGCATGTCTGGTCTAAATTCCACAGCGCGTTAGCGAGTGTTAGATTTACACGTGAAGTATATTCGATTTTTGTCGGTAGTGAGCGACCAGGTTCACCTGTATTGGCCGACAACTTCAAGGGTCGTCAGTTGTAGCAAACAGTAAAAAAAATATTAAATCAAATAAAAACCCAGACTGTCTTACAGACGATTTCTTGGTTTATGTTTCTCTTGTATTTACTGTAGAGTTGTATCCGCTTGTTACGTATACAAAAGATATACAAAAAATTACGTTTAGAATTTATTTTTGAAAGGAAAAACTACAGATATATCTATGGGAGATATATATTAAAAGGATTAAAATCGGGAATTCAATCGGAATAGGAACATAATAATAGATAATAATAGTCGTTGAACCATGTCTAGCTCTTGGCAGAGCAAAAACAATAATTACTCGAATTGGCCATTAATACGTACCAGAGCAACGTGGTGAAATGCGTACGCTTATATTATTACTCAGACTAAGAGCTGCCATAATTAGGCTGCTAATTGTTTACAAAGAGATTCAAGAAAAGTGTGTATAGTGCCTTATATCTCCTTAATAATAAAATTAGTAATGGACACGATAAGAACTTGAAATTAGAAAAATAAGGTGTATTTTTTAAACGAACCTTTTCTCTTGTCTCCACCACACTATGACATATTTTAACAAGAACGTGTAAATTGTTTTAATCATATTGCCACAACATATTTGAGTATAAGTGTTAATTGAAGTGAATGACATTGAACATTTTACAATCCGCGCTTATCCTCCGTTTTGTTCAAAATCCATTAATTTTAAATGTCCCAAAAGCAATGTTAAATCTCGCTATTGTCATGTTTTAATTTATATTCAATCTGGATTCGTAGCTTGCTATAAACATCGGACGATAAAAATATTTTATATTCGGACATGAATTATGTTTCCTATACTTTTATTCTTTTTTTACATAAGTACTTATCTATAACTGACTATTTGATATTATTCTAAAAATGACTGAGTAACATTTGTTTAATGAACTATCAATGACAACTAAATGTATAAAAAATAGGTGAATAATATTGTATTTTCCTATGATACGGGTAAGTAAGGATACGTAATCAGTCATAGATACTGTAAAATTCACAAATGCTACACATCCAAGGAGAATAATAACATTCTTTAATGACTCTTGTTACAAATTATATTACTCTAACAATGAAACTAAAACTAAAAACCTAAAAAAAATATAATATCAGAACTAAAATATATTATTAAAAGGAGTCCCTTTAGGCAAGGTTCCGAAGATACTGGCAGCGTTTCCCCTTTGAATCGCTAGACTAATTCTTTGTCCAAGATAGCTGCCAGCTCTTCGGTCTCCTGTGATGTCGACTAACCTTTTTGCTATTTCCTTAAAAAGACTTATAGCGCTAGGACCCCACGGACCAAGGGTCTCGACACCGAATGGGACAAAATCATACTCGGAGCCTAGACCCCTGTATTTGTTTAATTTAGCTTTTTCAGCCGCTTCACAAGCCGCACCAGCTCTGATGTTGGTTCCATGTAGATGGGAAGGGGCCAGCGTGTCTGAACAGGTAGCATCCCATACCAGCACCCGGCCCATCTTCCATGGAATCAAACTCATACCGTCCGGTCTCTTGCCATCGTCTCTTGCAATACCAGTCGGCTCAAGCAGACTTGGCACATTAACGGTGGCAAGGGACCGGCGTATGATATCGTTAAGTGCGGCATGTCTCGAGAAGCGGCCTGCACTTTTTTGGCATGATAGTCCGTGATGTCCTAGCTTGTCGACATCACTGCCACAGGTACATTTATGAGGAACGCAGACCGGAACCCCAAGCCGTAGACAGGTTGCGATTCGGAGCGTGTCAGGCTCAAGAAATGTTCCTGTGTTTGACGAAGGGTACGCGTGAAGCCAGTAATCGGCCTCATGCGCACCCACGGCCAAAAGCCTAGCCCGCGCCGAACCTGTACTACAGCTCAAAAGATTGTCAAAAGTCAATTTACAGTTTATGTCGTCCCAGCTCCTCTGTGAATATGGAGAAAAAGGAAAATTTTGACCTGGGCATGCAATTAAGAAGGCGTTTCTAGCTTCTTCCAAGCCAGCAATCTCAAAGTTTGAAGGGGATGCCTTTAAAATTTTACTTATGAGATTTGCTGAACTATGGACAGAAGATAGGAAGGCTGGTAAAGCAACACTAGAAATTTTGCGAATCCCTAAACCACCATAACGGATGGGTAGGGATGCTTGGGTCCAAGATTGCTCGTTCAGCTGCATATTAAGAATCGATTCTAAACTAATTTTGATTAGATCGTCTACTTGTGTCAGTAGATCTGGGTGATTCCAAAAGGAGCAGCAACGGAGCACATACGTAAATTTTGGGACGAAAAGACAGAATTTTAAGATGCAAAGAGCATAATGTGGACTAATTTCAAGAAGCCGGTCAGCAGAATTTTTAAATTTAGTAATTGAATTATTAATATATTCAGAAATAGATTCATCAAAAATTGGAGAACCTAAAAGGTAAAGGGAATTACTGTTAACTATGTTAATATTTGGAGCCAAAATATTAAATTTTTGTTTTATGTCATTTAAATTTAAGTCACAGTTATTTATAAAAAGTTCGCATTTGTTAAAATTAAGCTCCAAACCAATGGCTTCAAATTTATTTTTGATTAAAAAAAGGTCCGAAAACACAGTATCCACATCACCTCCTAGGGTTCCATCGTCCAAATACCAAACGTTGAATTTAGAATTTAAATTTTTGATTATCGGATTTATAGCTAAACTAAAAATTGCAGGCCCAAGGGGATCACCCTGTTGACAACCTACTTCTGAGGACAGTTCATTAGAACGATATAATAATTTTGTTGGTTCACCGTAACTGAGAAGAAGATAATTGTATATTTCCGGTATATGTTGTTTTACTTCCGTCAGCAGGGTATCCCTATTTACCGAATTGAATGCATTTTTGACGTCAATTTTGAGCAACACGTCAGGCTGTCCGTAAGTTAGGAAAGAGCGTAGGGCATGGACGGCTGCCTCACATCCTCCTTTTACACCGAAACCTAACTGTACGGGTTCAAATTCCGAATTTAATTTTGGTAAAATATGTCGAACAGCAATTTTGGAGGCCAGACGTCGTAGTGTTGATCCAACAGCAATTGGTCTCACCCCTCCGTCCTTTTTGGTGAGGGCAATGAGGTTCGCGCCGAAAAGAATGGGAACAATTTCTGGATTGACATTACCGGAATACATAAAGTTGATTAATTTAGTGATCGAATTTACAAGTTGCTCGCCTGCATCACCCACAGAATGCGATGTTAAGTCTTTCAAATGTTGGGGTGAGATTCCATCCAAACCTGCAGCCGAACCTGGTTTAAAAGATAAAATGGCGTCCGTAATATCTTTGTTTTGAATTTGAAGGCAGAGAATCATACTTAGGTACATATTATATGTATATGAATGCATAGCTTCAACCCATTGATGGACTACTACTGAGCATTGGTCTCTCCTCTTGAAGAGGTCTATAGGACACTCAACCTCGCTGTTCCAGTGCAGATTGGTGGAGGGATTAGTGGCCTGGAGGCTTCCAAAATAGCTTAACGATACTTACAGTTACGAAGCACGGAGGTATTCAAGATTTTTTTGCCACAAGGTGTCACCCATCCAATATCCGACTTCCTTAGCTCGGTCGATCACTTAGGATCAACACAAGCTCCCTATCTATGAGCGTGTTCTGACTAGGGGCCTGAAAGCCATTTTTTTATTCACCTTTATTTTCCTTTTTTTTAGAGTTTGGTGCACTTGTTCTTGCTGATGGTTTTTCTCCTCGAGTGCAAACATAAACACATAAAAAAGATTTAATAAGTATGTAACCATTATTATTTGATGGCACTGAACTAAAGCTTATTAATTTACCTACAATTAATATACTTAACACAAAATTCACGCTCACGCATATTCAAGTGGACTTTTGTCAGGTTTTAAATGAAATTCCAACACGAGTTCATCGAACGTGACAATGCCAGTAAAAATGCAGGCATACAGAAGCTTGGTATACCCAATTGCGAATAAATCTGTCAGTTTCACTCAGTCCGCCGTTGCCTATTCACTGGCTATGGACTCTATTCTCAAACCCGCTCGATTTATGCTTTTATTTTAACGTTTTAAGTGCAATGGTGAGAAGCCGCCTAACTGTGACCACGATATGATAAAAACGCTTATTGAATACATTCACGTACTATAATATGATTATCTTGTGTCAGATATGGAAAATAAAATTGTGCTTGTACTTACCGGTGATCACGTTTTAAGAGCCTTTACCTCAATAGGCAGGTTGAACTTTGGTTGAGATTGGTAGGTTGAGTATCGAGTAAAAACATTATAGAATCGAATAAAAACTTGCTTAGTTGCCAGTAGGCCATATTCCGATTGGTAAATTGATACCTTAATATTAAAAAAACATATTTTGTTTATGTATAATATTATATTTTCATCAAAATGTCATTTACAGTCGAGCGTACGATAATAGACGCCCTTCCCGCTATTTAGGATGGAGATAGAGTTCACTCAGGCGTAACAGCTGAAGTCCGCTTGTAAATTACTAATCAAATAATGCTTCTGTGTACGTTTACCTACTACACTTCAAAGTATTTTTTATCAGGAAATACAAATCAAGAATGAAACTTTCAAACACAGATAAAAATACTATTGTTATTTTATAGAATTATATAGTAATTTATTGGCTAAAGTTAGAAAACTCATTTAATTGTATATATTTTCAAACGGCTTGTAACACACAAAATACTGATCCAAATCTATAGTATAGGGCCTTTTGTAAATGTATAATGGTTGTGGCCTGCATCTGTATTTGGGGAAATACCGTTAAGATTTACTTTATTCATATAGAAAGAGCACAACGAGCGGTACCGAAAGTTATGTTAAACTTACCTTAAAGACATCCCGCCGTTGAAGTAGGTATACAAACAGTCAAACTTCCGTTCAATACGGAAAATGTATATAAGTTTAATACTTACCTTTAATGTTTTTAACGTCTGCATATACATGATTATGGTTATTGAAAATAGTGTTATAGACATCATTGAAAGACTGGGAGAAGACGCTGATTCCCGAAACACAGTTTCAAACTAACTTGGGGATCAAGGCTTCAGACATTAAAATGTATAAAAATATGTATGTCAATAAAATACCATTGTTTTATTATATTATTATTAATTTATACATGTGTCTATTATTAACATGACTGAAGACTTTACGTGCCCTCCAAGATATGGAAGCGCTGTGAAATCAAAAGTGAAATTTTGCCATTAGTTTTTAAACTATATCATATACTATGAAAATACGCCATTTTCGAATAACATGCGTCCAACTGCAAATGAACTACTCAAATGAACTCAGACTGACTGTTGTGCTATTGATTATGTCATGCCATACGCCAGTAAAGTTGCGCTGGACATTAAAATTTATCCGAGTTTTAACGTTCATTTTATTTTATGGTTAAAGTGGACCAGCATGTAGTTTGGGATTTTATTGAACTAGCTTAAGTATAAGCCGTTATGAAATAAATGAATATACTTATAAATAAATACACTAATACTCTTGTATTCGGGTTTTCTGTTTTACTTGTGGCATGGACAGCCAGACAGATTACCTGCCACATATACATACAAAAATCGAATCCGGAATCTACGCTTTCTACGAATTGGACCACGTAGTCCATTTTCATCGAACTTCAGAAAGAAATACACTCGTTTCGAAGTTGATTACAGCTACTTTTTAACTTTAGCGGTGAACGAATCCTGAACCGCAATTAGTGACCCAGGTCGAGGGAAAGCTCCCGAATGAAATTCCCGGCCACAGATTTTTTTTCATAGTTTTCATGTGTATGTCCATGTCATCCGTTACACAGGTAATACTAGTGCGGAAATTGAGTTTTTTGAGATTTTTGTGGGAATTAACGGTTCGGTAAGAAAACACGGCAGTTTTCTTATTTTAATCATCTTGGTGAATCATCTTTCCGTTCATTTTGTTTGAAGGATTTAGTGCTATTTAAAACTCTTTAAATCTAGTTCGATGGGTCAACTTGTTTATCATTGACTCCTTTTCGTTTCCTAAAAAAAAAATTACTCTGCATCTGCATCGTCTGATTAAATAACTTCCCGCGCTTCTTCTAACCTTACCATCAGGTAGCTTGTTTGATTTTCGTCTGTTGATATAAAAAGTCATAGACAAGTACTAAAAATTTTCAAAGAGAAGAATATAGAAACTGAAAGCTGGACGATCAAGCTGAGTGCAATATGTTAAGCTTTGTACACACGCCATTTCTCTCAATACAGAGATATCGGGATACCATGCACTCGCAAATATTGGACATTTATCTTACAATCTCCCACGAGAATTTATATTATAGACAGGACTATGGATCTCAAGGCTGTTGGTCTGAATCGGTTTAGTCATGTTTACGATTATCCCAAGTTGTGTACATGAACGTAGATTGTATTGGGATGTACTGAGGTTTGCCAATTTCAGTAGGTACAGTGCGTTCTAGTGAATTTACGGGCTGAAGGAGAAGTCACTATGTATGTAAATGAGAATCTATACTATAATAAAACTCAAAGGGCAAATTTTCTGTACATTGAATATTTTTTTAAAATTTCGATTAGGGTGCACTTCAATAACGTGTTAGAGCACAAAAACATTTTTTTTAGAATTATTGTCTGTCTGTCTGTTTGTCTGTCCGGGCATCACATGAAAACCCCTGAACGGATTTTGATGAAAATTGGTAAAATTGTAACTAATACTCCGGGTCATATTTTAGGATACTCTTTATCCCGCAAAATTAAAAGGTTTCCCTGGGAAACGCGATGAAAGTGTGAATAGAAAATTATACATCAACCGATTTGCTTCAAATTTGCAACAAATGTTCCTTGCTTAAATTGATGAAACACGTGTTTTACAGTTTTTCAAATTTTTGCAAGACAAAGAAAAAAAATACAAATTAATGTGAATATTGCTTATTTTTCAAATAACTACTTTTTATTTTGTTATTAAGAGCATATTGTTTGCGTATCTATGTCCTCCAATATAATTTCAGCATTTTATAAACACCTTGGAAGTGATAGAAAAACGCAAATTAAGTCTGTATGAGTAAACGATATCCAACAAATAATCGCTTACTATCTTGGCCACTAGATGGCTCTGTATTAGTTGATTCACGCCAACGACTGTGTGATTTCGAAATAACTGCATTTTTCATGTTGTAAATCGTTACTTGCACAATATTAAAACGTAAAAATGAGCTTTGTAATTTTTGTTTGTCTGTTTGTTTATCTTCATTAATCTCTGAAGCCACTGAACGGATTTCAACAGGACTTTACTACGATATCGAGTCTTCAACTTAAATTATAGGCAATTTTTTAGGGTTCCATAACAAAGCGAGAAAATAAAATATGAGTTAATTTGTTTTAAACATACAAAAACCTTTTCTTCACACAAATTATGGCATTATACATTTCTTAGTTTTTTTTTTATATTTTGCAAGGCCAAAGCGTGGTACTGAAGTACTTATTTTTTACTTTACAATACTCGTAATTCAAATACACATAAATAAAATTGAAGTGTCTGTCTGTGATTTCTAAATAAATGATTTTTCAAGTTGTAAATCTATGCTTGCACGATACCAAAACCGAAAAACGAGTTTTTTAAATTAAAGAATTGGGTTTTCCACTTAAAGGGTTCCTTGGGGATATGCTATGAAAGTTTGTATGGGAAAATAAAAAAATGAGTCAATTTGTTTTAAACTTACAAAAACCTTTTCTTCACATAATATAATAAGGCATACGCATTTCTTACTTTATTTCTATTTTGCAAGATGGAGCTTGAATATGGCATTGAAATATTATTTTTACATAATATCTTTTTTTTATAATAACTTTGTTTTTAATACATGAATTGTCTATTTATGGCTTGCAACGTAAATTTAGCATTTTTTATATTTCATCCTGGAAGGGGTTGAAAATCGTAATTCAGTTGTACGAACAGTTGACATTGAACAAATTGAATAATCTATCATCCATCCATCCATCAGCCCTTGGAGGTCCACTGCTGGACATAGGCCTCCCCTAACTTGCGCCACTCTGACCGGTCCTGTGCCTTCTGAATCCAGATAATCTATACTATTATAAAACTCAAAGGGCAAATTTGAATTGCAGGGACATTGAATATTTTTTAAAAATTTCGATTAGGGGGCACTTCAATAACGTGTTAAAGCACAAAATTATTTTTTTTAGAATTATATAATAGAGTCTGTCTGTCTGTTTGTCTGTCCGGGCATCACATGAAAACATAAGATTAGCATAAGTAGTTAATGAGTAATAGTCGATAAACTTACTACTTCGGAACCCTACATTGCGCATGGCCTGACATGCACTTGCCATGGTTTTTTGAAGTTAAAACTGTGAAAGTTGTTAATTAGTATGTTTTTTTTATGGAAATAGCCGGCATACAAGCTGACGATCCACCTGATGGTAACTGGATATCGTCGCCCATGGACATCAGCAACACCAAAGGTATCACTGATGCGTTGCCGGCCAAGAAAGAGAGAAGAAAAAGAAAGAAAGAACTGGCTCTCAAGCCCCCAGCCGGAACACGAGTCGTTTGGCGGCTGACTTATGCTCAAGGGTGGTAGCTATCTAGACGAACCCCATCGAGAAATAATAATAGTAATAATGGTATTAATGTACAATTAAAATCAATAATACCAATATAATCCCTCGAGGGGCCTTACCACCAGCGGGCCGGATTTAGTCGCCTCTTACGACACCCATCCAGAGTGGGATTGGGGTTAGTATTCTATGCCGCCCTAATACGGCTAAAATGTAATCTTACATTAAAAACAAAATAACTGTAACACAATTGTTTGGTAATACGGGATGTAAGGCTAAAGGCTAAAACTAGAGGTTATAAGTTTGTATGAAATGAAATGAAATGAAATAAGTTTTATTCGAAGTAGGTTTGTTACAAACACTTTTCGAAAGTCACTCAACGCCATCGCTTCAACAAATCCCTACCGTGAGTGGTCCCGGGAAAAGAAGCGGCAAGAAACTCCCGGGTCTATGAATCTTCGTCATCTTAAAACTCAGAAATATAAAAATTCATATGTAAGCTCCTAGCCAAAAACAAAAATTAACTGTGAATTTTTTTTTTGGGGAATTCATCTCACTTAGAAACTTCATCATTTTAGAACACAAAATTAAATGTGAAAACATACCACCATGTTAGCTTTTCGCTACAAACAAAAATTAACTATAAAATATTTTTTTTGATTCATCTGCTAAGGGCTAAAAGATGAAAGTTTTATGGGTTAGGAGAAAATCATTTTCATTTGACTTCAAATTTTTCTTAGATTTTTTTATGATTAGCAATTATTAAATTTAAAAGAGATGAAAAATGTTTTTTGTTATTTTTTATCTAAATAGCCGGCAAACGAACAGATGAGTCACCTCATAGTAAGTGGTCACTTTCGACAATGTACATTAGCAGCGCTAAAGGAATCACTGATTCGTTGCTGCCCAAAAAAGAAAAGGAAGGTACGTTTTTAAATGACAATGTAAATTAAAAAAAAACTCTCAGGCCCTGACTTAGGTAAACCTCTAAACTCTAAAAAGTTCAACTATTTTGGGACCTTTCATATGGGTGGGTCATTAATGGTTCACTATTGAGCATGGCTCTCTTCTCTTGAGGAGGCTTAGAGTATACTCCACCACTTTGCTCCAGTGCGGATTGGTGGAGGGATTAGAGACCAACCCAAGTGTCGGAAGTCATTGCGCCGGGCGAGGGCCTCCGGCATGTCATAACGACTGTTATCTTACGACAATAACCAGACCAACAGCTTTACGTGCTCTCCGGAACACGGAGAGCTCAAGAATTTTTTACCATTAGCGGTCACCTATCCAACTACCGATCGCGCTCGATTACTATTAGGACCAACACAAGCCGCGGCGTCCGGGCTATGCGCTTCTCCCAATGGATAATTAATGGGTTTTAACATGTCACTTATGCTGTAATTTTGGTGAAGAGTTTGGTCACTCATTTACATAATACGAGTACATTATACTTACTAAGTGTAGGTGTAAAAGCTTCAACCCAAAATGGGCTAATACAAGGCACGGACCTTCTCTCCTCATAGTCCGGACAAGTTTGTTCTTAATTTACGAAAAACATATTTTATAATGAAGGCATCTTTATTTTCAGCGTACGAAGTCGCGGGTATCAGCTAGTTAAATATAAAAATAGGAGCACGATTCACATAACAGTAACATAGAACTGGTTGAATAGTATTTCTGCAGTGACTCTTATATTAAACAACTGTATTTCGGTTTGCATTTGAAACATTTATTAAAGTTTTCTTATTTTCGTAACTGTTATTGTGAGCGACAGATATGGTATAAATTACTAGTGTATCATAATCACTTAACCATTTTTTAAATTTTTATTTTAGTTTCTTAGATATATAGCCTGATAGGGAATATAGAGAATTTATATTATGGGATTTACTTTAATCTTGCCTTATTTTCGTAAACAAGTATAATTAATTCTATAAAGATAATATAATTATGCCTTTTTTTCATATTTTCTATTGTCATACTTAGCCATACTGCTATATTAACTAGCTTATAATTGTATTCAGCGTTCTAAGAAAAAATAATTTCACTTAAATTTCAAAACTGCTACCACAATCTAAACTCGTGCAACTATTTCGAAGCTCTTTCCTGTACAGAAAAACTACGCAAGATTTTATCATATGAGCAAAGTTTTATTAACAAGTTTTTCTTTATCGCCCTCACCTCGTAGACTTCTTACTTAGCAAATACGTATACTTATTCTCACTTGGTTGCACTCGTTACCGAAGGTTCCGCGGTCGAGTCGTAAACGAACCTACGGACATAAACCATCCAATTACAATCCCATCAGCCGTAAAACGTTTACACCAGGTTATGTTTACACCAGGCTATGTTTACAACACTATATCTATCCCCGCCATTATATCCCAATAGGTTTCCCAGAATTCATATTCTCTTCCCGTATGATGATTGTGTGGATTCACCGATTGCTTTTCCATTTTCCGAAGTCGATATTTTATTGCAGCCATATTTCGGGGAGAATAACTCCGGGGCCGCACATCCTATGAGATATTGAGATGTTGTATCGAGATTGTCGAGTAACCCGTATTGGTTTTTGATTGCCTCCATGCATTTTTTATATGTTTACGTGCGGGACGGAGGCTGAAATGATACGAACTAGGGACGTCCTTTGTCCGTTAAATTATGTCCTGGAAGATGAAAAAGTGCTACTGAATTCAGGGTTGTGCTATGTAATTTTTATGGCTCGTTGAATTTTTAAATTTGTCCCCCCTGAATAGAATTGGGTCTGTCTTCACTTTTCTATTTTATGTAGGGAACCAAACTCGGCAATTTGTAAATCGATAATAAAACTGATGTTATTTCTGCCGCGTTTTATTTTTTACTGTAAAATCTTACAAATACGATTTTTAATACAAATTAACTTAACTAATTAAGTATAACTTTAATAAAGCGAATACTAGGTAACCATTAATTCGAATAAGTTAAAAAAATATGATACAAAATTCCTCACGAAAAGAGGTGGTGCTATAATTTTCCTTACATGTTCTTTACACGTGAAAATTTATAAGATAAACACGATAAACAAAATTTAATTTCGCATACAATGAGTACGAAACCATACTCATTTATTGCCAAATTACTTAAAGCATTCCTCCGGGTCATGTTAGGGTCGTAAAGCACAGAACTGGGGACTCCTTACGCTAACTTTATTGTCGTAAATATGTAGTTTGTAGTTTCTGTATATTACCTTGCTACTCCAAAAATTTTACCTCTATATAATTGGAGTAATGCCTAGCAAATAACATTAAAATTTGCTTTTTTTAAATATACCAATTATCAATTTAGGACTCCATCATCTTTAATAATCAGAAAGGATTAGTCTCACCGTAATTAAAATTTAATAGAAATAAAGTTCCTCGTATGAGTTCAGCACGTAATTTTATTATTTTTACTTCACTCAATTTCAAAGTACCTAACTAGTTCTTATTATTAAGTAAGGCATTTATTTCAATAATTATTATAATTCAGGTTAAGCTACTCTCACAAAAATGGTCATTAAAATTTCCTTGCCATTTTGTAATCTCATATCCATTGTCTTAAATATTGAATGTTAAAAATCTCTCTCCGTAAACATTTAACCAGTAATTGACAGATCTGATACGGTCTGTTGATTTTCGATTCGTTTAATTATGCAAGTTCCGTTTATCCTTACATTTAATTACAGAGTTGAAACCCGTCAGTGTTTCACGAAATAATTTGTTACTGTATTTAACTGCTATTGTTCGCGTGAATTGTAGAAATAAAGAATATCTTAATTGTGGTCGTAGTCGGCGTGTTTTGTGATACTGGAATATATAACTCGGTAATTAAGTTTCGTCGTGTTGACTGTAACGAGCGAGATAAGTGCGTAATTCAGGCGGGAATTACGTTCAGATTTCGTATGCTTTCAGAATTAATTGTATGGTTAAGAAGTTTTTAATTGTATTGTAATTTTACCTTTAGCCGTTTAAAAATTATGAATTGAAAATAAGTAAATCCGGTTGTCACGCAAACTGCAGATTAAATAACGAGAGTACAGTGGTGTTGGTCATAATTATTAAAGCTATATTTACTATTTACAAAGGAAAACTTACAGACTCTACCTACCTAATATTTATAATTTCCCAAACGCCACATAGTAATCAATTGGATTGACTCATACAGGGTTTGTAATCGAAAACAGGATCAAAATTTTTCCCTGGTATATTTTTATTTATTTATTTATTTAAATTAATGCCCCATATAATATATAAGTACTGACGGACTTAATGCTTAAGCATTCTCTCCCAGATAACCTTCAACCTTTTATCATTTATTATGGTGTCATAAAACTCCTAAGGTCCAAAAATATATCGGTTTAAAAACGAAAAACTTAAAGGTACCCGTAGCATTTTAAAAACATGAATAGGTTCTTAGGTCATACTCGAAATTTTCGACATTAATTAGATTCTCATTTTTATTCATTCACCAAAACACAAGATATAGATCTGCCAACAAGAAAACAAGATTTGAAGTAGCTTAAACTTACAATTAAGTAATCCAATGAAATCTTACTCATAAAAAATTAATCGATATTTTCAACTACAAAAAGTGGTAAACCTGAAAAATTTAATTCAGTATTTTCAGTAAGTATACCGCTGTGTTCTCGGCAGTTACCCTAAATAGTTCCCTAGAACGAGGTTATATTTTATTCACGCCATTTTTATTCTGACAGAAAAACCCAATTTGAATTTTTTTAACGAAATACTTAACCCTAATTAATGCATACCTTCAATATTCGCATGATTGGTGAAGGCCATAAAATTTTATAGTCAAATAAATATTAAGGGAACATGGGCCATTTAATTTAAAAAGCAAGTAAGTGAAAACACGACATTTGTAATTATGGAGCTGGAATTATACAGCCTAGGAAACTAAAACGTAACATGCCGTGATATAGTGAAATGAGAACGTTACGGGTTGTACGTTGACCAGGTGTCTTTGTTAGAGCTGGATATTACCTATTAAGTATGTACGAGTATAAGCCAGATATTATTTAGGTAGTTAAAATACTCATATAGTTAAGTAGTTATTTAATTATGCCAGTTGTTTACGTTTACACTCTTATACTCCCCTGCACTAGGACTTCTTGTGTCGCAATGGGCATAGACAGCACAAATAAAACATCACTATCACAAACAAACCAAGAAAATAAATATTAATAATAATAATGTGTAACATAAATATCTGCCCGGCCAGTAATCAAAACTGGGATCCCTTGTTTGGCAAGCCAACTGGATCAATCAATCAATCAAATCAATTTATTTTGGAATATAGGTAGGTAAACAGGTAAGTATGTTATATAGGTACATGATCCGAAACGATTGTTGATTAGATACGAATGATTATTGTATGCCCATATATCCCTGCCCATATATGGGCATACAATAATCATTCGTAGACTACTTACTCTAAAGTTACATCTGTGCTCCTGTTAAAACTGTTTGAACTTGCGATTCCAGTATAAACCAATACAATTTCAGTACCTAATGTATGCAAAACTATCCAAAATAAAATTAAAATAATTTCGCTGTAATCTACCTAAAATGCTACCAAAATCCGCAATTTTCCACATCGTAAATGGCAACACTGGTTGCGAGTTTCTTTTAAAATAATTTGGAATCGTGCCAACTGCCGTGGTGAGGGCAACTGGTGGTGGATTTACCTTAATGTACCAAGAATTAAAAGAGAATCCGATTCTATTTGTGCAGCACAAGCTCGGTGAAAAGTATTGGAGAACAAATGAAATGGACGAATGCAAAACTTGGAGAGTAATATTCACGAGTATGAAAACAGGAAGGGGTGGTCATTCAAGAAAAATCACTACACCATTTTAAATTAAAATTAAATATCACTGCCAGTGATAAAGGAAAAAATCCTCAAGAAACGTACATGCACACCTGAGAGTTTGCCATTATATTATATTTTTATGGTATGTGATGTGAAGCTCTCAGTCCACGTTTGGCCGGCGTTTCTGATTTTTCTTGTGAGTCTACTAAACGATACTGATTTAATGTTATATTATGAGTATAATAATTTCCTGTCCTCGTAGTAAACGAAGGAAAATAAAAATTGACTGGATCTTTTGTCAATGGTAAGTACCTGTATTGATTTTTCCTTCCACATAACTTTTTCCAAGTGATTAATCTTCAATATTTTTTATGGAAATAGCCGACAAACAAGTTGATGATCCATCTGACGGCAAACCGTTATTGTCGCCCATGTACATCAGCGACACCAAAGGCATCACTGATGCGTTGCTGACCAAGAAAGAGGGAAAAAAAGAAAGAAAGCAAGTTAGTTTCTCGTGATATTACTCGTTATTACAAAACATAACATCGTCTCGTCAAAAAGTTTATCTTTAAATATAACCTCAATAACGCCCGGTTTCTGAGATCCTTTTTTCGAGAGTTTATCTATTCAAAAACGCTAACGGGTCGATAACTTCCGAAAAAGCGTTTCTGAGCACGGCGATAAATAATAGATAAATTCCGTTTTATCTAAGATTAACTTATCTAAGCATAGATGGCCGTTTATCGGTTCCATAACTTTATTTGACGTTTCATTTTAACATTTCGTGGACAGAATATGACAAATTACAAGTTACAACTATTTTGAGGTCATTTGTGTGTGCCGTAGGTATATCGATAGCCTCAAGGACCTCAGATTATTGAAAATACAAATACAATTAATTGCAAGAAATCAACAATTTTTTCTAGATTGACAATGAATGACAGAGGTGTTATTCTCAAATACTATGTTACCATAGTAACCAATGGTAACCAATGGTAACCAAAATAAACGTTAAATTGACGTTTTTAAATTTTATTGTTGATATTTGACTATGATGAACAGACGCAAATAAATACCAAATTTCAATATTTTTTACATATTTACTACCACAAAATAAATACAATTAGTCAAAACGACAAAATAAAATGATAATATCTATTTGAAACTTATCTTTTTATTATCTTTTGAAGAGAGCCATCTAGTGGCAGTTTTAGATACTCGTTATTGGATTCATAGTTATTGAAAGGCTCCTCGCGTGCTCAGAAACCCAGTGACTGTTATCGAATATATAACTTAAGTTTAACTTTATTGATTCAATAGCTGTTGATCGTTTAACTGGAGACTTCAGAAACCGGCCATAAGTCAATTTGTTTAGAAATATGATACTCAACGGAGATACCAAAAGTTTATAGATTTATTTAATTTCATTGATTGTCCTTCATTCAAACCAAGATAAATTAAACCAATAGTATTATGAAATTAAATACATATGATACTACAGGTGCAAGGCAGTGATTGACAGGTTTATGAATACATGATTAATGAGCCAGCTTCTCTCATATGCCGCTTTGTATACTTTCATCCACCTTAATGGCTTACTAGTTAAGCCTTTTAATAAGCAAAGAGATCCTAATGGACTATTACTTGTCCCAAGGCCATTTATAATTGAAGCTGTCAGTTCAATGCATGCTTTGATGAGCATTTTAAACTGATGTTGTTGTATTGAAATACAATTTTTATACACAATAATTACTATTAATACGCTTTAACTATAAATCATTTGCCATTACAATGGCATAATTACCATGTCGGAGGCCTTTGGGTGGCGTGAACAATTTCCACATTTGTATTGGCAAGAAGACTCGTACTCAATTTTGGGTTTTAAGCTAATACCATACCAATACCTTATTAAGCCAATACATACCAATGGCCTCATCACGAAACAAACAATGATATTCATCACCACACAATTTTTTGACAATGGCCAACATTCCCGAAGCTCGGTTGAAAGAGAAATTCCTTATTAGTTGTAACTGATAAATTAATTTCTAAGCTTCATAAAACAATCAATTGGTTTGGGTAAATCTAAACCCTTCTTAATTATTATGTATATCTATTTAATCAATGGTGGAAAGTTTCCGCGTAATGTGTGTAACTATACAATATAAAAGGAAAAAGTGATTGACTGATGTATCAACGCATATGCCAAACCCTTAGGGCTATAAACTTAAAATTTTGCACACGTATTTCTCTTATGACTAAGGAAGGATAAGCATAATTTACGCGTGCGAAGCTGCGGACAGCTAGTAACTAAACAGTAAAATACAGTAGTTACCTATCTAAATATTCATAATGGGGAAATCCATACTATTACATATTTATGGTAGCTCCAATTCACGTAAGACGAGAGATAAATAGACATTGAGACAGATAAAGTTCCCATAAAACAATATAACTCATGACTTACATATCATGAACGTGAACTTGTACGCCAATTGCAGTAATAATGGACTTGGCACGTATACCTACTTGTGTAGTAATGTATGGATGATAGGCTGGCCTAGAAGTTTTATATACTCAGCAATTCTATGTGTTCTGTTTCCATTGCCATTGTCTTCACGTGTATTCTCTTGTATCTTTTGCAGCTTTTCATTTAGAACATGTTTACTGTCCGTTTCTACTTATAATGATTTTTACAGTCTCTATCTCAGTAAAAATTCCATACGACAAACATCATCTGAAAAACTTAAATAAAAATTTGAAAAATCTCCGAGTCAAAAAAAAAACGAAATAAAAGTCTGAATAGGGAAAAAGTAAAAAATCATCAAATTTCCATTAAAAAAAACATATTTTTAAGTCACAAATAATAATTGAATACTATAAATGTATTAATTAAATGAAAACTTTTCATTTAAATAATACATAAACTAAACTTACATTTAGGTAGGAGGTACTTTCTTGTTTCAAAATGAAATATAGGTACAAATCGTTTTTTACTATAGTTGATAACCCACTCGGGTATGTTCGCTGAATTCAGTAAATTCATCCCCTTCCCCATAACCATCCCCCCTTCCCCCTTCAAATAGCCAATTTTGTAATACGAATGAAATGAAAATGTATCAAATGAAAGGATATGATTTCCTTTTATTTGATACCCCACTGGCATATATTTGCTTACTATCGTTTATTCATCCTCTCTTCCACCCCCCAAAACAATTAAACGACTGAATCAATTTTCTACAAACATAGTCTAAAACACTCTCGACTAAGAAATCTTTCAAACAAAAGCAACTAAATCAAAATCGATTCATCCGTTCGAGAGCCACGATGACATGAGAGCGCCATGTAGACAGAGTTACAGACAAACAGAGTTACAGAGTTACACACACGTCAAACTTAAAACAAAATCGCTTACATATTGTATTCTTGCCTCGGCCAGATTTCAAATACCATAGAGATAATACAGCACTAATTCTGTCGGACTTTCCTCCCTGTGAGACTGCCTTCAGTTTCTATGCTAATTCAGCGACGTATTACTAGATTTGTGCTATGCAACTGAAGAGCTTCGTGGGAATTTTCCCACGTTTTGATGTTCAGCGACTAAGCCTGTATCAACTGTCTATTTTTATTTGATGTCCCGAGTTTTAGTAACGTACCTCGCTGACGAATTCATCGAAAAATAAAACGTTGATTTGCGTTCCTAGAATTTACATAATATTGCAATCTGCTTGATGAATGCCAGAGGTGACATGCCCTGTTTAAACCTATCACTTTCTTTATCTACTTCAAGTAGTGCCATGTATATGCAGTAAAATTAAAAAAATATAGTACTGAATTTCCTGCGTATAATATGATCACTCAATTAACAGTTTAACAGTTAATGCGTTAAGCTTGCAAATTTGATGATTGCCAAATAATCGTCTTAGCTACATTCCATCCGATAAACTTGCCCATGGAGACAATCTCTAAAGCCGATTTACGTCGCGTTCACGGCAAGCCTGTCGCCAAATATCCATAAAACCCTTATTTCCATACTATGGCAGTATTGGAAGCATCGTGAAGCGACCTTGTAAGTTCGATTGTTTGTCAGCGATTTTGTCTTTTCCTGAATAATATTACGACGTTAACTTTCTTTGTGAGAAATAATGTTCAAATATATTTTTTTCTTTCATAAACTTAGAGAGTACTATTTTTGTTTTTGTGTTTTTCCTAAGCCTCTCTTTGGAGTTTTGCAAATAGAATTAGTTTTTATCGTTATTATGACAAGTAATGACCGCATTACCGGTATTCTGAAGTAATTTTTAGATGACGTGTATTCTGTTAAATGAGTCCTTTATAACCTTTATATTTATAACCTTTATAAACTCATTTGTTAAATACTTCATTTAATTTAAGATATTTTACGAAAAGGAAAAGCAAGTATCTTTCTTGACTTCAATTATTTCTGACTTTGAAGCAATCCAAAGACACATTCATTCAGTCGAGATTGCCATTAATAGTAAACATTGATCAATTGATTTAATCCAAGTCGTTAAACCCGTTAGTGGTATCCTATAATAGCGTTTGACAAACAATCACAGGCACTAAATCTAAAGTCTAATTGCGGGCTTAAGCCGTTCAGACAACTGTTGCTGCACCTATAATCTAAATCTAGAAGCTATTCTAAACTAAGACTGAGAATCATTTGGCAATGTTAGGCATTTTAATTAGGCGTCTATTTAGTTGTTTTTTTTATCAATATCTCTTAAAATATAATTCATCATTAATATTTGCATGAGTATGTCATGGTTTATCATTATGATATATTGTGATTATTTTTATAGGATTACATTTCGACCGTCACATATATTTCATCGACATATTTCTCTTCCGCACGGAAAACTCAAGGGACCCAATTTCGTAGTGATAGAAAATTCTTAAGTTTCAAATTACAGATAATAAGTATGTTATAACATCTAATCCATTATTAGTATGTTGCAAAATTTTATGACGGAAATTTTGGAACAACATGAGTTTTCAATTCCGCGAGGGGGTTTTTGAAACGATAGCCATGAAACATGAAGCGCGACGGTTTAATGTCTAAACTTTTGGGTTCACGATCTATCAAGGTTCGAAATACTTTGTGATAAAATACTTTGAAATACCTCATTAACAAAATAAAATGTTTTTCCCCTAACACTTTGATCACGCAAAGTTGGGTAAATTATTCAAGTTTAAGTAGGTGTACTTTTTTTTAGCACGGAGGTGGAAATATTTAGTAGGCGCCTATGGTAGTAAAAATGTAAAAGGGCTACACGTAACCTTGGAAGTTGTGGAAATAATGATAGTTGTTTGAAAATGCATCGCTGACTATTGCATTTTTTATGAGTAGTCGATAAATGAACTGAGGGGAGACCAGATGGTGCATGTTGTCACCCATGTTCAGTGCTTACTTCAAAAGGTTACAAAGAATTTCAAAAAGAATACAAGAGGCACTGACAATAATACATAATTATTATAAAAATTAAAAAAGCTACGCATTCATAGCCCCTTAATTGTTAACTGTTTGGGTTGAGGCCAGTTCTTCATTTCTTTCTTTTTCTTCTCTCTTTCTTGACCGGTAATACATCAGTGATGCCTTTGGTGTTGCTAATTTTCATATGCGACGATAGCCACTTACCATCAGGTGAGTCGTCAACTTGTTTGTTGGCTATTTTCATAAAAAAGTACTGAAATTTTGAAACCTGGTATGAAGAGCCATCTTTAACCATCAGATATTACAGTCTATCGGATATCATAACAGGTAGGTGCTATAAAGTTATAAAATCGCTCCCTGCGTGACCGCACTGCTGATCGAACGGGGGTGTTTTATTGAAAAAGTACAAGTCGTGAGCAGACTGCGTGAGGGCGAGTATAAAATATGAATAATATCCCTCATTGAATGCTCACCCAGACTCTACGGACGTTAAAGAGTTGTGAGAAATTGAATTTTATTCAGTACTTTGGAACGCCCACAGTCCAGCGACTTGTGTCGTAACAGACAGTAATTTTTTTTTATCGTGGTCGATAGTTTATGGCCAAAATTTTCGACTGCATGTGCTTCGGTGCGCATATGAGCTATCGACCTCAGAAGTTATTTCAAGACTGAGTAAAATAACTTACTTTGTGGTTAATAGTTGAATGAGTGACCATTTAATTTTAAAGCCAAAATTATCCACTGATTCCATGCTGAACATTATAAATAAAGCATTATAGCAAATTCTAGGTAAGTTACATAAAAAGCAAAATCGCTTATTCGTTCCTTCGAATAAACATTCGAATATATAATATTTTAAAGGAACACACGCAAATATCGTAGTCTTCGCCTAGACGCCTGAGGATATTTATTATACTCATATATCGATGTATTCCCGATGCGATCTCTGGTCATATTTCATCCTATGCACAATGTGTCTTTTCGAGCATTTAAATTGATGTTAAATTAGTCACTCAGACAAACGTATTTATGCGTTTGCCTATTGGCTTATAATGCCGCATACGATTCATCATTTCGCTACATTGTTAAATCGTAGAACTTAAATAATTGTTATTACTTCCTAGAAGTAATAAAGGATTTGAGCATTGAAGCATCTTTTACCTATTAATGTTAATACGAATATAATGAACCTAGTTAGGTTATTTATTTGCATAGGTATGATGGGATAGGAAACACAGAGATTTCGTTATCCGATGTTTCCGCCGCCAATTTATGTTAGCGGTGATATGTATGTCTATTTTGAACTGTTAACTAATTAATTTTTCGGCCTATAATTTCTTGACTTCTTTTAAATAGTGATATTGTTGTGATGCAAAGATGCAATTTATGTTATCTTCATGTTAAATAAATAAGCCAAAATATTATAATTAATATGTACAGTGGTAATGCCATCAAAATACTGTACTACAACATAGCACAAAAAATTGGTATGCAGTGGAACATCCTTAACATATTCCTTCTTTTTTGAAATTGGTTAAAAATACGAAACATTCATTAAACCGTTCCCGTAATAATTCGCATTACAAATTTAGATTCTATTAAAAACATAAGGTTTCATTCATACAGAATTAATTTGAAAATTTAACACCCAACACAAAACGCCCATTAAAGCAAAATTACAACTATCATTCATCTTTGCTTCCTAGAACCAACTATACCATTCGGGCTGTCAGCGCATGACAAGAAAATCATCGCTAAACACGTTATGGCTCCTCCCACTCGATCTACAACAGACTAGGATAAGCCGTAAATATTTATAAGTGCAATAACGCCTTAATACCTATTCATAAGTGAAAATTATTATGCAAATAGTGGCAGCAGGGCGGGTGGCAAATCCGGGCGAGTGCGAACGCCTTAATGATGCAACCGCGATGAATATGAAATATCTCGTCACCGCAGGGCGAAGTGTGATTTGTTGTGGCCAAAAATGTTGGGTTTTTATGTATTTTCTTATATTTTTTTTTGTCGCAACAGGAAATATTTTAAGAAACATTTTCAAAGCAGAATGATGCAGAAGAAGACCTGAAGCTGAAAACGGCTACTCAATGGAACTGTGTTATAATAAAAGAAGTTTCTGTGATAAACATTGGGTGTAGTAAATCTTAAGTTAATGTGGTATGTTAACTTTTACCTCAACCAGTTATCCACACACAAATAATGTGATGAAATTTGTTACAAAATAATATTACCCACTTTCCTAATCCACACGAAACATATTCATTAAAATAATATATTATAATTTATCTTTCAAAATAACACAATGAGGGCGCTGATTTTATTCAGGACGCCTTGGGATCAAACAAAGGTGGGCGAAACATTTTTTTTTAATATGAATATAATGGGTACACGTGTAAATTATTAAGGCCGTTCCAGTGTTGTCCATCACCGTCAAATTAACAAGCACGCAAAATGCAAAAATTTTAGGCCACAGTAACAGTTGTTTTATACTGACGATTTAAAAAGCAGAGTGATTTTATAATATACTATTATAGGAAAATAATTATGTAGTATATATATTATAATAATTATAAAGTTACACATAAAATATTTTCTTACATTTAGGGTTCCGAAAAAAACCAAAAACTGAAACTTTACCTATAGGATCTCTCGTGCGTCTGTCCGCCCTTTACAGCCAATTTACTCCGAAACTACTGGACCAAATGAGTTGAAATTGTACCCCGAGTGAGTTGAAATTGTAACTCATGTATTTTTTGTGACTCAAATACAAAGATATAAAGTAAACAACTAAATATTAAAAAAATATTAAAATCCAAATAAAACAAAAACTACATATTTAACCGTAGATATCATATGGTATGTCAAATGAAAGGCCTTTTTTGTGAGAATCTTCAATATATTTTTGTTATTGTTTTATAATGGATAGTTTTAAAATTATTCAAGAAAGAATGAAAATTAAAGCCAATCCTTATCTCCTTATCTCCGAAACTACTGACGCTAGAATTTTAAAAAATAGTACAGAGTATACAGTGTGTCCGGTCACGACCTAGCGATAATTTAAGGTTACAAAATATACCTAATTTCATCGACAAAAACACCCATATATGAGGGTCTACCCCCCCCCTCCTGTCGGAAAAGCCGCCATTTAAATTTTTTTTTATTCTTGTAGATACCTCTGCCGAAAGATGCCGATTTCTCTGGACAGAAAGGTCCTACAGATGTAAAAAAAATGTTATTTAAAAGGTAGAAATAGCATCTATCAAATAAAAGTAAACATTATTGAAAATTTTCCCTACAAAATATCTTAAAACATTTACAATGCTAATTTAAGTGAAAAAAATTGACTGTTTTTTTTATTTTTCTTAACATATTTCAAAAACTAGCACATTGATACTAAATTTTTTATTACTTTCCTAATACTTAAGGATATTAATTACAAATTGACGTTAAAATTATTGTTCTTAATTGCATAACTCGAGAGTTAGGGCTGTTTGAATATGACCCTTTTGCGAGGATCATGAATGTAGTGACCTGTCTACAAAATAGAGGTGGACATTTTGAACAATTTTTAAATTAATAATAATATGTAATGCCATTAAAAGTTTTTTAAAAGTTATTGTGTATTTTTATTTAATACATTATCGAAAATTAATAGCGCTCTACATTCATGATCCTCGCAAAAGGGTCATATTCAAACAGCCCTAACTCTCGAGTTACGCAATTAAGAACAATAATTTTAACGTCAATTTGTAAGTAATATCCTTAAGTATTAGGAATGTAATAAAAAATGTAGTATCAATGTGCTAGTTTTTGAAATATTTTAAGAAAAATAAAAAAAAGCAGTCAATTTTTTCACTAAAATTAGCATAGTAAATGTTTTAAAATATTTTGGAGGGAAAATTTTCCATAATGTTTATTTTTATTTGATAGATGCTATTTCTACCTTTTAAATAACATTTTTTTTACATCTGTAGGACCTTTCTGTCCAGAGAAATCGGCATCTTTCGGCAGAGGTATCTACAAGAATAAAAAAAAATTTAAATGGCGGCCATTCCGACAGGAGGGGGGGTAGACCCTCATATATGGGTGTTTTTGTCGATGAAATTAGGTATATTTTATAACCTTAAATTATCGCTAGGTCGTGACCGGACACACTGTATAGTTCCATATATCGTTCCATATGACAATAAAATTAATATTAATTAATATTTAAAAAGGGCAAAAATAAATAAAATAGAAAAATAACTGTTAATACATAATCAACGCACGGAACCCTCTCCAAGCGAGTTTAACTCGCACTTGTCAAGTTTATTGGAACAAAGTTCCTTATCGCGCGTTGTGAAAGGGGGCTAGACGGAAAATTACGACACTTTTTGATTCTTACGAATGACGACACTTTTTTTGAAGTGATTTACAGAGTTTTACAGAGATGGCGCTGTACAACAAAACAATACTTAAATCGAAAGGAACTTCGTTCTGTTACGGGGTCCCGCGATGGACGGTTTTTAAAAAAAATATATTTCTCTGTTACACTAAAAACTTTAATTCACATTTAATTCACAGTTAATTCACATTTAATTCACATTTAATTCACGGACTTTAATCTTTGAAAACGTGTGGCCTGTACCGCGAGCGAGGAGGAACTGGCGGTCCCACCAAGCTCCCTGACCATCTAGGAATGGATGTGCTGATGCAGCACTTTGTCAGCAACAAGGGTTGCAGGTGCTATCCGTAACAACCCCCCCCTTAAGTGTAAAGTTATCGGGTTTGTATCCGAGAAGTTTACAAATAATTATAATAAGAAAGTTAGATAAAACAATAAAATAAGGTTTACGCAATTCGTAAACGTGGTTGAGGTTGGGATGAATTTTGAGTTGGCATTTCAATTTCTTCGTTACTATCATTAGGCAAATTATTATTTAATTTAAGTTTGCGATAAAAAGCCACACATTTTCGATTACAAAAGTAGTAAATGACAAACAAAGTGAAAAAACAAAAGGAGACATAATATAATATCGATTGGGGTGACACGGGTTCAAAATTGTCTTTAATATTTAATTTATCTATTAATTCTAGGACATCATTAGTTTTTGAATTAAGTTTCATGAGATTGTCAAGATTTATTTTAGAATCTAATGGTTTGAAAGGGATAGATAAATTAAATTTCTTGAATTTACTTAAATTACAGCAAGAGTCATTAATTAAGTTAAAATCAGAATGTATTTCATTCAATTTAATAGTAGGGTTCACAGAAGCAATTAATTTAAAGTTACTACAATAGCCATTACATCTAGGTTTTAATGTTACAATACCAGTGCCCAGCAGGGTTATATCAAAATTAGAATTTTCACAAATTATATGTAGTTTTGTAGGAGTAGAGTGGGTGAAGATCCACCTGTTATTTCCAAGAGTTTGCCAAAAATGCATGTTTCCCGATACAAAATTTGTTTTACAATATTTGGGAAGCAATGATAAAACTTTAGACATGATATCTGTTTCGCAAATAGGATAATCTACAATATTGTGCTCTTCTAAATTGGAGCAGATAAAAACGTCATTTATTATTTCTCTACAATTATTACTTAAGTTATCAAAAATACAATATTTGGATTTGTCTTCGCTTACTGCTACATAATTAGAAGTAGGTATAATTAGGGCAAAAGAATTTGGAGACAAATTGTCATGAGGTAAAGGAATAGAAATTGTTTTATATAAAGCAAATTTAGAAATGGCTACAAGTGGAATTTTCACAGTAAATACCAATACATTATCTATGATATACGAGACGATTTGTGACAATTTTATTATAACATGAATATTTTCTAATTCTAGATCGACAGGAAATTTACTTAGGCTAGGGATGTGTTTTGAATTCGCAACGAGTTCATCATACAAATTTCTAGGTGTTATGATAGAAGGATGCAGTGTATTAGTTTTACCAAATAAAATAGCATTAACAATATCTTCCAATTTGTATGATAAATTTAAGAGACTCGATTGAAGTACATTAAATATTTCTTGAATTGTTGCTCTAAACATGAGTGTATTAGTCTTAGCAGTTAAGCTAGTCATTCGAGACAAAATATTTTCTACTGCTTCGTTTAGACGCTTTTCATTTTGGTCCACTCGGATAAGTGTTTCATTGAAATTGGATATAGCAGATTTTGAAATTAAAATATTTTCTTTTACCAATTCTAACAATTTTCCGTTATTATTCTTTAAATTATGAATTGCAGCACTATATCTAATCGCATCGTTTTCGTCCATAGTCCCAAATACATGTTTAAAAATAGTACCAATGCCAGAAAACCACGCAGTTCTTTTAGTTTTCGCGGAAATTAGATGAGATAAAGAGTTATAATCACGAATAAGATCCTCGAACATAGAATTAAGTGGTTCAAATGTATTTTGACATTCCGAGGGATCGATTTCGTTGTTTTTAGGACACAAGTGTTGTGCTGTGCTAAGAACGCTTTTAATATTATCAATATGAGGCTTGATGTATTCTATCTCAACAGGTATAATAATGTGAAAATAGTCATTAATTAATCTAATGGAACCTAGGGGGTTGAAGTAGACTCCTGGACTCTTCGTAATTGGTTGGACGAATTCTTCATCATGAATGTGTCCGTGACATAGTATTACCAAGCTGTAATTGTAAATAATAGTAGGGATAATAATAATAGAAATAGAACGTTATAATAAGGGTTAGTAATAGTAGTTGCTTAAACTATGTTATAAAGACTAAATAATCTAAATTATTTATGACCTAATGTAAATAAAATCATTTGTATATAAAGTGATTATAATCAGTATAATATGTATATAGGATGTTGTATTTAATTAATTTATATTGATTGGGTCGATGTTGGCGTGTTTTACTTCATCGTAATGATGTTTTACGTGACGCCGATTTATGAGCAGGGATAATGTGTTGTTTCCATGAATTTTCACGATTTTGTATGGTCCCTTCCAAATGGGTGAAAGCGCTTTTCGTAACCTGAGATGTGACTTTAGATATACGAAGTCACCAACTTTATAAGTGACTGGGCGAGAGTGATGGTCATAGTAACTCTTTGACCTTTCTTTGGATTTGGCAATATTCTCAAGAGCCTTGTCACGTGAGACTTTGAGGCGGTGGTTTAGCATCTTAACATACTCAAGGTAGGTGCCCGTAGGATTAAGTTCGAAAATTGAATTTGGTAAATAAGGTTTGTGTCCAAAAAGAAGTTCGTAGGGAGTAAATTTTGTAGTTGTGTGAACATTGGTATTGTAAGCCAACATTGCAGTGTAAACGTATTTATGCCAGTCGGATTGGTTTTCGTTTACATAAGATTTAAGATACTCTTTAAGAGTGGAGTGACTCCTTTCTAAAGCACCTTGAGTTTGAGGGTGATAAGGTGAAGACCATAATTGTTTAATCTTCAAGAATTCACAGGTCTTTTTGAAAAGTTCGGCTGTGAAGTTGGTGCCTTGGTCAGTCAAGATCATTTTAGGGATACCAAATAAAGAAATGAAATGGATGAGGCATTCGCAGCACTCTTCTGCTGTTGCGTTAGAGATGGGGTATGCTGTAGAAAATTTTGTGAGGTCGTCCTGTAAAGTAAGTATAAATTTTAACTTTATCTGGCCAGCTTCGGGGAGAGGACCTACAATATCAAGGCTTATCCTCTCAAAAGGAGCAGTGGAAGTGGAGGTGATCTGCATTGGAGCTCTATTTGTTTGCCGGAGTGCCTTATTGGATTGACAATGTGAACATTTTTTTACGTAATTTTCAATATCGGATTTCATGCTTCTCCAATAATATCTGTCTTTAATTCGGTTATACATTCTTCCTATTCCGACATGGCCAGCGATAGGTATATCATGATTTTCCTTGAGAATTCTTGGAATTTCATTTGGTGTAGGAAAGGTAAGTGTGTTTCGATAGATTTTAACAGTTATATTTGTATTATGAAAAAGATAAGCGATTATGTTATAAATTCTAGTGTATGAAAGTTTCACAAAGGGATCTTTGAAATCTGAAATAGCAATTTCTGTGGGTGTTTGCGAACAGCAGACTAATAATTCATTTCTGAGATGTTTTAAGGATTCATACAAATCAGGATATGGCACGTCATCGAAATGATGGACTTTAGTAAAGAGAAAATAGTAGGATTTAGTATCGGTTTTAAGATTAAGGAATGATTTCAGTCTTCTTTCCTTGTTCATGAAATCGGTTATATCACTTTGATTGGACAAAATTTCTTCAACATAAGGATTTGTTTCGTCTAAATCGATTGATGTTGGTAGAACGATTACTTCGGAGTCGGCTGCTAATAAAGGATTTGTATATTCGTGAATAACGGTGTTAAAGGTAGGACTCCTATTTGACATGGACTTCAAGAAATCTGAATAGGAATCGTTGGACACTTCAGGACTTGGTAAGTTCGAAGGTAAGTTATTTGCATTATTAGTGTTAGAATTAGGATTTAATATATCATCGAGGTAAGTATCTGGATTTAGAATATCTTCACTATTAGGATTAGTACTAGGATTTAGGACATCGCGAAGGTAAGTATCGGGCAAGTTCTCGCCATCAAGAGGAGACGGATTCGGAGCAGGATCAAGGTAAGTATCAGTCGTGTTATTCGGATTTGACTCGGTAGGGCCTGGAACAACATTAGTGTTACCTGGGTTAGGAACAATATCAGTCTCTAGATTTAAGTTTAGATTTTCAGGGTTAAAGGGAGTGCTTGGAAGTTCACTAAGTTGCTGTAAAGGTTCCAGAAAAGGTAAGTTCCATTCATCTGGATTTGGGGGACTCGACAGCATTTGTGTTTCCACATTGTCCGGATTTCTAGAAGTCGATGGGGTAGCGGAAGGTGAGATTCTAGTAGGATTCGTAGAGTTTGGATTAGAAGAGTCGGTGGATTTTGTACCAATTATATTTACAGGAGCAGTAGCATCATCAGGAGGGTGTCGAGACAGAGCGTCTGCGGCTGCATTAAGTCTGCCCTTTCTATATACGATTTCATATTCGTATTCCTCTAGCTTTAGTCTCCATCTTTGGAGTTTGCTGGAAGGATCTTTATGGTTGAACAGCCACTTTAAAGGACGATGGTCTGTTATTATTTGGAATTGACGACCATATAGATAGGGTCTGAAAGTTTTACATCCAAACAGGATGGCTAAAAGTTCCTTTTCCGTGGTGCTGTAGTTACTTTCGCTACGGTTCAGTGTTCGTGAGGCGAAAGCAATTGGCTTATCTTTGCCTAGGAGACCTTGGGATAGAACAGCGCCTAAAGCATAATTTGATGCATCACAAGAGAGAATAAAAGGTTTGGTAAAATCGGGATAGCACAAGATGGGAGCGGTCGTTAATTTTGTCTTTAACTGATCGAAAGCTACTTGTTGTTCATTTAGCCATTTAAAGGTGTTGTCCTTTTTTAAAAGGTGAGTTAGGGGTTTAGCGATTCTAGAGAACTCAGGGATGAATCGACGATAGTAAGAGACGAGACCCAAGAACGATTTTATGTCTTTTGGGTTCTTAGGTGTAGGAAATTCAACGACTGCTTTAATCTTTTCAGGATTGGGTTTGACTCCGTTTTCAGTAATGACGTGTCCTAAATAAGCTACCTCTTTTCTTAGAAACTCACATTTTTCTGGCTGAAGTTTTAAATTATAATCTCGCAACCTTTCGAAGACAGCTTTTAAATTATTTATGGCTGTATGTAAATCATATCCATATAGGACAATATCGTCAAGATAAACGAAACATCGCGTACCTTGGAGACCAGATAGGGCCGTGTTCATGAGACGCTGAAATGTGGAAGGTGCGTTTTTTAGGCCAAAAGGCATACGCGTGAATTGGTAGTGTCCTTGGGGTACGGAGAATGCAGTTTTGGGTTTATCTTCTTCCTCGACGAGAATCTGATGGAAGCCGGAAGAAAGATCTAGAGTAGAAAAATATTTACTTGAGCCTAATTGGTCTAGGATTTCGTTGATATTAGGTATGGGGTAAGTGTCTCCAATAGTAACATCATTGAGTTGTCGGAAGTCTATTACAATGCGCCATTTTCTTTGGCCGGAAGCATCTAGCTTTTTCGGAACAACCCAGATAGGAGCCGACCAGGGTGATTTTGAAGGTTCGATGATACCTTGGTCTAACATCAGATTAATCTGTTTTTGGACCTCCTGTTTATGGACCTCCGGAAATCGATAAGATTTAACGTGGATTGGATTGTTCGAGCTTGTTTTGATGGAATGTTTAATGGCGTTAGTATGAGTAAGTTTTTCACCTTCTAAATGGAAGATGTCTGAAAAATCAGAACAGAGATTATAAAGAGCGTCAGCTTCTTCAGAGTTTAAATGTGACACACGAAGTTGATTAAGGACTTGTTGAGTTCGTTCATATGAATTAGAATAATTAATGTTGTTAATAGGATAAGCTTGAGACGGATTTTGAATATTGGTTTCTACAGGAGTCAGAGTAACATTAAGATTTGAATTAAGGGATATAGCGTTTTCTGAGGTGTTGACTACTGAAAGATTTATTCTGTTATTACTTTTCACTTTTACTAGACAATTTGTGATTAGAATGTTCTCGATTTTTGGTTTATCTAAAATAATTCCTTCCTCGATCTCAGGGTTGGAAACAGAACATTCGATTACCATCTCGGATCTGGCTGGGATGGTATAGATTGGTTCGTGAAATAGGAGTTGGATATTAGTTTTATTTAATTTCAGAATACCTTGTGTGTAATCAATACTACAACCGAAGTGGTTTAACATGTCTGTGCCAATAATACCATCATAGGGGAGATCAATATTTTCTACGACGTGAAATTTGTGACTAATGAATTTTCTTGAAGTTTCATCTATCTTTAGCTTTAATGGAAAATGACCTAGGGTTTTAGTGCTACATTTAACGGGATCTATACCTTTTAAATTAATTTTTTCATTTGATAGTTTTGGTTCATGGTTTATGCTCGTTAATTTGATTAGACTTATCGATGATCCAGAATCTACTAATAAGGATAATGGTATTTCAGACACAGAGGATTTAACAAGAATGTGAGGGAGTAGAACTTTATCATGATTGGCATTTATCTCATAAATTTTCGATTCCGTGGATTCAGTGGACAAAGTAGGGGTTTCTTTTTCAGGTACAGAGGGTTCAGTGGAGACAGAGGGAGCAGCGGGTGCGGCGGATGCAGTGGAAACGGCGGATGTGGTAAGTTTTACAGGTTTAACGGATGCGGCGGATGCAGCGGATACGGCGGATGTGGTAAGTTTGACCCTTTTTGTAGGTGCAGTGGATACAGAGGATACAGTGGGCACAGCGGATACAGCGGATACAGTGGATATAGCGGATACAGTGGATACAGCGGATACAGCGGATACAGTGGGCGCGACGGGTATTGGAACAGAGGATATAGTAGAATCAGTGGCGTCGATTTTCTTGGGCAAATGGTGTCTCGCACGACACCGATACGAGACGTTATTTAGTTTTTTGAGATATCAACTTCATCGGTACCGTAATCTTCGTTAACATAATTGACACGGGGTTGTGGTCTGAAACCGGATGTTGAAGGGTTGTTTTGATTGCGATTATTATACTCACGCTTCCTACATTGATCTATAGAATGTCCGATGGCTTTGCAATAGCGACATATGATCGGATTACGATTGGGAATTTGTTGGTTTTGGAAGTTAAGCCGGTCGCGTTGTACAAATTTGTTTTGATTGAAATTATTGGAAGAGTCCCTGGGTTTGAAAGATTTATCAGGCTGCGGGCGTCGATATACGGTTTGCAAAATGCGCTCTTCACAAATAGCGATATTGATAGCCTCATTAAGAGTTTGCGGGGATTTGCATCTAACGGTGAGAGATAAATTTGGTTTTAGGCCCATTATAAAATGATGCAATGCTAGATCCTCCATGGCGGATGTACGACCAGGAATTTCGACAGCTGGATAGTTTCCCTAAAGAAATTTCAGTTAGAAGTTGGGATAGTTGTGTTTCGAGTCTGAGTGCAAATTGAGTTACGTTTTCAGACGGTCCTTGTTTGTTTTCTTGCAGTTCTGTAAGTAGATGTGTGTAGTGTTTCCGGTCTGAGAATTGATTTTTCAAAAATTGTTTTAATTGTTCCCAGTTGCAGAACTCTTTAATCGAGCAGGCTACTTCAGCCTTGCCTTCTAATTGGCTAAGGATGTATTTAAATAAAATCGGAACCTGTGTTTCTGAAGCAAGGTCGATTGCATTATTACAGTTTATTATGAACGAGTTTAAAGTTTCCCTGGAACCATTGTATGTTTTGATAAATTTAAATAAAGTGCTCAGATTAACTTCTTCCTTTTTGTGTGCCATGATATGTGTTTTTGAGGTTAATTTCTGTGGTGTAAGATTAGTGGGTGATGGGGCGATTTCTAGTCCTTCTGGAATTTCTAAATTAAGTTTTTCTAGAATGTCAATTTTAGTGGTTTTTGGCATAATAAGATCGAATAATCAGTTGGATATAAGGGCACATAAACACACAAAACAAATGCAATTAGAAACATACACGTAAAATAAAATGCTGCAAAAGAAATACAGAACACACACACAGAATACACAAAAAATACAATACGTAGAACAAAGAGCTCAATAAATGTTCGCAGGGTAACGACGACACAGTGATGATATTCGATATGATAGATAAATGTTTGTTATGACTACGCTCACTTCGTTAGGCTAAGTTATTATTCATTGTTCATAGAAGAGATAAGCTGAAGATTGTTCTGGAACACTTTCGTTAACTTAACACTTTTGAAACTTGTATTCTGATGAAATATGTTTAATGTTCACTTACAGGGCTGCTGCTGCGGTGATGTAGGATAGCCAGGACATTACGGCAGGAATAACGGCGATAAGTATTATGAATACTTTACGAGATGCGGCGCGGTGATGTCCTTCGACAGGATACAGGGGTGTCCTCCTCGGATGCAGTGTTGGGTCCTCCTCGTGGATGCAGCGATGCGGTACCAGGTAAGTTTTCTTTTCAGGATTCAGTGGAGATTCCGGGGAGAGACTCAGGTAAGTTTTCTTTTCAGGATTCAGTGGAGATTCGCGGAGAGAGACTCAGGTAAGTTTTCTTTTCAGGATTCAGTGGAGATTCGCGGAGAGAGACGTTCCGAGGATTTTTCAAAATCCCTTTACGCTGCCACCAATGTTACGGGGTCCCGCGATGGACGGTTTTTAAAAAAAATATATTTCTCTGTTACACTAAAAACTTTAATTCACATTTAATTCACAGTTAATTCACATTTAATTCACATTTAATTCACGGACTTTAATCTTTGAAAACGTGTGGCCTGTACCGCGAGCGAGGAGGAACTGGCGGTCCCACCAAGCTCCCTGACCATCTAGGAATGGATGTGCTGATGCAGCACTTTGTCAGCAACAAGGGTTGCAGGTGCTATCCGTAACAGTTCCATCCGGGTGTCCCTTGACACCTCTCATGTTTTTTTTATTATTGTTATTATAATTAACAGGTTGAGTATGTTTACAAACTAATTCTAAGGAATACTGTACTTAACAGGACATAGCCATAACTTCAGAAGCTTTTTGGATAATAATAATTTCATACTTAAAACTTAAAAGAGAAGCTGCAGGTCAAATGAGGTGATTTTAGTCCAGAATATGTATTAATAACGCAGTCGTTTTAAATACTTATTAAAGCTGCTACATAATACAATATAGATTGTATCCATATCAAATATGAAATTCACTTAACTTGATTTTTATAGATACTTGAAATTGAGAAGACTGTAAACATGATCCATTCCATTCCGGCGTTCGGTAGTTATACAGCAGCAGCACACGCCAAAAAACGCTAGTGTCATAGAACAAAAATTTCCCGCGTTACTGTGCGTCGTGGAAATTAAATATTCATTTCAATAAACAACGGGACAAAGCCCGTGAAACATGGCCGTTGACAGATCCAACCGTTTTAATCATTCGCCACGCTTTTGTGAATATAATATTTTAACACTTTGGTCCGTGAGTGTTCGATTAGATTATTATTTTTAATTAAACACTGATTTTATAGGTTCTGTAAAATAATCCATGTTATACTTTGTATTAGAACTGACTATAAAGATGAAAGCTATAGGTTTATGTTACCAGGTTACTGAGACACTAAGTAAAGAGTTCAATCAAAACTACTTCATTATACAATGTTATTACCTTAATACTCTCGAAGTTTGATATTTTTTTAATACTTATCCAAAAAACTGAAAGATAACATGCAAAGAAACATAATCCAGAGCGAGAGCTAATATTAATGTGATCGATTACAACAAAATACGCTCTAAAGTGTGCGCATACATTTTGCTCAATGTTCATACATTTGCATTAAGCAAATGCCTCCTACTCGTACATTAGAGCATAATTAAGACATGCGTTCTCTATGAGAACAGCCTTTAAACACTCTAATTTATAACCTCCCTCGTCTAATGGATTTAGCAATACATCTGATAGCGACTACTTAGTACGGCAAATAAAATTAATTATGTACAATGATTTTTACGGTTGTAACGCTAAGATATACAATCCAGTAATTGCGGACTGGAACACGAACGTTCTTAATCGCTATTTGTATCTGATAACTGCAGCTCTAGTAAAGCCACAGTAAATATAAATAAACGGTACCTAAAGTACATGGTTTTGCACTCGAACCTCCTGTGTATTAATTACTTTTATAGCTTACAATCTGACTGTAAATTACGGTTTCTGACAAATAGGATCTACTGACCTACAATACTAATATTTATTCGTTAAATTTTATATTCTGCTTGCCTTTTAAGAAGCTTTAGAGAAATAAGATAACAGGAATTAAAATACAATTTCTAAGTAAGGTATCCTTAGTATTTAGTATACCTATTGGCTATTGTCAATCCAAAGACGCATGAAAATGACCAGCTCCGCAACCAGTTTTGCTCAGACTAGTAAATATTTTTGTAATATTTTCTTTTTTGTAATATTTTTTTTAAATGATGTACTAAGAACTGAGGAGTTTCTTTACGCCTTTTCTTCTCCTCCATGAGAAAGCACCTTTCCGAAAAGCTGGTAGATAAAAAAAAAAAATTATGACGTGCATAAGGGTGTCAGTGATACCTATATTAATAAAATATTTTGACTTTGACTTTGATTAATCCGCATTGAAGCAGTGTGGTGGAGTATGCTCTAGGCCTCCTCAAGAGAGAGAGAGAGTCTCTCACCCGTGCTCAGTAGTGGCGGTTACTGAGCTGAAGCCAATAGTCAGTAAGTTAAATTTTTATTTTTAGATACTGATGTAGACTATTGTGTACACGTACTGTGGTCCGAACTCCGAAGTGCGTACTATCTGCAACCACGGCGCCAGCGCCCACTACAAGTCTCGGCCCGCACATTGCGAGACCTATTACTAAAACTACTGGTCCAACTTTAGAGAGTTTCACACTAGAATTTAATTTACGGACCTTGTAATGCATAATTCATAATAATCCTAGCTATTCGATTGTTCTTGGCATAAACAGAAAAGACCAGAACGGATTGTTATAGAATATTGCTTGTGTAAAAAATAAAACAATATCGTATTGCATTACGTGAATGATTAAAAGCGTCCTATATGAATGATTTTTTTAAAGGGTATTAAAATAGTTAAGATAAAATTACCAGTTATCATGCAACATTCATAAAAGTGTGAAAAAGTATTATTTTATTTTTTAAACTTAAGCAGTAACTTCACATAACAATATGTAAAACTATTATCACCCCTTAGCAAATTGTTTCTGGTATTCATACCAGCACTAAAAGCACAAAACGCTCAAGAGTTTTGTATGTTTAGAAAATATTTCATATAAAATTTAACGATAAAAAGCGATTTACAAACGCAATCAGTATGAACGCACTCTAAAATCCATACTACATTGCCCGGTGTATCCCAGAGACCTGTCTCACAACGCGTGGGAAGGACTATCCTTTTAATTTCCTACACGCTCCTATCGTCATACAGAATACTAATACCCCGTAATAAGACCTCTTACTAAGTGCTTCTGATGCCGCCTGTTATACATTCAGCCTTAATAACAGATTAACACTTTAGCATTTTACTGCCAATGAATGACTTGATGGCAATAATTTAATCGGTAACCGTTTCAACGATGGACATCTGACCAAACTAATGCGAGGGCTCGACAGTTTTATCTTACTCTATTTCCGTCGTAATAGCCGGTATATTTTATTGGGAACGTTTAAGAAATTGGTTATGTAACGAATAGGGCGTAAAACCGGAGTGAATGATAGCCTCTTTACATCTTTATATTTTATGCTACAATTAATATCAGTCTTCTCGCCCGACGTATAGGATTGTTTTATTACAAAGTAAACAACGGCTGGTTAAAATGGTCAAAGTGTGTTTTTGTTTTTCTAACTTCTTTTTAATTTAGGACATAATAAAAATATATTGAATCGTTCTTAATGTTTTTTGGGATTATTTTACATTCGCGCCCATGTTTTGTTTTGCTTTGGCATTTGGCCAGTTTTTTTTTTTTTTATCAATGATATCCATGGGCGACGATAGCCACTTAAACCATTAGGTGGATCTTCAGCTCGCTTGCCGGTTATTACCATAAAAAATTGGTAATAACATCTTTTAAATTCCAAAATCCATCATTGTACTCAGGAACCAAATAAGCACTACTGAAGTTGGATTCAAGTTTTGTTCAGATGCATATAGTAGAAGAAGCATCTATTTAGTCAATGTACGAGTACTCGTACATCATACATTGTGCATTGTCCTAAGGGCCAAGCACGTACTTACATACCGTGGTGCAGTCCATAGTCACGTACTTTGGCATGATTTAGCACTCATCTGACACAAATAAGACCCATGTCAACTAGCAACTCATTTGAGTGCAATAGTGCAAGAGTGCAATAAACATCTAAAGCAGTTCGGTCACGTGTTTTACTCCCGAACCTCCTGCGGACACACTCACGGCGGCCACGCTGCTCTTGCACTCATCATCCTCCTGATTGTACGAATTACGCCGTACATTTAGTCTCCTAATGCCAATCCGTTTTATCTATATTGTATAGGTATATTAAATAAATAAAACAAAAAATTTTTGTAAGGATGTCCTTTATATTGAAACCATCCAACCCATATGCCCGAAAAAGGTTTTATTTGAAAGGCCATAACGCGAAGATGGTTTGAGGCCTGAGGATGGATTGTTGACATTTTCCATTTAAATTTTTTCCACTTGTAAAAAATCGTAAAATTTTATGGATGTACAAACTGAAAATTTAGTTTTGTAAACCTTATCTTAACAAACAGAAGTGCCAACACAACACAACACGAGTATACGCTTACCAATGGTAGGTACCTACCTACCCCGCCAATTTAAGGTAGGCGGCGTGGTTTGACGGTAGGTTACTTAACATGAAATGGTTGCTGATGGCTCCCGTCGATCGTAATATTCATAAACACCAATCACGTTACGAAACGAGGAAGTTTGATCCAGTATCGGCAAGTCTTTCTGTCAATAAACTTCAGATTCGTGGCTGAATGTAGGCGGATACTAGACAGCGTTGTGAATAAAATGTAATGTTATTTTATTATAATACATTTTCTACATAAGTAATTGATTGACGGAATTAAAATCTTATGTAAGATATGTATTGGCCAATAACCCTTCCTTGACAATCGGGTAAAAATATTTCGGTGAAATGTTTCGCTTTATAAGTGTGAGTGTAGATATTAATTAGAATACTAAAAATAAAACGGAAACATAATTAAATTAATCTCTCATTGTAAAATTATTTGACATCAGATCGGTTACCTTCATAGATGTTTATTCTTGAGATCTTATATTTTTTAATCCGAAAATTATAGACTTAATATTCATCGATTTTTGTGAGATAGATAGATATAGTAGTTACAAACAATATAACCAACGGCTTAGAAAGAAATAAGAGACTAATATAAATATCCTTTAAGTAATATTAGCATACACATCATTGTGTAGTATTTAATTCTTAAATACTTATCAGAAAATATTCGAAGAACTTATGCAAAGCATCAGCTTACGGTGTGACATTTTACACGCTTAGTGAGCAAGAAATCTTGTGTGACGTTGTAGACAGATATTGAACTAAATTCCTTGTAAATGTCAACTGCTGGGCCAGCGTGGTGTCATTTTATGTACCACCATGATTGCAGGTATTTGATGAACTACTTACAATAATAATATGTTTACTTATTGGTTTTATGTATAACATGTACATTAAAAGATTTCATGTTGATCCATAATATTAAAAATACTAATACAGAAAGGGGTACTTTGTGTTACTGAATTTATTGAATTTATGCAAAATTTTAGTATAGTTTATTTTTAGTAAATTGGCGTAGAGTACCAAGTTACATTACGGTCAAATTATTTTGATTCGGGAAATTTGTGTAAGTTAATTTGTAAATAATTCGACATAATTCATATTTTAAACAATTTTTTTTTCTTATTGTTTGAAAAAATGTGTCCTGAATCCTCCAACGTTTTGACTTAAATGATTAATAAGCAACTAGTGACTGTCAAAAAGTCATTGTTTGTTATTAGCTATAAATCTTTCAGATATTATAGACAGAGACGGCCGTATGCCATCAATCTTTATCTTTCTGAGAAGATAACTGAGCCCTAATAAAATAATAATAGTAATATTGCAAATAGATTCAATGCTACGAATGTTATAAATTCCTAACTTAAGCACCTATAACTGACTCAACTTGGTCACAAATAACTTATGCAAAGCAGTAACATTAGCTTACCATAATACCCTGTGACACTTACACGGTTACCGGGCGGGAAGTCTCGTATGTGAAGTTGTAGACACAAATATGGCACTAAATCCCTTGTAAATCACAATGCTTGGACAGCGTAGTGTTGCCAGAAAGCATTTTGTTACCGGTTTTGAAGCTGCCTCACTTTGAATATGAGGATTTGCCCCACGCATCGCTACATTTGCAACTTCATAACTTACTTCATTAAGCCAAACTGGACTAATCGCAATCGCAATATATAAATTAAACCTATTTGATCAGTAATATCGTTTTGCAAATACGAGTACAACATTATAATTGCATGCAAATAGTATTATGCGTTCTTATTGCAATTCAGGTTACAACAATATCTACACACTACGTATTACACATCTACACAATCTACACTCTCTATACGTATCTACACAACAATATCTACCCGTAACGACAATATACATTTACCATAATAATATAAGATATTTTGAATTCCAATGTACTGTAATGTTAAGGAGATACTAAGCGAAGAAAATTTGCATTCGATAGAGTATGAATGCTTTGATCACTTGAATAGGTACCTATGCTCGAACATTTATAAGTTTATCTCAATACATAAAACAAAAGTAAATCTATTAGGTACTTATTTCCTTATCAAACGCGAAACCTGTAGCGCTTGTTTACACTGAGCCAGATCCTTTAAAGAAAATGTTTAAATGTAAATCAACAGTCAAACCCCGCTTTTATTGGAACAAATCCACGATAATTGGATACTTAACCGCTTAAAGGATCGTCTAAATATAAATAGAGATCACATTCTATCTAAACAGCCAACATTAAATATCGGTTGCTCTGGTAAATCATAGTGACGCAAGTGATTAATCTTCGAAGTAGAATGCTTGTCGTTAGTCCAACAATAAAGAGATAACAAAATAAATCAAAGAGCTATAAATATGGTCAGATGAGCGATCAGTCCCAGAACTGTCTGTGATAGAAATTTACGGAACTTTTATGGCACTAACATAGTACTAAACGAAATATAAATAAATATAAAAACAACTTCGGGCTGTAAATTATGTTTACTATCTTCGTTACGTAGTTAAATGTGGCACTTTGTTCCTAAAAAGGCCAACAGTGTTTGGGATTACATTGAGAACAAAAAATTGAGCGTCATTTACGAGGCGGTTAGACTCTCACGTTTGTTTTTATTGTACAACTTATGTTTCTGTTCCAAGGAACATTACTGCACGACTTAATAATTCTAATAGAAAATCATTATGATGCCAATAGTTTTATATGATTTTAATAACTTAGAGTAATGGTTTGTTTAATATCTATCCCTTATCGCGGTTATTAGTAAGTTGTGAATTATGTACCTCTAGTTGATATGTCACCAAAGTTTGTCGTATATTTGTTTGTTTGTAACTTCTCTTTGGACTTGATTTTAACCCACTTCAAACGGTCACATTTCTTTCAAACTTCGTAGACTTATCGAGAGCAATTTGTCAATCATTGAGTAGCGGGTGTAAAATTTCAGAGCAAGGGTAACTTCATGACAACAGTGTTCATTCAATATGCTAAGTTTATTTTTAAGAAAAATGTATAATTTGTTTGTATTACTACATAAATCAGTTACAGTTGATAGACAACATCTTAATATGTTAATCTTTTTTATTATTATTTCTGTAATAAATCTAAATGTTTAGGTAGTGACATAGTCTATACTATAATAAAACTCAAAGTGTTTGTTTGTCTGTCCGGGCATCACATAAAAACCCTTGAACGGATTTCGATGAAAATTGGTAAAGTTGTTACTGATACCCTGGGTCATATTGTAGACAACTTTTCATCCTGGAAAATTAAAATGTTTCCCGGGAAAACAGTATAAAATTTTGAATAAGATAAAACATAATTTCCGTATGCAAAGCTGCAGGCAACAGCTAGTAAGTAATAAATCAACAGGATAAGTTCATTGAAATTATTCTACGGTAACTAAAATATATTCTGAGTAACGAGGGTTTTTGAAACGACCTGTTAATTGCGAAATTCTGCTGTCACGTAAATCATTCACTTCAATAAAGAGTCTATGAAATTTCTGAAGCGATAGAAAGTTAGAGAATTACTTGCGCAATTTACGGCTGCCCTCATAACCTTGGCGTGCAGAAGCACTAAAACTTGGTCAGCGTTTGCGGAAGAAGCAGCGGTTATTATAACACATAAATTCAGAAGTGGGAATGCGGTACAAAAGTGCAATATCCGAGGCTAGGGCTATAACTGTCAACAGAGGAATGAATCAGTGGCAAATAAATCCTCCGGTGACAGCATCGTATCGTGCTCTCCTCGTGCAATCCGATTTTATTTTACAACCATCACTGCACTCTGCACAGCGCACATCGATTTGTTTAGCTAAATTATTTTATGAGCCCTGTGGACTGTCGTTCGCGCGTAAATTCGTTACAGTTTGTAATTTTCTTTTCCAACTGGGGCTGAAAAACAAAACGATGAGTTCTGTCACGCATTCGAAACTTTGTTTATCATGCTCGGACAAAATAAACTGCGTGGAACACTCAGCCGCAGTAAAATTTAAACGTCGAAACATTTTAAGATTCTGAATGAAATCAAAAGTGATGGCTAGTGCCTTGTTTAGAAAGAAAATAGTTGTACATCAAAAATTCGTGTCATGCATGACTTGCGTCAGTTTGCGCTCGTAGCCAAAGATTTTTTCGTCTAAACAAACAGTTAGAAAATTAAACAAACACCAAAGGTCCACGACAGGAAGTCCATTTCATCGCATGACGCTTGTCTAACAAACTCAACGCTTTTGTAATAATATTCTTATTTGTCTGCCTCTAGCTATTGACTTTTGTAACATGTTATGGCTAACATAACATAATAATTCGACAAGTAAAAAAAAATGGGAGTGTTGGTTTATAGATAATTTATGCGTACCAGAAAGTTTTTATTAGTTTTTAATTTATTTATTTTATAACACGAATCATTTAGTTTATATCCCAAATGAGTAAACCTGGCAAGTTAGTATCTGTAATGTTGTTGCAAATGGTCTCTTTTTTTATAAAAGATCCCATAAATTCATAACGGTATTTGTGTAAGTAACTTTAGTTTACAAAAACCATGTTTGGGTGTGTAGCTTAATAAGGCTATGTTTTCACTGCCCACCGATTCTGCTCATGAAAGGCTGCACGATGGCAAATAAATTTAGCTAGCGAACAGTTTGCGTGGTTGTGGTAACTATCGTTTGGTGACCAGCTTCGATTGCTACCTTTAGCAATTCTGAGTTTTGTTACATCATTTCATAAATAATGTTCTTAAATTTAACTTTAATACGTAATAGGCTGAACGAATAAAAACATAGTACACTTTGTCTCCCATTTGAAGCTTTTATTCTAAATTGGGACTTATTCAAAAGGTTTTGTGATATAGAAAAACCTAAGGTGTTACTGACGTTTATATATATATCGCTTACTTACCAATTACCATCAGGTTCATCTCGTCTACCTGTTTGTTATGTATTGACATTAAAAAAGCAATCTGAGCCTGTAGTTGGACATTTGTGATGAGAGAGGCCTACTATTTGGCTTCAACTCATTGATGGAAATTCAACCCACTACTACTAAGAACGGCTCTCTTCTCTTGAGGAGGCCTAGGGCATAGTTCACCAAGGTACTTTAGCGGGGACGGGTGGAGTCTGCATATCAGTACTTTGAAGATGCAGTTTTGTGATCGACTTTATTTAACATCCTAAATGTTCACATTCAAAATCCATATTTTGATGATTAGAATTTGTTAAGAGCAAATTGATACAATAACGTTCTTTGTTGAACATGAAATAAACACACTTAGAGACCAGTTTATGAAATTCTAATTCATTAGTTAAAGAGCCCTTCATCGCTCTTAACTAGACTTAGGAATCAATCAATAAAATCGCCATTGACTACTCCATCCGGCGTATCGCGGAGACGCGCTTGCGTTTCGGGTCTATTCCGAGTAAGGACCACCCAAGCACGGTTATTTTGAGGTGCGCGTATAATTGAGCTGTTGCAAGCCGTACGGCGACCGCGACATGCATAATGCGCTGTTTTACATATTTTACGACAAACGCGAGGAAGTAACGGATACGTTTTGAAAAAGACTTACGACTACTTACCGATAAGGGCAAGTTTTGTGAAGAAAAATCGCTTTTAAAGCATTTAACTACTTTTAATTTTTTATTTGTTTTTTGAGTTTCCTGCAGTATTCTGCGAGATTATTTATCTTCGAACTTGGATTTTGTAGGACCTGAATACTTATTATGTATGTGGTTAAATCCTTAATCATCGCGATCCACTTTAAAGCAGGCACTGTTCATAGAACATTAGAATATCAGCCACAAGAATAATAAAATCAATAATACCGGATACAACGCTAGTTAGAAAACATTGAAAATAAGATGACTTAACAAGTAACCTAAAACTTGTGTTATATATTGTTTTACTTAACTACATTCTATTTTCACAATTAAAACACTAACCTTTTTTTATTGTTTTTTTTTAGTCATTGAATAGACTAAACACAAAATAAATGTTTACCAATTTGACCAATTAATAAAATCTTTGTATAATTCTTACAATGAAAAAACTGAAAAACGCTGAGAAGCCAACAACACTATCAAATTTTTTTTCAGAGTAAAATAAAAGTTTTGGTAATATTTTTTTCACTAAAAATAATAATGGTGTAACCTGCAAACTGACTTTACACAATATCATTTCAATTTCATTGACGTGGTCATAAATACTCCCGCTCACAGAACATATAAAAAGAGGTCTCACGCTCGTCCTATACACCTTTCACCCTTCCGTCAGTTCTTCAGCTGAGTTCGTTTTATCTTTCTGAGTCAGCGATTGTTACCCAGTGTTTTGTACAATACAAAACTGTCGTATTGTGACGAATATAGACGACGGTATCTGGTGTAATCTTTGAGCTCAATATAATAATTTACATAATTATGCGTAAATGGATTTTCCCATTGTTGCTCAATGGGAGATATAATTTTAGCTTATTGTTCGATGGTAAAATTTCAGCCAGCTACGCACCACGTCCTGTAACATTATGTATTTCACGCAACTATTTATTATATTCTTAAGATAATTCAACGTGAGCTGTTCTAAGATATTTTTAAATTATCATGTTGTATTCAATATGTATATATATTATATATGTTGTATTCAATAGAGGAGAGACCCGTGCCCAGTAGTGGGCCATTAATATGTTGAAGCCATTCAATATGTAACGATGTAAACATGTACAACTTAAAAATCAAACTTATATAAAATTCATCATTCATTAATTTCATGAGCAGTATGTTGCAAAAATTTTGAGTTCACAAAAGGATAAAAATCATCTACCCAATTGCGGTTACAAACAACAGTTCAAAAGTGCCTTACAGATAACAAAGTCATTTAACAATGGCTAATGTACCACAGCAAACCCTAAACGGCGCATTTGTACAAAAGAAACTGCACGAAGACGGTGAAAGTAGCCGTTAAGCTTATAACTTTGTAAAACCATTCTTAACTTATGTAGTTTCTTATCTTACCTAGACTTTAAAATTGCACAGCGTCTTCCGCTATTAGTTGGAGTACAAAGTCGTGAAAATACCTATACTCGCATCAATGTTAATTCTTTGGGAATATAAAAACTCATAAATACTGGACAGATATGTACCATTAAAATAATGATGATGATGTTCTCCAAGACAGATTAAACAAAAGACCAAGACGATTTAATGGTGCGTCGCCACTGTGTCCTATTACGCGAATGCTCCTCCCACGAATCCACTGAGATGTTGCAAGCTAAAAAGTGGCGTTTCAGGACGTCCTTATATCGCATGTATTGACCACCAGACTTTCGCTTTCCATAACTGAGCTCCGAGTAGAAAACGGCTTTTGGTAGACCGAATTGGTCCATCCGTACCAGGTGTCTAGACCATCGTAACTTTGTCATCGTAGGTTTGTCATCAATAAGCTTTCGATACTTTGTGTCTCTTAATCTTCGTAATACCAAAGTATTCGGTATATGATCCTGCCATTTCACTCTGAGTATCGTGTGCAGGCATTTTATGTGAAAGTTATCTAATTGCTTAATGCCGCCTTTATATAGGCACCAAGTCTTAGAGGATTGCTTTGTATACAACCACTTCTACCAAACTGAGCGTGGGGTCGTGTGAGTTCCACACCCTTTTGTATAGCTTGCCAAAAGCAGCAGAAGCTCTTGCAATGCGTGAGGAAATTTCGAATTCCAAACGGTTGTCGCTACTAATGAGGTTTCCAAGATATCGGAAAGTCGATACGTCTTCAAGTTTTTTCCCATTTATAAATATAGAGGACTAATCATCAGGCATACCTCGAACCGGCTGCTTGGCTGATCTGAGTCTTGGATGCACTCATTACTAAGCCAAATCTTTGCCATGATTTATTGAGCGCCTCCATCTATTGCCTAAGACTGCTCATGCTATCAGTCATTATACGAATAACACTTAGATGATCAAAAATTACCGTCAACTTAAAAAAAATATTCGCTTAAAGAAGGCAGATCAAAGGATCATTTATGGAGTCATAAGAGACAAGAATAAAACGTCCCAATGGCCTTGCGTCCAAAAGGGACAGAACAAGCAAAGAACGAAAACGATCCTTCATGGATCGGAGAACGATTGAGTTGAAAACAACCTCGCAAAGCCGTTTATTTTATAAACCTCGATAAGTAATAGTTAGCTCTGCAAATTTTTAGAAAAGCTGTGAACTATTTAAATACGAAAAGATGACTCGCTACAATTTTGCAGTTACTCGTACCAAAACGTGTGATAAATAAGTACGCTATCATATTCGCATATCGTAGTCGTCACGCGACAACAAAATCATTATAATGTGAAACATTTTTGTCGTATAATGCCTCAAGCCTTCCTTTTATGCGGTCCCCACACGGCCTGTCTGACATGCATTGTGCAAATATGATTAATAGTACAAAAGTCACATTAGCGATATGGGCTTTTTTCGTGTAAAGGTGGGTATTCACAGGAATGTAACGTGCTGTGTTACTACCATATTGTTGAGAATTTTGTTTCACTTGGGTACATTATTTCTTTCTGTCTTTTTTCTTGGTTATCAACGCATTGGTGATGCCTTTTATGTTACTGTTGTCCATGTGCGATGGTGGCCACTTACCATCTGGTGGATCATCAGGTTTTTGTTAGCTAGTTACACAGAAAATGATAGAGATATTAGAGATATTAGAGTTTTTTAGTTTAATTAGGTCCCAGTTTTAAAAGTACCATGCATTATAATAAATACCAAAACATATAGTAATACATCCATTGTGAATTCACCAGTTGGATCTTTATGAGTTTAAGTAAGTAAATATAAACATTTATTCTTAAACAAAACAACTTTTACACAAACAAAAAAAAACATAGTAGTAAAAAACATGGAAGAATATACAGAATTGTTACAGTCACGTATTTCCTGTTCTCGCCGGGATTGTTTGCGCCCAATATTTCGTTGTTCATATTTATAGCTCGGCATTTTTGTTCCCGCTGACCTAATTTCATCAGTGGAATGTCACGGGAAAAATCGCTGGTTATGACTAGAGGGGAGCGTTTGAGGTATGACGCGTCATAGCTACCGTACAAGGTAAGACAAGTTAGCCACAGGCTAGACGGCTTACTTGTAGTATAAAAATGCTTATAAATAACAACACAATTAACGTTTGGATTTATTTTTGAGTTAAATACTATATGTATTACGTTAATATTTTTTATTATTATTATTATTATTATTATTATTATTATGCAATGTACTTTAAATGACACGACTAATAGAAAAAAAACAAGTGCATTTTATACTATACCTTAGCCAGCTGACACTGAACTACAGTTCGACATGTTAAAAGTCTATCTACTCTAGAGTGAAGAAGTGAGGTTACGTAAAAAATATTTTAATCAATCAAATTAATCTATTTTTTGTGTTCTCATAAGTGTCGACCATTACCAGACCATAGAAACAAAAATTCACTCTAATTTTGTCTAAAATTGGATCCGGCTCTATAATTATGACATGCTTAAAACCATAATTCAAGTTTTATCAACGCCAACATAAAGACACTCATAAACAGTTCTAAAGTCAAAGCTGATTCTTGCCAACAGAACAAACTACGCTGCTAAGGAACCAGTTCGATCGAATTGCACTTGAACCGCAAATCGTATAGACTTGATAGCTCTACGAGTTTTATTAAGCCAATTACGAGCTTTATGCGGTCCTGGTACTTGGCTCACGAGTGATAGTTACTATAATTTGTTTTTAGTCTAAAATAAATTTAGATAACTTTCTTGTTCGAGTATAATTGAATTTACGGAACATACTTTGTATGTCTACCCCAATTTAGGAATCTATATAGAGCCTATATTAGGAATCTAAAACTTTTGAACTTACATGGAATACACAATACACATGCCTACAAATATACACAAAGGATAAAATGTTATCTATATTATCTATACTAATATTATAAAGAAAGATTTGATTGTTAGTTTGCATTGGCCCCGCATCGACTCCGAAAATACCAAACCGATTTTAAAAATTATTTCACTGTTGGGAAGCTACACTATCCCCGGGTGACATAGGCTATATTTAATTATTTTTTTTACTATTTTTCCCGAAGCGAAGTGAATGCGATTTCCTAGTACTAAATAAACAAGAGAGTGAGTTGAGAGAGACATATTTTTTTTAATTTCGTTTTATTTTATGTTATGGAACACAAACACTGTTATTAATAGATACCTACTAGGAAGTTTTTTTTTGTATTTTATTATTTCTATTTAATTTATTTCAAACTTTCATTATTAAGATAATTCATGATTTTAAAAGTGCTTTTGCTTTTTTTTATCATTTCTCGGTGTATTCCTATGAAATTTAAAATAACTACAAAAAAAAAAAACAAAACCCTGAAGTGTTCAAACACTAAATGAGTTTTATGAGCTCAATTACTAGGAGACTATGGCGTTACAGTACTTACTTCGGGTATTCGAAAGGTAATATTTATTCAAGAGACTAACTTGAACGCTTTACTTGGAAGCGCAGTCTATGTCGATAAAGCGAGCTTTTATAGCCAAATGAATCTGCATTACTGGAATCAAATACTAATAATAAGTTTGCAACATTGTAAATGCTAAGTTCTCAACGTATAAGGCACGCTTTTTAATTGGTAACTAAACATACTTTTGTATACTAACTATTCATAAACTAAATCATGAACGTTAATGATAGCATTTATGTATAATCACATGAGAAACACTATAAATAATGTTTAAAATGTTTTTAAACGAGGTAATCATGAATGTTTGAAAGTGTTACTTAATTAGCTGTCAAATAAAAGAGCCTCACAACTTTTTTTAAAGCTTAATTAACAAAATGGTACACAAAATATTATTTCTCATATTATTATTATAAAATTTGCATCATTCTGTTACCATAATTATGTTAAAAACCACCACTAAGTTTCTAAAATTAGAGTTTTGGCGAAAATAATGCATATTTTTTCTACTATTCTATAGCCAGATTTTCCATCTAATAATCTAATCAGTACTGAAATGCATAAAAACTTTTTAAACACTGATTAAGGCTTAATTTGTTTTTTGATTAATTAACACCATTTTATTTACTATTTTCATCAATTACCTATTTACCAAGAGTAGATAGGGAAGTAGCAAACTGAGACAATATTAAAAAAATATGTCAAAAAATATCTAGCATTTGGATGCTAAGTAAAACCACGAGCGTTTCTATAAGTGCAAAATTGCCGGAATCTCATTTCTTTTCCTCAATTTCCTTGTTTTAATAAGTTAGAAGGAAAAAGTAACTTCATAACATTGTGGAGAAAATACCCAAGTAATTTAAATTAAAAATTTGATTAGTCTACACTGACAGTCACAGGGCTAACTAGTTAACTTCTTTAATAACTATAATGTGATAGTAGTACCGTACCATTAATAATAAAGAAAGTTTATTGCAAAACAAGTTCCATGAACATTTTAACTGCTTTAATCTGAGCAGCTATATTTATGGAAATGTCAAATAGTAATAGTGAATTAAGTTACTCGAACGGCTTTAATATTATAGCTACTGTTTTATAGGCGAATAATTTTCTGCACTAACACAGTCCACAGACTGCCGAGAACACTGGCCAAGTCGATAACTGTAACAAAATTCTTATTGTATTACGAGGACCTCATATCTAGTGAATTTGTAATATCGTTTCGAATTTAGTTTAGCTTTCATTTTTTTTTAATGTCGTAATCGTTTTTCTGTATTCGTTTGACGTAATAATTATTTTTGCTTTTATTTTGTGAGGTAGTAGCAATTAAATTATATTTATAGTGTGTAGTCTACATCTACAATTTGGCTGAAATTATCGTTTCGAATCAAGTAGGTAAATCATGGGATTAGAAATAATACGTTACTTTGTACTTTGAAATCTGTGATTAATTAGAGTAAAACACATAAACAAGCTGTTTTATATACGTAAACAAGAACACACAGTCCCTACAAAAAAGGTATGAAAATAATAAAATGTATTATTTTTTATTTCTGTTAGGCTGTATTAGTGTACGTTGTCTCGCTTTACTTTAGATACTGTTGCTATGAGTAATAAAATTTTGAATGACAACAGAACAGTAGTAATAGAAAATGCAAACGCGACCGTTTCAATCGATACTCACCGCAAATTCTCATGTGGTTGCGATTCATGCGGTTTTAGTTCATATTTTATTTACATTCATTTAATTTGTGCTAAAACAATAGCTATTCCTAAAACTAAACATAATTTTGTTGATACGGGTTAATTCATTTGTATTTTTTAAATTTATCATACAATACAAGTTGCCTTTGCTAAAATTAATGACTGGCTAAAAATAACGTCTATTTTTAACAACTTCAACGTATAAGTTTATGTTTTTACCCTCGTCTAGAGCCAACCCTGGGTGTAGACCTAATGGTTATCGTAAAAATGCATTGTTGTTGGAATAATACAATAGTTATAATAAATAAAAGCTTGTAAAATAGAATAATAATTTATTTATTCCGATGTATCAAATTGACAAAATCTTTTTTTTCACACAAATAAGTTAATGTTTTGCTTGACCACAATCCCATCCCACCTGATGGTAAGTGAAGATGTGGTCCAAACTGGTGAGCACATTAAATTATTAAAAGTCTATCCACTCTTTTCTTGAAGACATCCACGTCAAAGGCAGGCGGGAACGCCGACGCAGACAAGTTATTCCAGTCCTTGGTGGTGCGTAAAACGAATGATGAGGCAAACCGCGTCGTCCTTACCAACGGGATGTTTACGACAAAAGGATGGAATTAATTAATAAGAGGCCTCATCATCGAAAAAAGGTAGCCACGATATCCACTTGTAGTGAGTGGATAAAAGAGTGCATCAGTCAAGTCTAAAAGCAATATTAAGTAATGAACACCATACTGTACTTAGTGTTCATAACAGACTAGTGAGCTTTGAGTCATAGAACTGACCTTTCTTTATCTGATCTTATATAACACTCTAGGACCTAGAGTTTAGGTGTTGTTTAATTATTTGGTAAATTATTATAATTATTGCTATTTAGCGCGACCAGAAACAAACATAAATCAGGTTCTTGACTTCTTATAAATCAATTGCCAGCCATGAAAGATGAGAGAAAAAAGAATAATAAAAAAGCACACCCGGTGCTTTAGACCACATGGCATGACTGAAGTAAAACTTCTTTATTATGGTTTTCATTCATAGATTAATAATTTTTGAATACATTTTTTTATTTAATTTTTCACTTTAAATGTAGAATGTTTAATATATTGAACAAAATATTGATTTAGAAAATTGTTCAAGAACGAATTGAAATTTCGAAATAATCAAGAAATCACCGTTTGTGTAACGCTAGCAAACTCGCAAATGAACTGCCGTTCGCCTCGCCCGATCACACTTTTCGTAACGCTCTCGTCACGCGTTCACCAGCTTACTCCACAAGTCAAGCGTGCGTAAAGTAGTTTTACTAAAAGCAAAAATAATTCAAAAGTTATCCATTTTACAAAACACCATTGATTACTCCATTATATTTAATTTGATAATTTCTCCCAAAGGTGCTACTTTGCCGTTTGAGATTCAAATAACGATATTGAGTGTGTTAAAGTCGTTAATAATTTATTCGATCAAAGAGTAAGTATGACTTATTACAATTATGTTACGACAAATCGACAGCCCAATCGTTACAAATAAGTATATACTTAACTTATCCTGACGCAGTTTGTAAGGATGTTTCATGTTATTTTTAAATAAATATTGGCTATCTTGACAGATGTTACAGACAATACGTAATTACCACAATAATGTTTTAACTTTTCTCGTTATACTCTTACGAAAGATCTGCAGAAATACACGAGAATATAATCACTGTTTGATATAAAATATAAAGTCAAAGTCAATGATTTAGTTTGTCACAAGAACAAATGGGTCAGTTATCAAAAGCTTTACAAAACCATAACACCATAATTAAAATAAACATATTACATATTTAGAATCTAGAAGCAGGAGGATTTAAGAAATAAATAAATAAAACACAACTCTTAGTACCTAAATATAATTTGTGAATTTAATAATTTTTAACCATAACAACATAAATCACTAAAACAGTTATGCGCAAAACATTTGTTTTAATCACAATATAAAGAAACAACCAAACTTACATCCTCCACGACTCGCGATTTCAATTAACAAATTAAGTTAAAATTTAAACAAATTAAACAAATGAAAAAATAACAGCTAACGCAAGTTACGCCGAATACGTCCGACTCCTTCGACCGACAGCAGAAAAGTGAGTCTCCTCGTCTCGTGCAGCGCCTAATATAACCTTCTGTACGAGGGTATAATAATATACATATATTATAAGCGGAACGTTTTTTTTATTACATTACATTGTATTACCTTCAAATTAGTTACTGATTTAGAAATCAGTAGGTAATCCTTAAACAGCAACGAATGATGAGGACAGTTTATTATTATCCGTGACATGATAAATAATGTTACTACCATTATCTAATAGGTTTAGTAGTGTATTACCGTAGTCAATACTTCCGATACTGCAGGCAATGCGAAATGCGAAATGGACATCGCATCTGACAATTCGAAAACGCACTAAATTTTGTGGCTCTGTGAAGCCACATCCATGAATACAAATGAGATGACCTGTCATAAACTGCTAAGTTTCTATTAACTTTACGTTTTATAATAATTAAATATCAGCTATAATATTATATATTACAAGATTGAACTATAATTACCTACGAGCGTATAGAACCAACACCGCAAACCCAATGTTTGCGCAATGAATGAACTGTAGCCAATACAGTTTTTAGGCTACAGTTTTCAGTGGATTCAGTCGATTTTGAAAAAAGGAGCTCGAGTTTAAAAAAAGTACCTCTCGGCGCGACAAATCTTTTGTTCGCGATGTCCGTTCTGGTACTATAGTATATTATGTACATTATAGGTACTTCAATGAGTTATAGAGAAATGATTTTTTCTATTTCCCTACAACCAGATTCAAAGGTTATAATTAATAATGGCCAATGTCGGCTCCGCAAACGCCCCACCGTCTTTTGTTTTTGCTCACCATTTCTAGAACAATGCAACGCATGCGACTTTTATCTCGACGCAAACAAACGACTCGTGTCGAGTTTTTGTTTTTCCTTCGCCTTCGTTCCTATCTCCAATTTATTAAGACTAGTCCGAAATGTAACTTGGTTTTCTGACTTTTGCACCGTGAAATTGAAGTTGTGCAGGAAATAAAGGAAGTAGGTATTTTGCCCGAACGGAAAGCATACTTAAAGTAGACGTTTCGTAGCTACGTATGGTTTTATAATCGTCTTCAGAATTCTAATTAAGATTTTTTGGTTATACTTTTCGTTTGGATTAACATAATAATTTATTTGTTAACATTATATTTTAAGGTTTTAAGTCCTTAATAAGAAAAGTATCCACGCCGTAAAATTTAACATTAAATTATAGGATCAATATGTATGGAAGTACCCAATAAAACTTTCAATAGGATCAGCCAGATACTTTGGCTTTTCTGAATAAACTCGGAAAAGTCGGAAAGAACAAAGTGAATGGTCAAAGTTGAACGTTCGATTGTATAATCTCGCCATTCCGACTTAATAAGTTTTATCCCACTAGCGTTGGATTATCGAGAATAAATTTCTTCATGCCCACTTTAAAAGCATTAGGAATTCATTTCTACGTTCAGAAACGTAACAGTTTTTGTAGATTATAATATTTCACAACTTAGAAATAACATAGTAGGTAAGTATATGTTTGAATTTATTTTGTGTAGAATTTAATTTGTTTAGCACAGGTAAATGTGTATAAATTATTTTCACCGAAACAAAACAACGAAAATACACTGAAACGTTCTTTTATTAGTGATCGAATATTAAAACAATATTTCCATTTTTTTCCATTTTTGCATTTGTTTTCAGAAGTGTTGTTCAGATAATATTCGACATCGATAAGTTAACCTGTTTTAATTATTTATTTAATTTAATTCACTGAAACAAAACAACGAAAAAACATTGAAAATCATTTCAAATTTTACATTCCTTTTCAGAAGTAATATTGAGATAATTTTCGTCATAGATTCATTTTCATTGACATCGCAAATTCTCCAATAATAATATGAAGCGAGTTTAAACCCTGTTCATTACGGGCGTTCTGCCCGTGACATAATAAATGTCAGCGAGATCAAAATATCTGCAGCAACGTTCTACCGATGCCTCTAATTATATCTAGCGGGCTTTGCTCTACACAGAGACATTAAAATTAACTGCAAGTTCGTTTGATCTTTCCATTAGAGCGTGACTATAAATACAGCCGTAATAAAAAGACCGCGCAATGAGTCAATCCGGGTTGGTGAAACAATAGACGCTTCTGATGTCTGTACTGTACATCTCTATGCCACCATGAGTTATTTTCTATGAGAATCTTCTTTTAATATCTCAAGCTAAAATCTATACTAATATTATAAAGCTGAAGAGTCTGTTTGGTTGAACGCACTTATTTCAGGAACTACTGCTTTGAATTGAAAAATTCTTTTTGTGTTTGATAGTCCATTTATCGAGGAAGGCTATATAACGTCATATATTTTAGTAGTTTTTTCACAAACCCCGAGGCATAGCTAGTGTAACATATAACGAAAGTCATCTGATTATGTGACTTTTATTCGGTAATATTTAACTTGAAGCCCACATTGTTAAACAATGTTAAAAAACAAAGGAAAACTGAAGGATCAGTAAATTAATGTATTACAGTTTAGTAATAAATTAATTTATTACTTTATGATTAAACGAAAATCTTATGTACTTACCTACTGAGTTGCTACCATTATAAATATTGAGAGTTGTCGAAATATCAAAGCCCTAGCAGGCGCTGAGGCGGCAAGCCTCTCATCAACTTTAACGAGCCATTACGCCCGCTGTAGCGCCGCACTCGACGGTTTGAACACAGAACGTCCATAGGTAAAAAAGTAAATACTTGACGTTTAAAAATTTACGCTCATTTATTTTTAAAATACTAAAATTGTGATATTTCAATATTTTTCTATTACTTTAATATACTTTAAAAAAATTAATAAAAATGGTATTAAGTAATTTTTGAAGCTGATGATATTAAAGACGCTAGAATTCCTCCCACATTAGGATTTCAAGTGTTAGAGTTGATATGGAAAACACATATAAGTGAGACATCAGTCCCGAGAACAAACATTACACAAACTTCTGCTCCAGCAGAAAACCGAAGCCGCTTCGCAAGCAGGGAAACTTCCAGCTAAGATTATCAGAAATGAAATGTTGTGTTAGCATAGCACTAAGCCGGTCAATGAAAAAGGGTATTTTTAAAGCGAAATAAAGTGTTTTTCATATCAATTTGTCACAGATGATAATAACGATGATAATAATTATAAAGTTATGGTCTAGTTTTTTATTTCACAAGTTATTTTGTACCAAACTGAACAACTGCATTATTTCTCTTCACTATGCGATCACACCCACGGAAACAGTAATTTCGGAACCCGCGTAACGTGTAATTATTTCAGAAAAGCCGTCAATAGGCTAACTGTAGCATATTTGTATGCGTCGGGAATTCTAATTACGCGATTTAAATAGTCAACCAATCTAGTTCGTGCGTGCGGTACATGAAAATGTATGAGCGGAGTTTTACTGTACAATTATGTGGATGTTGATAAACTGGGCGATTTTATAGAGATTTTAATGTAATTTCAAATAAGGCCATTGACAAACAGGTTGTAGATAATGACATGATGAATTTCATTTAAAACAAATAGTATAGAATCTACTCGTGCCTCAATTGTACGCATTAATATTTCGTCAGTGTTTCAAATTATTTGTTAAAATTTAAAATATCTACTGTATCAGCATCGAAATTTATTTCATACTGCGAAAGCAATGAAAGTCAAAAATACTGTCCATAATATTGAAAATGAACGAATCAACATTGCATTTAAGATGAAGCAACGGCAGCATGGAAAAAAAACATGCGTCATTTTAATGAGGCGAGGGTCGAACGAATTCGCGCAGACAACCGCGAGGGCGCTTGAATTTATATTCAAAAGCACAGTTTACTGAAACGAATCGAAGCAAGTACACTGAAATAATTCACAGTCAATTCGACACGAACATTGTGGAAAGGCGGCTGTCTTCGCTGCGACTCGACGTTTCTTGTCGACTACCGCGGTTATTTCTAAACCGTATCACGTCGAGAGTCGGGACCGCTCACCGGATCGTTCGAACGCTTTGATGTTACGTTTTCTTTTTGCGAACCACATTACAGACGGATAGCTAACCGAATATTTTCGGGAACAATCTCGAACTAAACAACAGGCGCTTTATTTGGACTAAACAAGTATTGTTCAGTTTAATGATTGTTCGTTCGTGGACAAGACTTCTGTTCCTTTTTCCCTATCTCGTTTGTGACGTTTTGCTTAGCAGAGGAATAATAATATGTAACGCGTTGGCAAGCGAATTAGGTGTTTGTTTCACTATTACCAAGTAACCAATTTGGGGCGCAGAGATGAACATATAATCATCAGTCTTCTCATGAATTAATACCTTAGTGAAGCACTCGTATATCAGCGGCTTATGTCTATAAGCTCAGTCCTATGTGATCGATCAAGTTAAGCAACTACTGGAGGCATCCAGGGTGCCAGTGGCAAAAATAAAGTAACACCGTAGTACGTAACTAATTATTATTTAATAGTAGCTTTTAAGCCATGCTGGAAGCCTCCTTAAAAGAAGACGCTTGTATTGGGTTGTACCCTTTAGCCTCAATATATTATGTAGCTTTACATGGAAGTGCGTTCCCAGTCACATACGTTTTAGAATTAATTTTATTAGTTACTTCTATTATTAAATTTAAAATATTAGAGCAACGATAAGTTCAACTTAATTCCATCCCTTCTTTAGAGAATATTTTTGATTTCTAAACGACAAATATTACATCTATCTATGTATCTATACCAAAAGTGATTGACTGATGTATCAACGCACAGGCCAAACCCTTAGGATTAGAAACTTAAAATTTCGCACACCTATTCCTCTTATGACATAAGCATCCACTAAGGAAGGATTTTTCAAAATTCAACCCTCAAGGGGGAGAAATAGGGGATAAATATGTTAAGCATAATTTCTGCCTGCGAAGCTGCGGGCAACAGCTAGTTTATAATAAAAGTCGGAATGGTCATATTTGGCGACAAAAAGAAAACGTGTTCCAATCACATAAGGATATGTCTTCATGGTTAATTTTTGTTAGTCATTCGTTGTAACTCACTTTGTATTCGTGGCACCTTGTATGTTTTATGACATTTATAGAATGAAGAGGTTTTTGTAACTTTCTTATTATTGTTACACCAATAAACCTTTACTTAAATTCGAATGCAATAATGATGATTTTATTGAAAATACCAAACTGATGAAGAGTCGTCAATGATCATCATAAAGATATTACAAACACGTTGTTGTTGTTATTGACCCGAAATTAGTTAACTATGGAAATCTATTCAGTTATAAAGTTATTTATCTCATCTTCTTATTCTACAAGGTTTACCTTTAAATATGAGTATTTTTCTTCCTTGAATCTTAACATAAACAGGTTACCCTTACATATAACAATTATTATAAATCAGACATGTAAATAGGGTAATATTCCGTTATGTTACAGTTTTATCACAATGCCTTTTTGACATGATATAGCTTTTAAAGGTCTTATCTGAAATACAAATTTCAATTTGAAAGAAAAACTGTAATGTCAGCATGCTGCATGTTTTTAACTAGACACAAATGGGATTTAAAAAGTAATGTAAGTCTAGAAATATCCAAGTATATTTCCAAGCTTAATATTGCTACGTAATGTCACAGTATAATATTTTATGCAGTCGTCCAACTTAGTTGTCTAGATAATTATAAAGTCAGGCGGGGCGTCTTGTAAGACGAATTCGCTAATCACTAGCATTAAGGAAAAGGGTGTGGTATTTAAAATTATACGCGCCGCCCGGCCCGCCCGCATTTACATAATTTCTTATGTTATAAAACTTTTTTGGTATGGTGTTATAAGCTTACGAGAATAACGTAATGCCTAAATAACGGACCACTGTAAATTCCTATACTGTGGTGTAGTAATCTCAAGTTAACGTTGCGCTAACTTGTATTTACGACTAAATGGGGCATAAAAACATCTTGACATTAAACAGAGCATCGCCTTGAACTTCTTATCCGAGGCAACTTGTATTCCTTTTTTATCAGAAGGATCGCTAACAAATTACCGCTTAACAGATATCCTTCTATCCCCGTTCGAGTGTTATCTGAGTAAGGCCTACGCGAATGTGTTTTATGGTGATCCAGATAACTATTAAAACGGGGAAGAAAGATTTTAGTGAGAGTCGGTAAAAAACCTATTTGATTAAGACATCAAAAAATATAATGCTTTTAAGAGTGAACATATCGATGATTTAATTGTGTCAATTTTCATGTTTTCATCCCCAGAAATAAATAACAGATCAATAGATTTAGAAGAATATACATTATAGTTATGACTATTTAAATTTTTCTATCTATAGTAAAGTTTTCACATCCGGAAAAGCAAGCACTTTTACTAAATATAATCAAAACATAATAAACCGTTAAAAGTTAACTTACCTTAACTTGATTAATGAATGAACTGTGTAACAGTTTGTTACTTCTAAAAGAACAACAAATAACCGCTTAAAGATATCCTAGAAACCTGGTATTATCTGCGTGACGCCCACACGGACGAGTTTTATGGTGTTCTATTATCTGTCTCTGCTGAAAATAAACTGCTTTGACAACCCTACAGATTGCTGCAATCGACGGCGTGAAATCTTCTAAATTACACCCTTGGATATGTTAATTGTGAGGCCTGTAATAGGTTTCGGAGTTATGACGGCAATATAACATGAGTCAAGACTTAAGATGTAGGTGCTGTTGGGTATACTAATATTGTAACATTAAGTTACATTCATTTTAACCGCAATACTACGCCCATGGGATAATTGTTGTTGAATTGTTTTAAAGCTAAGTACCTGAATCGTTACAAAAAATATAACTCACTTCAATAGAAGGCGAGAACAATACAATGGATTTGTTTATAATTTCTCTGACACTTGACATAAAATTGATTGTAAACATGTAAACAGACATAATTTTCGTTATCAGCGCACCGAAGTAGATACATTGGTGTACCATGTCGGAGGTACACCAATGAAAGAAGTACACTCATTCCAAGTACCCATGTTGTAAAATGTCATTGTCCCAATAAAATATAGGTATCAGAATATGTTTTGATTTAATTATGAACTTTTATTGTGTTTTCGCGATGGTAAAAAAGTAACAGGATTATCACTTAGCAGCGTGTTATAATAATTTAGCAAAAATGTAGCTTCAAAACTATTATTTTTCTAGTACGTGGGTGAATCAACTTTTAAGGCACTCCTTTCGTGTCCCCAACATAAAAGTGACCATATTATTTTAATTTCTCTTCAAATTTTTGGATTGTTAACCTAAGCACATAAACAGATTTTTAACTATCACAGCAATATAATCATTTTTTAAATTTAAGGTAAGATTTACAATATTTTTTTGGTAACTCAGCAGAACAAAATCATTCTCCATACTAAAAATGCTTGTCCCCAAGCCTAGGTGACGAAACAATTTATGAATTTTCTTTAAAAAAATGTATGAAAACATTGAATATTTACAAGGAGTTTCAATTAAGAATGAAATAAGCTTTACATTTAAGTACAAAATTGTAGTCATTTTATTTAAATAGTATTTATTTGAAGTCCCTAAACATTTGTCCCGAGTATTGTTAAAAATATATGTTCTACTGCGTTATTGTAAAAATTTGAAGACAATTTTCAAGAGATGGCGTCTAATTCAATGTCAGTAGAAGCGACTATTGTCTAATAATTCGTCAGCGTGGTCCGACGAGACCGGCCTCACGCCACCCGCCTCTCAATCCGTGGTAAGCTTTCAATGAGTGTGCGTGGGTTTATTGCTGTTCTACTGCGTTATGACGAAAATCTCGGTGAGTTTTTTAAATATTTTACTATTATTACCTTACAATGTGAGCTATGCTGTCTGATTTGAAGGTCGTGACCAATTTTTTGGTAAGTTTCAATTGTGTAATTGTTTGTCTTCATTTTAAGCAAAATTTTCTCATGCGTTATCAGTAACACCAGAGAATGTAGGGCAGAATGGCATAGCATATTAGATTATATTTTCAGTGTTTTCTACTTTTCTGAGAGATTGATAATGATTTATTTCGTGTCAGATCTGGGCAACATAAACGAAAATGCCGCTAAGTGCAGCTGAGAAACAGAAACGCTATAGAGAAAGACTAAAAAATAATAAAGAAAAGTACGAAGACGCGAAAAAAAAAGCACCGAGAAATGCAATAATGCAATAATGCATATAATGCAAATATGATATGGAGATTACGAAAACGACAACTTAAATAACGAAAACGAGCTGTAGAAAGTTTATTACAACAAACACCTCCAGACTCGCCTAGATCTGGCTCCAGATTGGAATACTTTGTAGAATTAAACGAAACTCTACCACCAACACCTCCCCATGCTATTCATCCACCAGAAATGCCACAACCAGCATCACCTACTCCCCTATGCGCGTCGCTATTGGGTACACCACTTTGATCGCTTTTAGCAAAATTAGGTCGAAATAAAGTGAAAAAGAACAGGTTGAGAGTGCATAGAGAAAACGCAAAACTAAGGCAAGATAATGACAATTTAAGACGAAAGTACGAGAAATTTAAGAAAAAATATAACAGGCAAATCGAAACTAAAATCAACAAAGTTGAAAACAATGAAGACTTAATGTACAGAATATTGAGTAGCGCTATTAAGGCGACATTCAAAAAGACAAAATCTAGGAAAGAAAGAGAGGTAACAAAGAAGATATTTGAAACTGTAAATGTCAAAGATTCACGAATTAAAAAACAGATACTTAGAGAGAATTTAGGCGTTGACAAAATTGTTAAAAGAAAAGAGAGCACAGATAAAAACACAGTGTTAAAGAAGAAAATTAGGGAATTTTACTTGAGAGATGACATATCACGTGCAACTGCTGGTAAAAAAGAAACTCTCACAAAAGCAGGCATAAAAGCGCAAAAAAATAGACACAATGAAAAATTTGTTTAAAACCTTTATTAAAGAGAAACCTAATCTTCGTTGTTCCTACTTTTATTTTACCAAAAATAAACCTTTTTTTGTCGTAAGCGCTTCTATCGACGCCAGAGATATGTGCTTTTGCAAAACCCATACGAATTTGGACACCTGGGACAGGTGATCCAGATGGGTAAGTCCAACTTTGAGAAGGAAGTCACTCGTAGAATCCAACTCGGATGGGCTGCGTTCGGGAAACTGCGTCATATCTTGTCCTCCAAAACACTACCTCAGTGCCTGAAGTCGAAGGTGTTCGAGCAGTGTGTGTTGCCAGTGATGACATACGGATCCGAGACGTGGTGCTTTACTATTGGCTTAATCCACAAGTTCAGAATAGCGCAGCGGGCTATGGAGAGGGCTATGCTCGGTATTTCTCTACGTGATCGAATCAGAAATGAGGAGATCCGTAGACGAACAAGGGTAACCGACATAGCTCAAAGAATTAGCCGGCTGAAGTGGCAATGGGCTGGCCACATAGTGCGAAGGACCGATAACCGTTGGGGAAGAAAGGTCCTTGCATGGCGCCCACGTCTCGGAAAAAGGAGCATAGGACGCCCCCCGACCAGGTGGACTGACGACCTGAAGAAGACAGCGGGTATCCGCTGGATTCAGAAGGCTCAGGACCGGTCAGAGTGGCACAAGTTAGGGGAGGCCTATGTCCAGCAGTGGACCTCCAAAGGCTGATGGATGGATGGATGGATACTAATTTTGCGTATAAGGCAAAAGCTTTAAGAATAAATGGAATAACGGGCACTGATAACTTAAATCTTCTTATCGAATCAACAGTTTGCAGTACTAAGTCCAAAAACTGTACGTATGGTATATGCATTCAGTGGGTCAATAAAACAAATAGTTATTGTATTACAAATATAAAAGGTTTAATAACATGGACAGAATGGGTAAGAAAAGAAGAAAAATACACAAAAGATGGAAAAAATCTTAAAACTATTAAAAATATAAAAGAAGATAAACATGAAGAAGCAGGTACTATAAAAATATTTGAGAACGATCTTGCAGCATTTAAAAAGCACGTTTTTAATATTAAGACACGTTCATTTAAATTGTTATTATTTTGATTACACACATCATATTGCTGTTAATTCTTTTTAGGTAGTCTAGAATTCTCAGGCGTTACCAATTTTTCTCTGGTGTTACCACTATGTCCCTAAATTTGTGTAAGGATTTTTGAATATAGCTCATGTAAAAATGTTAATACATTATTAAATACTTTTCACTAGCAAACCTTAGGGTTAGAATTCAACTTAGAAATATGTAATGAATGACTTAAAAAGTATAGCATTTAATTATGAACAAAGTATCGCAGTGGACTGTTAATTGTCTCTATTTATTGTTACTGTTATTATAAATTAAGGTTGATTATTTAGAAGACTGCATTTTAAGTTGAAATAAATATTTACTATTTTAGTTTTGCAATATATTTAGTTTTATTTCAAATTTCCATACTTTTAAAAACGTAACTCAGGAGATAGTTTTATGACACGGCCACCAGCTTTTCTAAAAAAACTCATGAATACTAACTTAGATGTCGTGGCCAACTACGTAATCTGAAAATAAGACAAATTATTTAACACATAACACTTTATTTTTGTAAGTTTTCGTTATTTTATTTTTTTACTTTTACTATTGCAAAATGTTGTCAAAGGAGTGCCTTAAAAGTTGATTGGCCCACGTACCTATTTAAGAAATGAGGGCGGTATTACTTTTATGAAACTTTATTTTTCATAATTCAAATTAAAACCGAGAGTATTTTATGTTTCTAATGATCAGCTACTTATTTTTAACGCCACGGTCTATGTTTTATGACGAGGGGTAAGAAAGGGAACATAAAAAATACGAAATTCTGTCACGGCGTAAAACGTACGGCGAATGTCTTTCGGCGAAATTAAAAATGAAATGATTTATGGAGTGCTTCGGATGGACGAATATGACGCTGACTCAACTCAAGTCATGCCGGCGATAAAAGATTAAGCATTATAATTTAATTTTGCGTCGGACTTTATTAAATATATCAACATCAAGTTTTTATGATGACGGTTTTAGTAAAGTGAATTAACCTGATTCTGGACAACATTTTCTTTGTCCATTTTTATTTTTGTCTTAGCAGCCCGTTGCCTCATTCGTCCGAAGGATGAATGAAGAGCCAAATCCGAAACAACGAAGAATAGTGAATAATACTCAAAGGAGTCTCGGGGCCGATTTTGATGAAAACTAAAACTGAATCATTACATTTTTGAAAAATCAATATTTCTAGCCAGGAATCGAAACCGTTGATTTTGAAAAAAAAACACATCCTGTATTAATACACCATTCGATAGTGTCGCTAAGAAGGATCAATTTTTAGGAAGCAATGACAGGTAGGTACCTACAGGTACCTACTTTTATTAATATTGAGAATGTACATCTAGACTAGACTATTTAATTTATATTATTGGATATTTATACGCTTATTAAATTATTTTTTATACCATCTAATACGGATTATTTACGAAAACATCGTGAACATCCTTATGAACATTTTATTCTCTCAAAATTACTTAATTTTTGAGGGCTCTACCTAATTTATATGATTATATTTAAAGTAACAACCCAAATAATCTACCTGTATCTACTACAAAATCTAGAGATACTTAGAATGACAATGAGTTATTATAATAAATAATGTTAAAATCAGTAAAATTTTACTTTTACTCAATTAAGTTAATAACATCGTACGTTTAATAACTTTAAAGTCTTCATTGATGCGAGACGTGAATAATAACAGGCTACGAAGTCAACACCCATGGAAGCGTTTATTAAAAAGCAATTTCATGTTTATTCTGTCATAATGTTATTAAAATTACCATGTTTCATGCGAGAATCGACTCGGATAATTTTCGGTCAGTTCATTGTGGTTAAATGTGTTATATTTTGATGAAACTATAGTTAACCTGTAAGATTTTAAACGATTAAATTGATGGATATTACAATTCTGGGTTATTTTATAGGTTTGGATAAATTAAATTGGAACATAAAAGCAATTTTAGTATGATTATAGAGGCGGGTCATATCTGTAATAGAGCTTTCATAATTCAAGTTGCAAACAGTAAATATTGAAGTAAATGTTTGGGAGTGAACTGCGTAAGAATTAGGGTTTTTAAAAATTAAGATCATCTTTAATTCTATTATCAAATAAATTATTTAATTTCAGCCTTCTCTAATTGAACCTACTGTCGTCAGTCACCGATAATTTTTCATAAAGGTAATGTACTTTTTCCTCGACCTCTAGTTTCATAAGAAAAAATATACCTATGTGTGGTTTGTGTAAATCCTAAGTGACCGACCGGTACTGAGGCGAAGTCGGTAGATAGATGACTAGTTGAGCCCTATTGGCTAAAATTTCTTGACTGTTTCTAGACTTCGTATGGCATTTAAAACCATCAGTCCTAGTTAAGTTCCACTAATCCACATTGGAGCAGGACTTAAGGAAAAGAGTCCCTACCTTGTAGGCAGTCCATAATGGGTTGAAAACAACCCACCATTGAGATGTCAATTTAGGTGTTACAAATAATATTGGACATATGCCATAAAGTTTGACGTTTAAACTAATGTGACGTAACAGCAACCCTAATGGACATTAACAAGATCGCTTTACCACAACTTAGCGCGATACTAGCAACCGCGTTGAAAATTCTGTACGGGCATTTACACACAGCCCCTATCGGTACAAACTCAAATCTCTGCCAAAGAGTTAGTACAAGTGTTAAAAGTTGCGATACAGTGAATTGTATTATACTTTGTTCTGTTCGTTAAGCCATGTCGGAGGCCCTCGGGAGGTTTGAAAACTTCGACACTCGGGTTGGCCACTAACCCCTTCACCAATCCGCACTGGAGCAGCGTGGTGGAGTATGCTCTAGGCCTCCTCAAGAAGAGAGACCCGTGCCCAGTAGTGGGCCATTAATGGGTTGAAGCCAGCCAGCCATTTGTACTACTATGTCTTAAATGGTTAGACTGTATTAATTGGACAACTCTAACGCCTCGATACCTAGTAAAAGCACTGAAGATATAATAGCACTTTGCTGTGCTTTTACAAAGTGTATTTAAGGTACGAGTATACATATAAGACAAATCTAATATTTGGTAAAATATAATATAACAATAATAGATGCTTAAAATTTTAAAATAAAAAGTTTTCTTTTGCATATACCTATTATTTGAATTTTATTATACCAAGAAATCTAAATGCAAACCCACGTGGAAGACATCTGGCCTGCACATAAAACTGTCTGGCCGTTTGCTTAGATTGCTCTCGAAATTTTATTACTTTTCTTAATATTTTCATACTTACTGTAATCTATCTTCTATATAATATATCTTACAAAGATAATAGAAAGAAGTTGTAACATTAACCTGTCTGATTTAACCATAAAGATAACCTGAAAAATTAATTCATTTGCCACTTGTGTCCGCCTCTCGCTCACCTTTAATTTATGTGTTTGCTAAATTAAAAATGCTTGCGTTCCAGTTTAGGTAAAACATTTTTTTAAGGTTGCGTTTTTATTAGATACACCAAACTGTATCTAAATACTGTGAATAATTTAATTTAATTATTACACTATACCTTTATATTCGATCGGTGTAACGAAAAGGCCAGCCTTATCGGTTCGTCCTAATGGGTGATGAGCACGGAAAATTTATTCACAAAGAGGACTCGTGGTCCAAATTTAACTGTTGCTGACATTGTGGCATAAATCTTGCGAAAGAACGGAAGCAATTTACATAAACAATATTGATATTACTTTACATCTTTCGTTATACATATGTTAAAAATTGTTTGTTACTCTTTCATGTAAAAACTACTTTTTACTTTGAAAGGATTTTCATAAAATTTAGCATAATGAAATGAATGAATGATGCATCATGAATGATTGATGAATGATGCATCTCTAAATTTATTTTTTTCTCTAAATAATTGTATGATGCGCATAAATTATTAAATAAATAAATAAAATACTGGTACTCCATGATTTGCAAGGCTATTCTGTTTTGTAACTCGACAGCGGAATCCGCGATAAGTTTCAAAATTGAAGTTAGAGTTCGAGAGTCACTTCACTTCGCAAGTGCTTACTAGATGATTAGACAATGACATAATTATTTATTTGTCATATTTTTAGTCGTTTGATGTTCGAGTTCGAGACTCGCTTTACTTCGCAAGTGCGTAATAGATGATTAGAGAATGACATAGGTATCAAGATCCCGGACTCGAACTTCAATTTTGAAACTTATCGCGGATTCCGCTGTCGAGTTACAAAACAGAATAGCCTTGCTGGAGCAACATGTAGGGAGCAACATAGCCGTGGACAGAGCGTCAGTGTAAAATAAAGTATACACAAATTGATTTTAATGCAACTGCTGTATTAGGAGAGAAGTTGAGAAGACTCTTAATTCAATAAGCTGGAGACTTGGCTTGGCTCATATCTCGACGTATCTAGGTATCTAGACCGACATGAAACTACCGACACTAGGCGTTGAAAGTTGTCATATGTAATACCGTTCGATGGCTTCCGCAGACGGATCACGGAAGCTCCAAAATTTTTACCATTAAGTATCCGTTACGTACCGATAATCCGTAATTGTTTATGACTTACTTATGCACAAAAACAGCTTTTAGGTAAGTTTAATAAATGTAATGCTTTTGAAACTGTACTTTCAATCGATAGGGAATGGTATCCTCGATTTAATATCATTTTGGAACGAGTAAACTAGTTACATAATTTGTAAAATAATGAGGATAATGTACATGTATGATAAAAATAAAATTAATAAACGTTTTCTACTTACATAAATGTATTGTTATATTGTTGTCAGTTTTTGATATTATTTTAAATTTTGTTAAATTGTTGTTATTTCTTTTAGTCCGAGAAGTTTTATATAGGTTCTATCTGTTCCTCTATAGCCAGTCTCTACGAGGATCAAAGTGTAACGGAGTGTAAAGGAAGACCGCACGAAGGTCGCAATTAGACGAGGCGTTTAATTACGAAATTCACGGTAACAACGAGGCTTCACTCCCCTAGTCTTTCGTGGGATTCCTTTACAAGGACCGGGGTATAGTGAAGAGCGATAGCGAGTTTCTAGGATTTCCTAATAAAACTCTCAATACGCACACAAAAGCCTTGCAAGTTTACACAGCTGTTTAGTGATAAAAAAATTGAAATACATTAAAAATTTTAAGATTATGAAATAAATAACCTAACTAGTATTAAACAGTTTACGGTGGCGAGACGCGATCACATGAAATGTAATGTACACGGTGAACCAGTCGCTATTACCGCGTGACGCGCTATGGTGCTCTGTAATGCAGGCCATACACGATCAAGTATATGGCCATAAAACTTGTCAAGTTTGCAGCGGACTTGACGCGACATCCAGTATACTTGACGGTGTATGGCCACGGTATAGCTATCTGGCAATCTGGCCATATAGCTATCTCATGAACATTGGATGCCACCGGCCACGTCAAGTCAAACTGCAAACTTGACAAGTACACTAGATCGTGTAGGTAAGTATAGGCAAGTGTAGGTAAGTGCAGGCAAGTACACTAGGCTTCCATAACGTCCTTCATAATTAAATTCTTGTATTTTTTTAAGTATTTGCAAAAGCCTAATTAGAATAATATTTTATTTCATACACTGTCCCGTTCTGCCTGCTACCTGTCGAGATCCTAAACGCTATCGGCCATACACTATGTAGAAAATTTTACACAGGCCTAGGGTTGCCCGAAATTTGATATTCGTATTATCATCAAGTTAAATTGTTTCGAGGAACGTCACTAGCGCGGACATAACAAAGGTTAAGAGACTATCGAGAGGGGTTGGCTCGGGTCAGTCGCAGTGAAATTTTAGATGTCTGATACCAGTTTAAACGCTCGTCAATTGTTTAACTGTGTTTTCTTTTGTTTCGTTGCCGCATTTAGCCATAGTTCAAAAAAAGGAATTGGTAAAGCAGTGCCATGTGTGATATTACATGAACCATTTCGAACTACTTTTGACTCATTTGAAAATCGGCCATTGTAATTTTTTTTAATTTTGATATACCTACCTAGTGTCACTCTCACAATTAAGACAAATCTAACGGTACCTCGCATGCTGAAATCGATAAAGCCGTTTAGGATACAGATTGTGCCAAAAAAATATACATATATACACACATACATGCATATCTACATACATACATACATACTTTATTCATACTAAATTATTAAACTGAATCTTTTATAGTTGGTGGCGTAAAATATTTTTGCAAAATTTGTAAAAATATAACTAAAAATCTACGTTGTTTTCAAAATACTCTTGCTTGAAAATATTTTAACTTGGTTTATAGTTTATATTAACGTTGACTGCGAAAATTTCGTCTTTTTGCGAACACTTTAAGTTCAGCTGTAAACGAAGTGCTTTTAACACGAAAGGTGTGGTTGAAACTAAAATTGCACATGGTTATAATAATTTTCTAAGTACAGCGCAAAGTAATTACTATAAGCACTAACGTTTTTAGAACGTTGAATTTGAGTTTCCCAGTTTTATGTACACTAAAAGTAAGGCTATCTAAGAAATTTTATTAAGTGGGTGTCTTCAAGTGCCGATCCTTATTGCGTTTTTCCCCCAAGACTACATTATGTCCTTGGAACTTTCCAGAGAAAGTAAAAAGTCGCCTACTTATGGTATTGGTCTATAAACTTATCAAATAGAATTAAGAAGCTAATACAAGATATTCTAAAATTATTGAAATTTACGCAAAAAAATTAAATAAAAATAATCACATCACACATACTTCATTTTATTTAAAAAGTACTATAAAAATGACTTATAATACAAAACAATACAAAGCTTGACAGATACGTTGTAGATAAAAATGTTTTTCGAAGTAAAATATAAATCTTGTTCAATATCCACGTAGGTACTTCTACAAACCAAAGATCAGAATTATATCAATCATTGATAACATATCTCCCGATAAGCCATCGCGCGTCCGCACCCCAAACTCAGGGTGCTCCATAATACCTGTCCTGACTGCTTTATTGGCATTTGTGTATTAACTTTTCATGTAAAGCTAATGGATTAAAGCCGTCTCAGTCTGTAGGGGAAAGGACGTTTCATATAGTTTGTTTATAGTTGACTGTATGGGTACGAAACGGCGGGTACACGACCGTACGAAGTAAAAGTGTCTTTTTCTACGTTTAAAAACGTTCTTTATATATTAATTCGGTTGAAAGTAATTTGTTCATAAGTCATCAGTTCATAAAATTTTTGTTTTAAAACCAAGTTAATTATCACTTCGACTGATCATTTATTGTTGCATTTACATTCTCCATACGTACATTACATACACTCTGATGTTATAACAGTATATAAAATTAAAAAGTATTATAAAATAAACTAGGACACTTTATTTCAGGGTATCTAAAAAGAAAAGCCAGTAGGTACGACTTGTTACTTAATAATGAAGTGTCGTAGAAACATAAATTATGAGATGGTCCTCTCATTCTCAAGTTTAGTTGCTTTCAGATCAGACGATTATCACTATATTTCTCACTGAGATAGCCATAATAGCAAAGTGTTTTATGTCAATCTAATACATTTTATCTTATCCAAAAGTTACACTTGACGTGAGGCAAGTTAACGTTAGACTTTACCATGTAACTAAGTAACGTCAAGATGACAACAAGTGTCTACCAATTTGCAAGCAGGTCTTATCTTCATCTCGTGATAAATGTGCTCCCCATGGAAATGTACCAGGAATACAGGAGTCGATAAGTATTAACATAAATTACAATTACAAATGCAGCTTTTAACTTCCTAAATTCATTTGCATTTGTGATAAATTAATAAGCATTGCGTCTGCTGCGAATCCAGTTAGGATTTTATCTAACTATGGTTCCTGCGTGTTGTTATATTATGATGAAGATTCAACTTCTGGTTTTTAATATAACTATGATTTGATGGCTTATACAATTAGTTTACCATAACATAGACTTCTACAAAAGTTTGTCAGTAGCGGTCCGCATTGAAGTGCCGTCCACACTCCTGATACAACACACATTTTCGAGTATTACTCAATAAACTCTAAAACAAAACCAACATATCTTCAAGGACGGCGCAATCAGTTTCCACCGTCGACATTTGTTTGGAATTAATTAGAAGTATACGAAGAGTCCGCATTCGTAATAAAACCATAAATGGTAAGAATGTAATTTGAATCGAATGGTTCTTTGTTCGGCTAAAATATTCGAATAAAGGGAAATCTCATTTTGTAAGGAAAAGGTATCTAGGTAGTTGATAGAGACGGAAATAAATTGGGCCCCACGATTTATTACCGAATGCTCTTAACCCGAAGCTTTGGAGAAGATTTGGTAAAATGTTTTCATTTTCTTTATTGCTACTAGACAGATCCATTAAGAAGGATAAATCTCGACTTCAAACTTCGAAGACTTCGGACAGAAACGAACAATCGGAAAAATATCTTCGTCGGAAATTAAAGAATTGAAAGGATTTTTTTAAAATAAAAATTTGATATAAAGTCATTGATGTAAATGCCTTTCATTGTTAAGGTTTAGGTCCTTTTTTAATAAAAGTACCTAATAACAATGGTATTTAAGTTGGTAAAGTGATTGGAATACACTTGTTGTTTAATGACTATTCTATCCTATGGACAGCTGTGAAGTAAACACAAAAAACACAGCAGTTGTGTATAGACTTATCCAAGGAAGATATACAGCTTAGTTTTACAAAAATCGATTTTCAAATCTCTATTTTGCCTGACACTATTTTAAGACATGCATTTATTTTCAGGTTCACTATACAGCAAACTGCGCAGCACGTAATGACTTCGCTTTAAGCACCTTAATCCAGCTAATACAAATGAGCTTGGGATAACGCTACGAAGACTCGCCTCTTGTAATATGTTTAAGATATATTTTAAGTCTAAAATCCGTTGTTGTAAGCATTGTGTGTAAGTAAAATAAAGAAGAAAATACGTTTATAAAGTGTTACTTATTTGTAGATACTTATTTGAAGAACAAATCTATTGTTAGATGACATCGCACCCTCAGTGAAAAACAAGCATAAGTTGTGTTACTTTGAATTTTAGTTATTAATATGATTGGAAAGAGGGCAAAAGCTGCATTGCTCAATTTTTTTCAAATTTTTATCATTTATCTTGACGGTTTTATGCACGATATCGCAATGTTAATTCCTTTGACTACTTACTGATATTTTAACGGTTTATTGGTCTACTGGGAAATTGCAATTTTCATCTTCCGCCTTGTTTCCACTGAGGGTACAATATTTCCAGAGGTGAGTAAAGCATAACAGACCTATTCTTACGTTACACAGAAGAAATATATAATACGCACTATACATTTTATATACGTTATACCTACAAGCTGTATAGACTATTCAAAAAAAATATTTTAATTTACTTACTTCTATGGCACCAGGTTCACTCTGTTAGTGGTTGCCCAGCTTCAAGCCGATGCCACTTTTACTTGTTTGCTTATAATAACCATCATACTATATATATTATATATAGTATATATATTATATATAAATATTTTAGTGTTCAAGTTCCATGTTATGAATGCTATGATGTGGAAGAATTATTAAGCGCGGGTTACGGCCTTATTCGCTATCAACGCTGCAATGATATCTTTGTCTTGTGTCATATTTTTTCATGGTAACAGTGACTTCACACTACGTACACACTGTTGGCTATGAACATAAAAATACATTAATTTTAAAGTTACTTTGTACCTGTATGTGACGAATACAATCGTCTCTGCTGATTGAGACAGGATGTATCCTTTTAATATCAGAATCTGCTCACAACACAATCCTCACTTCGTAGTGTTCGCTTTAAAGATGTTAATTCTAGTTAATGCAGATGAGACTAGGATAAAGGTACTTACCTACTGAGAAGACTGGAAGACTCTCGCAGTCTCTTTTCGCCAGTTCTAAAATACAGTCTTAATCATATCTACTCGTTTGGGTACATTTTTACAAGCTTTTTATTAGATTTTCTTTTAAAATAAATTACGACTTACCCAGGTATGTAAAGAAGAACAAATTAGTTTTCAGTACATTACAATAGCAATCTTTGATTGCTTTTAATAAAGGCCGTATATATGTGGTATTAAATGTTTTATGACAAAATATTTTATTGTAATAAAATGATAGATATAATTGATGTTAATGAAATGATAATATTAACATGAATCTCGTGGAAAAAATTGTAGTTAAGAATAACAGCATATATGTATTTATATGTATTGCTATTGTTTATTATTTGGTCCAAATACTCTAAGAATTTATTTCTTGTGACTATAAAAATATAAAGGGTAAAACACAGAAGTCTAGGAGCGTAATATTTAATGGACAACTTACTTTATGTACTTTTTGTTAGCTCATAAAACGTGCTAAAGTCGACTTGTAATCCGCGCCGACTTAGTGAAGTAAATTCCTGTAAGTCGACAGGTAAGGGCATTAATTAATTACTATAAAAGTTTATAAAGTGTTAACAGCAGAAATTTTCGTGAAATTTTAAAAGGAAAACGTCCATCCATTACAATTATTATTACTACCCTGACTGAAGTAGTTAGTCCTTCTGATTTATTATTATTAGGTGTATTAGTATTTTATTTGTTTCTGAATTTCATAATGTTCCTGCGTTTGTGGTTACATTATTGTTGCCAATAATTTTTTTGTTAACTTACCATTCATTTCACTGAAGTGCGTCCAGGTTTCTGCATCTGCCCTTTATGATATTAGCTAATCTAATAAAAAACCATTTTGAGGCATATCGGTTGATGGTTTCAGTGTTCCATAAAGAACATCAGTACAAACATTTTTTGTGTTTTATATAATACTAGCTGACCCAGCGAACTTCGTATCGCCTAAAAATTGATCAGTTTTCGACCGGAGAGGAAAAATGATTAAATTACTAAAATGGCTATTAAAAAATAAGGGTTGATCGTAGAAGGGTGAAAATTGAGGATTGTATGTATTTTTGTATGTTGTATCATAAAAAAATAGAAATTAAAAATTTTGTCTAAAAAATTAAAATAAAAATTTTGGGGTGGACTACCCCTAACATTTAGGGGGATGAAAAATAGATGTTGGCCGATTCTCATAGATACCGGATAAGCACAAAAAATTTCATCAAAATCGGTTAAGCCGTTTCGGAGGAGTATGGCAACGAAAACTGTGACACGAGAATTTTATATATTTAGATATAATTTATTAAAACAGTTTCACTAATACCACCTTATCCAATTAAGTGGTTGTTATTATATTTGATGTTTAATATGCGGTCTAGACGGCTTAAGGGCTACGGCATACGAACAATTTTACAACCGGCAATAGTATTTACTGACTTGCGACAACTAATATCGTTTGTAAGTGTTCACGTCTATTCTGGACAGGAATTTGTTGCCTGTGCCCAAAGATTGTTAAATACGTATTTATACGTATCAGCAAGGCTATTCTGTTTTGTAACTCGACAGCGGAATCCGTGATAAGTTTCAAAATTGAAGTTAGAGTTCAAGAGTCACTTCGCTTCGCAAGTGCTTACTAGATGATTAGACAATGACATATTTATTTGTCATATTTTTTGTCGTTTGACGTTCGAGTTCGAGACGCACTTCACTTCGCAAGTGCGTAATAGATGATTAGAGAATGACATATCTTGACATTTTGAAACTTATTGCGGATTCCGCTGTAGAGTTACAAAACAGAATAGCCTTGCAGGAAAGAAATCTGATAAAACTGGCCAGTTGACAACTAACAACAATTGACAGAACGGAGATAGAATCGGTAAAATTTATTTTTCTTTTAACCTACATGAGATATAAAAAAACTACAAACAGATATAAGAATTAAACTAAGCCAAATATTGACTTGAAAGTATGTAGGATAACCTAGATTAAATAAAATTTAATAGCAAAACTCATCCGCTTTTTGATCGTTTTATATTAAACGACAATCAACGAGTATGTAACATTTTGTGTATTCCTTTACATCTTTGTTTCTTGTATATGAAAATCCATAATTTCATTCACATGTTGGAAAAATATCTTACGTCACAGCGACAATATTCAAGTCATATAATCCAGCCACAGTCGCACGTGTGAACAGACCCTTACTTGTTTTCGGATTACGAGAGCTCAGCAGCAAGGTAACGACGTGTTTCATTACCAACTTTACTAAGCAGTGTTATTTACGTTGCCCTTTAACATTGCCTTTACTGCACTATAAACTTAGCTAGACACGCGAAATCTATATTTATGTTTATCATTTAATAGCCAAGTGCCTTGGGATTTAGGTACTTGGTTAATAAATTCGTATTACTTTGATATTTTGGATTATAAAGGTGTATCTTTATGACCAAGTTAAAAGGCTGGTGTATGTATGTGTGAGGATTACTTACATAGTAACGGAAATATTTTAAATGTAATTTTTGGGTTGATTTGGGATTAACTACTTACATTAATTTTTAAGCTTGTCAAATCGTGACTCAGATTAATATTTATATTTTTTTCGTATGGATAGTTGCTGTTGACAACGGTTGTTGGCCCTAGTGGCTTTTACAGCTTCACGCGGACAGGTAATATAATATTTGTATGCTCTTTTGATTTCAGTACAGTAATGAAACTAATGTCTAGTATGAAAAAAAAATATTAATATCATGTTTTTGTTGCAGAGTTAATTGAATTTTACCTTACTGTGCTAAAATAAAACAACAAAATCTGATAAAATTGCTATATTTCCTTTTATACAACACAACTGGCTCAGAAAATATTTTGATGGCAAAAACAAAAAGTTTTTTCTTACACAAGTATCGTACGGTTAAAATTTTGAAATCGTGACATAAATTACACTAATTTACATTTACATCTAATACACAAATATAATATAAGTATCACAGTCGAAGATTATACAACTAAGGGACTTGTCTTATCGCCAAGAAGAGGCATGTAAAACGATGAAAATTTTATTGTAAAAACATCAATCTAGGGGTTCACTTTATTATAGCAAAAAGTAGGTAATACTAAAAACTGGTTGACTGATTGGTTAGCGTAGCTCTACTCGTTGATCGCTCGCTCACTAACTGTCGGTAAGACAAGTCATTAAAACCATATTTCTATATGTAAATGGCAGTGAAATGCGGGCTATAATTCACAATTTATATTGGGATTATCAGAAATTTATGCGGAGATTTTATAAAAGGTCAGTTATAGTAAAGGTAAGTACTCTAGATAATATCGTAGGAATATGTTCCATAAAATGTTTATCAAAAAGGTGAAGCTAGTCTATACACTGTGACTAGAATAAGGAATAAATATCTATGTTTTCGGTGAAAAAGTACACGTAACTAGTACACATACTCCTGTGCTATGAAAAATATTTAAAGTTGGATGGATGTAAATATCCATGCACATTACACAAACTACTTTAATGATGATCTAAGAATATATTGTTCAAAACCTGTAAGTATATTTAACTTTACTTACGCTGTTACGTATATTAACTGCACTTTATTAACACACACACACATGAACTAATATCACTTTATTTAATGAGGAAAACTTCCAAAATTTAAATATGATAAATTGGTAGATGGTTTGGTGATGGTGATAGGATTAACATAGACAGGAATTGCTGTAAATTTACATTCTTTCACCGAAACATAGAAAATACATTAATTACAAAAGTTGGTTATCTAAACGTTACAAGCACAACTACATTTACCTACCGGATCCAACTACAGACTCATGGCTTAATTTTTAGGTAAACCCATTCTTATTTATATAATCCTAAGGTTGTTAATTCATCTACAATAACAGTTAACTACAAGGAAGAGAACATTCATTTCTATTTCAGTAATTATCTATCTATCTCAACTTAAATATTATGTAGCTTGAACATAAATATTATAGTAACGTAAGTTCCAGTCCCTAATTATTTCAATTTATGACTTTGATTGAAATGGTAGGTAAAATAATTCGTTATTTTTAAATAATACGTCATTTTTCCTTTAATAAAATAAATTATATTAAAACACAAGTGAAGTTCCAATGTATAAAGTCGAGACAAACAGGACGCGTTAAACCCCTTTAAATCCGTATTAATTTACCACACACTACATGATTACAAACAGACACATTTACCTAAAAACTTTAGGAAAAGTCACTTCCTGTAGGTACACTAATAACATTATTTAATTTGATATTGGTTATTGCTCTATGTTTTCTTCTCTAAATTCTATTGAATTAGCATCTTCGGCACTAACCATTATTTCTTGTTTTCGGGACTCTGTAACAAGTGATTTTTTCTTGTAATAAATCAATACACACATCAACAAAACTTACCACAAGATAATTCTGTAATCTCACAAGTTACAGCTGATTTCACGATGAGATAATTATGATAATTGTTATGATTAAATTTAACATAATCATTATTATAGTTAAAGATAAGATTACGTTTAAAGATTAAGTTTAAACGAATTATTAAACGATTAAAGTTATATAATATAATCTTATCGTAAAATCAAACACTGAAGAAATCAAAAGCTACCTTATGTTAAATGACAGTTGGGATCACATAGATATTAAATTATTAAAGAAGCAGTTTTAAAGACTTATTAAAACATTATATAAAACAAATACTATAGAGATGGATTAAAATTTTACGAGTAAGGTTGAATTAAACGAGTAACTCGTTAACAAAACAAAATAATTAATTTCTGCAGGGTAATGCATAAAAATTGGTGAATGAGTGAACAATTTCAATTTACCTCATACGGCGGTGGCGGCAGTATATCACACAGATTTATTTGACAGCCCTGCTCCGATCTCGCTACATTCGAATGTCTGCCGGTCGGAATTGGAATTTTGAAACTATTCTCCCTGCCGAGCCAATGCCACTGCGGGTAATCGTATTCTAAATCACTTGTTGGACACACTTTGCTTTTGTCCTGTCTACTGCGAGAACCAGATCTGTTCGTGTGACACGAAGCGCAATCATCTTCAATAGCATTCATGTCGTTATGTACATTCTCGTGTCTCAGCTCCCTGTAGTCCTTTGTCGACCGGCTGGAAGTGCTATGGCAACAAGTCGAACATTCCCCGTTGGAGTACTGAATGCTACCATTGCACGATCTAACAATGCTATTGTTGTGCGATCGTCTTTCCGTGCAATTTCTCAGGTCTCCGTCGTTGCTGTCCTGTTGGAATTTAAGATTTACGGTTAGACAAATCACACACTCGACGCTGCCAAGTATTTGTAATGCGATAGCGAAATCAAACCGGGAGACTTATCTACAGTAAACATCGAAATTCTCATGCTTATCGAGGAGTACCTTGAAATTGAGTTCAGTGTAAATAGCACTGGAGGCGTACGGCTCTGGCGGGCCCCGCTTCATTCTGTCTACGCTCGATGCATCTAACCCTTGAATTGAATTCTGCGGCAGACAGTACTCCGGCTCTACGTTCAAAATGTTTGTCGATTGTGCGCCTAAAAGAAAACGTTTTGTTAAGACATTCGGAATTTTGATACTGCGCGGAGAGCTGAGCTTATCCCGGGAAATAGATGCAGATATAGATACTATTACAGTCTACGTAATAATAATGACAATAATTAAAGTAATTATCCATTATACCCATAGGATGTCCTGAGTTGCGGGTGCCATAGATAAAAATAAGATAATCTTAACAAAAATTTCTACCCCGGTCTAGATGACATGATCAGCATTAAAGTGGAATGAGATTTTAAGCTCATGATAATCTTATTTGCTTCATAATGACCCTAGTTGAAAAGATTTCTCATTCAAATATTGGCTATTTATGGTTTAGCGTACTAACTCAGTACACTAGTACAAAGTACTTTGCATAATCGTTGTGAACACGGTCCGTAGAATAATAAAGTGAACACAATCTGTACGTTTATTACGACTAATTAGCGTCAAATGTAAGTTACATCACGCGCGTTGCAACGCACCACATGCGTGCTGTTATAACCCTGAAATGAAAGAGATATGCTTTGTAAGGGCCGGAAGATGCTGACTCGCACCTTCCAGCCCTAAGCTTCTGTCTCCAGGAGAGTCAGTCTGATCCCATCTCTCGCGAGAGCCACACCTCTTCTACCGTAATCATTGTATCCCTATTTTTATCGCTGTTTCCTAATTTTGTCACTGTTTCTACTATTTCACGAATAAATCCCTGTTCCTGTTAAAATTATTTTTTTTAAAAAGACTAAACCCAGACCCCGTATAACATTTGGTGGCAGCTCAAGGGGATTTTAAAAGTCCCTCGGAAACGTCTCCTGTGAAAGTGAAAGTCTCCTGAAAGTGTCGAAAATAGTGAGTGTAAAAATCGTGAAAAGTGTGCGGAAGTGATAAAAGTGTACATAAGTGTTAAACAAGTGCTAAAACTAAAATCAAAACTAAATCACATAAGTTACAATCCAGTGTTCATTCGGTAGCGTCGCGACATGCTTATCGTCGCATCCGCCGCCTACGCACACCTCCAGTGAGTCTTGTTTAACTGTTGCACTTTCTTGGAACTGACCGATATACACACCATGTCCAAATCACTCGAAGCCAGAGTAAGAGAAGAGAAACAACAATTAGATATACCTGAACAAGGTGGCAGTAAATCACCTGTACTGTCGCCAAAAATAATACAATCAAAATCTACACCAACAATAGAGATGGACCTTGGTATCTTGTTCAAATTTATAAACACCTATGATGGCAGCCGAGAATCACTGAATTCATTCATTGTAAATTGTAATAATGTTTGTGAACTTTCAACTGATGTCCAAAAACCTATAATTTTCAAATATATTCTTAGTCAATTAAGGGGTAAAGCGGAAGTTGCCTGCTCAGTCAAAGAATTTAATAATTGGGAGCAATTAAAGGAATTTTTGAAGAACCAATTTGGTGTGAAAAAACATTATTCACATTTACTTACCGAATTACAAGAGAGCAGGCAGGGTCCGCAAGAGAGTGTTAGCCAATTCGCTCTCAAAATTGAGACGTGTCTCTCACAATTACTGACAGAGGTCACAATGTCCACGACTAAACTCAAAGAATTACCAGGCCGTACAGCCTCAATGGAGGACCTTGCTCTCCATCATTTTGTGAATGGGCTTCACCCTAGAATTTCGTCAATTGTGAGATGCAGGTCACCCAAAAATCTTAACGAAGCTGTAAACTTTGCTATTTCGGAAGAAAAGATACTACAAAGTATTTATAAAAAAATCCCTGTGCCTAATGAAAATAGGATTTCAAAATTTAGATCAAATATACCACAGCCTCGCAGATTTCCTGACCAGGTGCGTAATCAAAACACACCTAAAAGCTTAACTGATGCTAATACCATCGTATGCCGATACTGCAAATTCCCAGGTCACTCCATTGAAAATTGCAGGAAACGGCAATACAATAATAGTGCTCGTAATCTCGATCGCCCTTCCACTTCTAATTTTAGACCCCAACAACAACGAGTTCATTTCATTGAATACCCTGAAAATGAAAATGAGTCTAACCCACAATACTATGAGAATAATACAAAAAACGAATAAGTGGCTCGTATCGGTGTCGTACGAGACACCACTCTACATCTAAGTCCGACACCGTATCTAATAATTTTACTAAATCCGCTGTTTCCACTGAATCCTCTGTTTCCACTGAATCCGCTGTATCCTCTGTTTCCACTGAATCCGCTGTATCCTCTGTTTCCACTGAATCCGCTGTATCCTCCGTGCCCGCTGAATCCGCTGGATCCTCTGTTTCCACTGAAGCCGCCGTACCCGCTGCTCCCGCTGTAACCGCTGCACCTACCTTATCCACTGCACCCAATGCATCAGCTAAACCTGGAAAACTTACCACATCTGCTAAACCTAAAATACATACTCTTACCAAACCCACTGTATCCTCTGCGCCTCCTATTTCCAATAAACTCACCGCGTCCAGAAAATACATACTTACCAAGTCCACTGCACCTGAAAAAGAAACACTTACCAATTCCGCTGTACCTAAAAAGGAAACTACTACTATATCCACTGAATCTGTGCCCAATCCTGAAATGAATAACGAAAATAAAATATTCGAAATCACCACTGACCCTACTAAAGTCTTACTTCCTCATGTTGTAATTAATTCTACCATATCCGAAATTCCATTATCCTTACTAATAGACTCTGGTTCAGCAGTCAGTCTCATTAAATCCTCCTGTGTTCAAAAACCTCTTACATTAATTAACGAACAAATAAACCTTAAAGGAATAGAACCTGGAAAGGGATCTACAAAGACTCGCGGCCATTTTCTTTTAAAAATGCATATATCTGACTCTCCAAAGAAAATTATAACTCACAAATTCCACGTCATCGATAAAATACACCTTCCTTACGACGGAATTATAGGAACTGACATGCTGAATGCACTTGGCTGCAATATTAATTATAATACAAGTAAACTTCAAATCAATAAAATACAATTACCCATATTCTTTAATGAACCAATTTACAACATACCTGCTAGATCGGAAATGATCATAGAGTGCTCTGTTTCAAATCCTGAGTTAAAAGAAGGGCTCATAATCGATGAAACTAGATTTAAGGACATCTTAATAGCTAATTGTTTAGTCAAAGTAAAAAATAATAACAGAGTAAACATAACCGTCGTTAATACTTCTGAGTCTCCCAAATCTCTTAACTCTAATCTACTTCTTACCTTAGTTCCAGCTGACCTTAACGTTACTACCTCACCAAAAAATAAACCTTCCGAATATCCAATCAATAACATACAAACTTATAATTCAATCACTCGTACCCAGGAAGTACTAAATCAACTTAGAGCCGCACATTTGAATACTGAAGAAGCAAATGCTCTCTATGAAATTTGTTCTAATTACTCAGACATCTTTTATTTAACAGGCGACCCACTCTCAAGCACTAACGCATTAGAACATGAAATTAATACTACTACCAATGAGCCAATCCATGTAAAATCTTATAGATTCCCTGAATGCCATAAACAAGAAGTACAAAATCAAGTCGATAAGATGCTAAAAGATGGCATAATTAAACCTTCTATGTCTCCATGGTCTGCCCCTATTTGGGTTGTCCCAAAAAAATTGGATGCGTCTGGACAACGAAAATGGAGGGTCGTAATTGATTATAGACGGCTTAACGACATCACCATAGGAGACTCTTATCCAATTCCTAATATCAATGAAATACTAGATCAACTTGGCAAATCTAAATACTTCTCAACTTTAGACCTAGCATCTGGATTTCATCAAATTAAAATGTCACCAAAAGACGCTGCGAAAACTGCTTTTAACGTGCCCCAAGGCCATTTCGAGTTTAAGCGCATGCCTTTTGGGCTTAAAAATGCCCCTTCAACCTTCCAAAGGTTAATGAACACGGTACTCACAGGCCTACAAGGCACAAGATGCTTTGTCTACCTGGATGACATAGTAATTTACTCATATGACCTCGATTCACACATAAAAAACCTCGAGTCAATATTTAAACGTCTCAGGGAATACAATCTTAAGCTCCAACCTGACAAGTGCGAATTCCTTCGTAAAGAAGTCTCCTATCTCGGTCACATTATCACTGATAAAGGTGTTAAGCCTGACCCCGAAAAGATCAACGCTGTATCAAATTTTCCAGTTCCTAAATGCCCAAAGGACGTCAAATCATTTCTAGGTCTCATGTCATACTATCGAAAATTTATACCAGACTTCTCAAGGACTGCGAAACCTTTGACTTCTCTCTTAAAGAAAAACACTTCATTTATTTGGCAGAATGAACACCAACTAGCTTTTGAAACTTTAAAATCTTGCCTTATCTCTCCACCACTTCTCATTTATCCAGATTTTACAAAACAATTTACCCTCACCTGTGATGCCTCCAATTATGCTATCAGCGCAATCCTGTCCCAAGGGGACCCTGGTAAAGAACAACCGATAGCCTATGCATCTAGAACTCTGAATAAAAATGAAATCAATTATAATGTTACAGAAAAAGAGTTGCTAGCTATTTTATTCGGCTGCAAAACCTTCAGACCATATTTGTACGGTCGGAAATTTCAAATTGTAACCGACCATAATCCATTGAGATGGTTGTTCAAACACAAAGATCCATCTAGTAAATTACAAAGATGGAGATTAAAGCTGGCAGAATATGACTATGAGATTATCTACAAAAAGGGTAAACTTAACTCAGCTGCAGACGCTCTATCTCGCTATCCACTTAATAATAATTTAACTTCCGTGAACGTAATCGGTACAAAAAAGATAGATAATATTCCTAACAACTTACCTTCTACTTCCACCGACTTCTCCGCTCCTTCGACGTTGCAGAACCCTATAAATCCCGTCGAAACTGGTGAACAACTGTTGTCGAGTCCATTAGACCTGGAAAAATGGGACTTACCTTTCCTAGACCCCCTACAAAATCTTGGTTTCGAACTTCCGAATCCCTCTCCTTCTCTTAACCCTGAAGTGTCTTCGTCGAATCCCGTTGACCCGCTGAATCCTGAAAGAAACCTTAATACTAATCCTGAAAATATTAATGTCGATAATGCCAACCCGAACTTACCTGAAAAGCACTTACCAAATCCTGATCCTTATCTTGATAATATTCTAAATCCTACTACTTATCCTAATAATACTCATACTCAGCCTGACTTACCAAATCCTGATACTTACCTCGATGAAATACTAAATGAAATTAATGATGCTAATCCTAATCTACCTAAAGATGTTGACTTACCTGATATTCCTGACTTACCTGATAATCTAGACTCACCAGACTCAAACCTAACTAATTGTGATGACAACTCCTATTCTGACTTTTTAAAAGCTATGTCTAATAAAAATTATACCTATAATACAACGATTCACGAATATACTAATCCACTATCCTCTGCTAATTGCAAGACCATAATCATTCCAACTTCTATAGACTTAGATGAATCCATTCCATACATAGAAGAAACACTGAGTAGTTGTAGTGACGCCACTGAATTTCTTACGAGAGAAAGAGTCTTACATTCATTCTTAGAACTTAAATCAAACGACAAATCCTACTATTTCTTATTCACAAAAGTTTATCATTTTGATAACATACTATACCCCGAACTATTCCAATCATTGAAAACTCTAAAAAAAGAATTACTAACAAGACGTGACGGAAAACCCAATGAAATTGCTATATCCGACTTTAAGGATCCCTTTGTAAAATTATCCTTTACAAAAGTCTACAACATTTTAGCCTATTTATTTAACAATACAGAAATCACCGTCAAAATATATCGAAACTCTATGATTTTCCCAACGCTGAGTGAGATTCCTAAAATATTAAGAGAAAATCATGATTTACCTGTTGCTGGTCACGTTGGTGCTTCTAGGATGTACAATCGTCTAAAAGAAAGATATCATTGGAAGAGGATGAAAGCAGACGTAGAAAATTATGTAAAAAAGTGTTCTCAATGTCAAGTGAATAAGGCCCTTCGACAAGTTAATCGATCTCCTATGCAGATAACTTCCACAGCAACAGCCCCTTTTGAGAGAATTAGTCTAGACATCGTCGGTCCACTCCCTGAAGCTGGTCAAATAAATCTCAAATATATTCTTACCTTACAAGATGATCTAACCAAGTACTCGACCGCATACCCCATAACGAATGCTTCAGCTGAAGAAAGCTGTGAATGTCTTATTCATTTCATCTCACTGTTTGGAATCCCCAAAATGATTCTGACTGATCAGGGAACAAATTTCACTGCGGACCTATTTAAGAAAACGTGTGAATTTCTAAAAATAAAACAGTTGTTGTCCTCTCCATACCATCCCCAAACACAAGGCGCCTTGGAAAGGAGCCATTCCACATTAAAGGAATATCTCAAATCTTACGTCAATGACAATCAGACAGATTGGCACAAATATGTCTATACAGCCATACTGGCATATAACACCAATGTACATACGACTACAAAATTCACCCCGTATGAACTGGTTTTTGGTCACAAACCCTACCTTCCCGACTCCATTTACGAGCTTCAACCAACAGACACCTACCACGAGTACATAAAAATGCTCAACCACCGCCTCAAAACATCCCAAACCAAAGCCCTCGAGAATATAAACAAATCCAAAGAATCTTCTAAAACCTATTATGACCAGAGATCTCGCCCGATCACATATAAAGTCGGAGATATGGTGTACTTAAAAAATCATGTACGACTGCGAAAAGCACTGTCACCTGTGTGGAAAGGACCCTACAAGGTCGTCAAGGTCCATGGAAACCACACTCTTTCACTCCTCATAAACCGACGTCATGTTAAACATCATTACGACGAGGTGAAATTAGGAATCCCTCTAGGTTAAGATATAATTAAATTCCAATAGAAATATTATATAATAATATAGTCCTAAAATTAGTTTTGTATATACACTTTAATTTACTAGAATTAAGACTGTTCTTTCTATTTCTTTTACAGCTTGATAATACTATGTCTCGGCGTTACCAATGCCCAAGGAATCAAAACTATCGAACAGATCACAGAAAGCCCCGGAATATATTTCAATCCCTCAGGTTCTTTAAAATTAATAAGCGATTATATGCATGTTCTATTGCCAGTAGAAATTAACTATATAAAACCCCACATCGAAAATATTGAAAATGCATTGCAATCCGCACAATACCTGTGTACCCAAAGTGATGCACTAAATGATTTTGAGTGCCAAAATGCCTTCCAACCACTCATTTCCATGTATGATGAGATCACGAGAGACTATTTTTCTATAGCTCATCTCATTCCTACTAGATCTAAAAGATCTGCATGGATTTCCGGTATCGGCACGATTTTTAAACATGTGTTTGGCACGATGGACGAGGATGATGCAATTAAGTATGATAACGCCATCCAAACACTAAAACACAATAATAAAAATTTATTGGACCTTGTAACAAATAATATTATGCTCTCGAAATCCGCCATATATAATTTTAATAAGTCTATATCCGAAATAAACAAACACGAAAAAGAATTAAATATTATGCTTGAAAACCTATCTTCATATGTTAATAATTATACTTTAATTACTAATTCGTTAACTTTAAGGTCTACTATTCATAGTACCGTTAGTGTGCTTCATTCTACTATGTTAAGCTTATCTTATAAATTGGAGGACATTGTTAATTCCGTACTATTTGCCAAAACTAACACCTTACATCCATCCATCGTGACCCCTAACGATTTGTATAAAGATCTAGTGAATAATGTAAAACATCTCCCAAAATATACTGAGTTTGTTATAAACTTAGAATTAGATAATATAAATGTATTAATTAACCTATCGGAAATTGTGACGTATATTATTGATACTAAATTAGTTTTTATTCTTAAGATCCCTTTAGTTTGTATAAATAAGTATAATCTCTATAAGAATATTCCAATCCCAGTACCACATGATGTAACAAATCATAAATCATATGCATTAATTATACCAACAACTACATATGTAGCTATAAGTCAAGATAATTCTAAATATGTAACATTAAATGATATTTCGAGTTGTAAAACTGTCAACTCTGATACTTTTATGTGTAAACAGATCAATGAATTTAGTGTTAGAGACTATCCTATTTGTGAAACTGAAATTTTACTCAAAGTCCTAACTGCATTGCCAAAAGAATGTAAAACTAACTTTTTATATGGCCACACTCATATTTGGCAATCGTTAGATAACAATCGGTGGGTTTTTACTCATTCTGAAGCAACGAAACTGAGCATAGAATGCAAAAATGAAATAACTGAATATACTATTTCAGGTACGGGAATTTTAACTTTAAAACCTGATTGTATTGGGCTATGTGAAAATGTAAAATTAATAACCAAAAAGCACCCAACTTATAGATTTAGTCACATCCATTCTGATTTCAATTTGATAAACGATTCGTGTTGTAATCTTACCAAGTTTAAGAAATTTAACTATAATAATTCAATCAATAAAATTCCTGATTTAGATTTACATCGATTAAACCAAATTGATGTAAGAGCAGACGATATGTTACAAATTATACAAAGATTGAAATCTGAAAATGACTCAATTCCTATGTTAACACATGATTCAATAATGTTATATGTATTGATAATAATATCTGTGATTTTCATTCTTTACTATTTTTGTTATAGAAGACGCGTGGCTTTTCTTCTTAAATTTAGACCCAATAATCCTAACTCAAGAGATCCTAATCAGGACACAGTTCCTGAGGAAATTGAAATGCACCCTCAGCCGCGCATTCGAATTCACTAAAAACTTCGCCTTCAGCGTAAGTTTTCTTTCAAGCAGGGGGTTGTTATAACCCTGAAATGAAAGAGATATGCTTTGTAAGGGCCGGAAGATGCTGACTCGCACCTTCCAGCCCTAAGCTTCTGTCTCCAGGAGAGTCAGTCTGATCCCATCTCTCGCGAGAGCCACACCTCTTCTACCGTAATCATTGTATCCCTATTTTTATCGCTGTTTCCTAATTTTGTCACTGTTTCTACTATTTCACGAATAAATCCCTGTTCCTGTTAAAATTATTTTTTTTAAAAAGACTAAACCCAGACCCCGTATAACAGTGCGTCTGTATTCGGGATATCTCTGTGAGTGTAATTGTACGCCATTCAAGGAATCCCAATGCCCCCCACATTGATATGAGAATAAGCATAATATGAATAATGATAATAATTGATGCAATAATGAATATTATATTTTTATACTGCATCATATTCAATATTTTAACCCATGATATTGTATGTTTTTAACAGTACAAATTTAATGATATCAGACTCCTTCGTATTATGTGTTTAAGGAATGAATGATAGAGAACGTAACGTCAACGGTTTCGTCGTTAAAAATATAGAAAACAGCAATAACATTTTTGAAAAATATGAAGATTGTAAATAATATACTGAATATAATAGACTGAAGAAATAACAGTACATTACTATAACTATAACACAAAATATATATCTAAAAATATCATATTCCTGACTATCGTTATAGGATGAGTGTTTTATGTATGGCCGAGCTAAATAATACTTGTGTTACTACTCGCGTAGAGCTGAATGCTGGTGATTGTTCACCGAAATTGATGCGAGTCCTGTTCACATGGAGATTAAGGGTTTCTTTGTGGTTTCCTTAATGTGTGTTATTTACATGCTATTCATTTACATATTAGTACAAAAACAACTGTTTCTGTAGCCTGAAGGGCTGAAAAGAAAGCAAACGGGCCAAAGAGAACGTTATCGATGTGACTTTGATTTTCAGGCAAATGTATAACGACGAAAAAAGTGAATAAACCGACGATCCTATAGCCTAGTTGGTAGCAAACCTGCCTGCAAAGCTAGGGGTCCTAGGTTTGATTCCCGGCTTGGGCAGATATTTATGTAACAGATAAATGGTTATGGGTGTTATTATGATGTGTTGTATGTGTCGTCCATGCCTCCCACAACACAGATAAAAACCTACTGCGGGGGTATGAGTGTGTAAGCGTTCTAATAAACCAGGTCGATGCCTCGGTTAGTAGCATTACAAGTATGTATTATGATTAATGGAAACGTATACATAATATAACTTTCTATATCAGTATGACCTTACCTTGTAAAAGACCCTGATGACAGCTGCTAACGTCTAAAGAGGGATCTGTCGGAGGCGCAAACACGGGTCGGTCACGTAACCAAATAGTGTCTTTATTCAATAGACATTGCTGAGCCGTGACAATTGATTGACCTAGAATTGAGACCAACAGTTGAATTACGCCTACTCCAAAACTTACTATTGCTCTCATTAAACTATTATAAGTTGCCATTACGAAATACTCGTATTAAATGGACTTACGGAATTGATGGTAATTGCCCAGAATCATACTAAATACCATTGCAGATAATTAATTTCGTTTCAGTATTCTACAGTTCATGACTAATACTTTTTTTAAATCTTTATTGCAACAATCTAAATATAGGCTTACAAAGGACGGACTTAATCCTATTGGCATTCTCTACCAGTCAACCCAGGGTGATGGTGAGAACATGTGGCAGGTGACAATAAATTGATCATTGAAAATTCTGTTCAATTCGCAGTAATTTCAAATAAGTATGATAATCCAAAAAAAGAGAAGTAAAAATTGGTTACTTCTGTACTTCTGTTACTTCTGTGTTCTGTGTTCTAAAATGTTACTTCTGAGTAACATGTACATGGATAAACATTTAAAACAAAACAATTTCAAAACGGGTTTAGTAATGGCTAGTTTCATAGAAATTTTCAAACAAACAAATCTCTTCACTCACCAGTAGTTTTCTTCCGTTGTATATTGTTTCGTCGTTTGATGTAATAGATACTGAATACGCCGATCACGATGACCGAGAACAAAGTGAGGCAGAGCGCCAGTAGCCACGTCTCTTGCAGGATGTGGGGGATTGTATTATCTTTTGGGGGTTCAGTCCTACAGAACGAGATTTATGTTAATACATATTCAACTAGCCTTTGAACTAGAAGTAATTGATAACAAACTATAAAGTAATAGTAATAAATAGTAATATAATGCGTGAGCCTATAAAATCCAGTGAAGAGATGTTGATGTTATTAATCTATTAACAAATAGAATTGCAGTCTTTAGTGAGTTCCAAAAGGCTCACACTTGACTGATATAACAAAGAATTTTTAAATTTAAAATATATGGTGTTCGCTGTCATCTTCTTTTTGCTTGATGTCTTGATAATAAAATCCCTGGTAATCTGGTCTTTCCTAGTTTATTTTTGCCAAAACCCTTCAGAATAAACGTCTAGAGACTTCTAACAACATGAAATCCAAGATAATCTTTATCTTAATAAATCACCGATCATCACCGAGGACAGAATATCACCAATCGATCAAACTGTCATCACATACAATTTATACGTACTGTACATAATGCCGTTGCGACTGCGTAGGAGTCATAATAATCTGCGCAGGCGCACTGAAAGGCCCGTGTCCTTTGCGCGTGACAGCCGCTGCGCGTGCGCTGTACTTGCCACCAGTGCGGAGGGAGCTAGCCGCTGCGGCTCTCGTGCGCGGCCCCAGCGACATCTGACCTACCACCCGGCCGCTGGTACCAGTACCAACTCGGATCTCAATCTGTTTCAACAATTGTTATGTTATTCATCAATGCGATCGCTGTATGCTGCTAGATGAGATCAATTCCTAATAAGAGTTGACAGAAGCTAAGTATAAAATTAATGAGCTATATGTATATGTAGGTATGTTTATTTCAACACGTTATATGCCTACGAGTGTTTTTAAGGACTTTGATTTTGACGATGTTTTCTTTTATCCCAGTATAATATACTCATTTCATACCATGTTCAAATTCAGATTGTTTCTTTTTCTTATCGTGTTCTAGTTAAGTTAGTTAATAAAGAAAATAATAATCTAGATCTATTTATAATATTCCATAATATTTATCCAAACAATTGTAACCTTGAATAAAAGGGAGGTCTCAAGTTCGCACAAAAAATAAACACGAAAAATTTCCATAGAACTGAAATTAAACAAACCAGATTTGATAAGAGGTACTTAGATTTGACTGAAGTCAACCGGAAATCTACAATTGTAAGCTTATTACGAAAATTTATTCTAGCCGTCCAACAAAACAAAACGATTCAAAGATAAGTTCAACTAAACGGAGCGTGTAATAAAATGTCGATCACAAAAAATGTAACCGAACGAAAGTTTATTAAATCTTATTATCACATCACTATCCCAAGACAGCTCTGTAGTGATAAGAACCGTGGAATTGATGGCTCGGCGTGCTATTTGCGTGATAAGAAAGCATTTATGTTGGGTCGGACCGGAATGGTTTTATTTGTGACTATTTTAATGTATTCGGGATGGCTGTTTGTTTTTTCCTACTGCCATAAATCTTAATTTTTGGTGTGACTCATCCCTATAGACCCGTAAAATATTATTGTAATAAAATTTGAAATATATTTTACACACTACCCTTTCCATTAAGAGACAACTCCCACATATTAAAACTAAATAGCTCATTTCGTTCCAACCCACCCAACACGTGTGACATATCATACTCCTACACAATGCACTCATTATACTCATATCCCACTTCCAAGCTAAGATTGAAAACGAGAACATGAAAACAGAATACATAAAACATGCAAAGTATCACAACTTGAATAATACACTATTAATTAGCGACACGACAACTTTGATGGGAGTGTAATTACGTTAAAGCGCATCGAATAGCAATTTACAAATAGGTAAACTCACCAAATACCCAGTGAGCTCCCCGTTCCACGAGCTCGCAGGTGGCGGTTCCCATCGTATCCATGCTGAAGTTGCATTAATTACGCCAGCCGTCACGCTTTGGGGAGGCACCGATGGTACTAAAACAATTATCTATTCTCAGAGATCGATACTTATTGGGGTGTAAACTGTAAACCTAGGTTAGCTTAATGAAATGAATGTACACATAATTGGTAATTTATTATTATCTTATGGTAATCGTGAAAAAAAATTAGAGTAGATATTGAAAACAAGAATCTATTTGTAAATATGTATAGTTTTGTATTATATCTTAACTTACCATCTTCATCTGTATAGCCAGTCATTAAATTAGAAGGTTTTCCCAACAACATCTTATAAAATGGCATCAAAAATATATCATACTGAGTATAAGCCAATAATCCAGAAAGAATATAACTTGACGATCCACTGTTATCTACATTTGTCAGAGATCCATTAGAACAAGAGTTGGGTTGTGACGAATTTAATATATCAGCCTCTTCAACAGTATTATTCCGCCAATTTACAGATGTTCCATTGTACCAGATTTTAACTCCTTCAAGATACTCGTTATAATCTGTTAAGACCTAAAACGTTTCGAATAATGAATTAGCAGTTTTAAAGCGTTTGTTACAGACATAACTAAGTACAACAAATACGTACATCCCATACAACTTTAAGCGAGCTCGACGACAAAGTTTCCACCCTCCGCAAGACTAAAACATTCTGTTGCAAATACTTTCTCGCTTGAACGAGTTCGTATTCTGTCATGTGAGTGTCTCGTTCATAATTCGTGCTAAAGTTTTCTTCTAAAGAATATTTCTTGCTTTTAGAAACATTGCTGCCTTTTCTCAACACATTTAGATAAGCTTCTTGCATAACACTGCCTGCTGCATTTACAGCAGTGCAGGTCACTCTTCCTCCATGTTCTACTTTGGCACCGTCTAAGTACAATAAACTAGTATTGCTTTTAGTGCATTCAGGGAATAATAACGAATCTTCAGTCCCTTCTAATATCCAAAATGTCGTGGGTGTTGGCAGACCTTTCGCCTCACACGGAATAGACACCACATCGCCCTCCCATGCGGTTAAATTGGATGGTATCTGTGTGAAGTGCGGTAAAGCTGGAACAGATGGCCGTATTAAAATAGCTCTCAACAGACATCAAAAATATCTACGCAATAAAATGAAAGTGAATAATAACGCTTACAGTAAACGGTTAAGGATGCGCTGGTTATGCTCGTTCCCGCGTGGCTATCGGCTCGGCAGGAATAGACGCCCGCGTCGGTCGCAGACACCTGTTCTAGCCGTAATAATCCTCGGATTATTGTTGCATGGGTAGGCAGAACTCCGTCCTCTTTCACCCATGTTATTTTAACATTCGAATCGTAACTCTAAAATAAATACGAACATCAGTCTTCACTTTTTATTACATGGCCCTCTCTCGACCACAGAGTAATGAATTTTCACTAGTAAGTTTACTAACCTGGCAGTTAAATTCAACATTTTGACCAACTAAAGCCGTAACGTTGTTTGGTTTTATGACAAAGTGTGGTCTTCTTAGAACTATTAACGCCGCAGCTCTTGATTGTCTTTCTCCTGCTATATTCGACGCTATGCATCTAAATACTCCGCTATCGTTTGGTAATGTTTCAAGTATTTTCAAACTTCCAGTTTCTGTTATTGTTATCCTGAAATTTAAAAAATACGTCAAAAACCATATCTTAAACATATATGTGTAGTGAATTAATAAAATTTATCACTGAGAACTTCGTATTTTTTTTGTTACAATAAATAACGTATTATAATAATTAAATACGTTTAAGCTGCCCATACCTGCCATTCATTTCGATGTCAAAGGTAAGTCCGTCCTTAAGCCAATGCACAGAGGGATCTGGAACTCCTCTTGGAGGAATACATTCCAAAAGCGCGGGTTCACCTGCCGCCACCTGAACATCTCTAGGTTCAGCTCTAAACTCATCGCGAAGAACTAAAAAGAATATTTCATCATAAATCCTTTTCTCAGCCACAATTTCGCTTGCATTGCTTCATGTATTTTATAAAAGGTTTAAGACTTGTTTGAGAGCAAACTCACCGGCCACGTTTAGCGAGGCATTCTGACTGACAGCTTCGCCTGCAATGTTCCGCGCTACACACCAGTAGATGCCTTCGTCGCTTTCTTTTTTACCTCTGTTTACCCTAAGATGGAAAAGAATTTATTTTAACCCTAGAACGTATAAAATATTTTACTCTTGTTTCGTAGAAATGGAATACAATTTTTCTGGTTTTCCAAAATAGGACATAGACCGGTTCGAAGTAGTTCAGAATCCGTACTCTACAATGAGCACTTGATATCAGATAAAGTATTTGTTATTTTGACTTTAAATATTTACAAAGAACTACGTTAAACTACTTTGTAAGTGATAAAAATTGATCAAATATTTATAAATCTTAGGCTTCATCATACGTAACCGATCGATCAAACTGAAAAACAAGCGTTGGGTAGGTACGAGTAAATAATTAAGTAAGATTCGTCAGGCATAAGTAGTAGTAAAATTTTTCACTACTAAAGTAAAACTTTAAAAGTCACCAGCACCTCCATGCTTCAGTAAGTCACGTTGAGCTCTCGAAGAGAAGACTTTAAGTCTTGCCCAAGATTTTCGGAATAAAAATAAGAACAGTAAGACGTCTTAACAGTAACACAAACTGACTACTAAATTCTTCATGAATTACCGTCCTTAAAAATATTTATTGAACAAAAATTCGCATTTAGTACCTCAGAAACAACAGTCCATCTTCCAGCAAAACACGATGACCGTCCTCAGCCGGTAGCAAGAGTGCTCCATCCTTGTACCATTGCACGGTGGGTTTTGGTCTGCCTTCGACCACACACCGTAGCGTCGCCGGCTCACTGCGACCCGATACTGTGTTGGATGGATGCTCCTTTATACGCGGCGCTCGATTTTGTGCTATGAACAAAATTACAAGATTAAGTATAGCCAAATGTGCAGATGCGTAACCTGGTTGTAAGTGATAACCGTCGCCCATGGGCATTATAATACCGATGGCATTGCCTAAGCTTGCCGATCAGTAAGAAACCAGTAGATCCGCATTATTAATGTCATTCCAACACTGCGACCGAAACACGCAAAAAACCCATGGTCAATTTTAAACAAAGGAGGTAGCTAGCCTTGCAGATAATAACCATACCAAGACGTATTGGTACTATCGGGATTAAATTGAAGGGCTCAGAGCCCAGCAATCTCTAAGAATAGGGTCTTGGTGCTGCAGCCTAGTCCGTTGATCAACATGGTACGCTATAAGCAAAAGCGGTTGGCTTAGACAAGCCCTCCAAATCAAACACCTTAAACTTTTGATTCAAAACATTACAAACTTTTACCAAATGAGAGTCCAATTACTCCTTACTCTCGAAATCACTCAATAGTGGTCAACCTAAAAGTCAAGGCGGTTACCTCTGTTGCATTGGATTTATGAAACGGCCTATTATTTCATACGATCGAGCCAGAGGTTAAAATTTATTTATTTTTAGTCGTTTTATTACATAACATTTTCTAGTGTCACATTAAAGACGTACGTTAAATACAATGAGAACAAGTTATTCTAGTTTTAAACGCACTCTTGCATGTAGAAAACGTTCATTATACGAGTATCACAAGAGAAACACAAAACCGAAAAGAAAGAAAAAATGATACTTAACCATTTTTTTTTATGGAAATAGCCGGCTAACGAGCTGACGATCCTGATGGTGAGAGGCTATAGCCGCCCATGAACATCAGCAACACCAAAGGCATCACTGATGCGTTGCCGGCCAAGAAAGAAAGAAGAAAAAGAAAGAAAGAACTGGTTCTCAAGCCCCCAGCCGGAACACGACAATTATACACGAATTTATACTTTTAAAAACTCTCTACTCTCTCTATAGTGAGAGTATTGTGTGTAAGTTTATTATCACTGAAAAACCATTTACCATTTGTTATTTCTTTGTCCAAAAATTTCAGATTTAACTTTATTCATTACCTACTAATTGTTACAATATCGGTGCAATATGGCAGTATCTTTTAAAAGTAATCTGTATTCAGTAACACAAAATACGGTTTAGGTGCCGCTTTCGCCCATTTTTTCACGCTTTAGAAAGCTTTTCTAGTAAATGGATCTTGGATAAGATCTAAAAAGTACTCGATAAATGTCTCAATGATCTCGATTTTATTGGATTGGATTGCTCTACTGATAACGGGTAAGCGATAAGTTGTTTAATATAATGGAAAAAAATATTTAATAAGTATATACAATATGTATAACCACAAAACCAAAACTTTTCATCAGTAGGTATTTTACTTATTCATTATTGTTGTTAGTGCTGTACTAACATTTCGCGACTCCATCAATAAATTTCATACAATTTTCTATGTTACAATTTAATAATTTTAACACCAGAGTAAAACTTCCACTTAACCTAATCTTGTGATAGCCTTTTAAAATCCTAATGTAATAATTGCTACAAAAAATCGTTTGCAGTGAGACAAAACCTTAACCAAGTCGTTTCGCTGCATTTAGATCGGATCGGATAAAAGCGTGCGGTGTATTGTGTTAATTTTTGATTTATTTTTCATTCGAGGGTCTCGTGACCGGTCAAGCGCAGTAGTTGTCCTTTATTAATACTTGTCACTGTCACTGATAATCAGGTACTCACGTTATCTTGACGTATTTGTCTTTTTATATAGACCGTATGGGAGCATTGAACGGGGACACTCGCAATCAGGCGGAAGAATTAATAAAGTAGTTAAGTGTCATTTGTTTATTCTGCGCAAAGTGAAAGCAATTTATCTTGTTTTGCATCATATTCTACGTCTATTATAAACTATTCAGTTGAAATTTTCAACTGAAATAATTTGTTTATGCATCGGTTAGATTAATTCAGATTTAGCTACTATGGTAGGTACCTAAGTTTTAACAGCTATAATAAGAGATAGGCTATAGAAATCGGAAATCTATCTTACATTCCTAACTACGCAAAAATAGTACCATGCGTAAAATTGCTTAGTAAGTTTTTACTTATATAGTAAGTTAACACAAAGCGCATGCGAAGTATCACTAAAAGCGTCATTATGGAATAACTAATTTGAGAACGAACCCGCAGTCCTTTGAACTTACGTCAGCAGGACTTCATAAATGTCATCATGAAGTAATCGCGAAGATTGATACATCTCTGGATGCTTTATCGTACTAAGAATAGTGACACAATATATCATTACTCCAGCTTTTGCTCGCAGATTCACTTGTATAGAAAGGAAAATTGTAAAGATGTTTGGAATTTGGATGTTTGGATCACAGATCAATAATTATCAGAGATAAAAAAGTAATCAATAGCTAATTATTAACAAACATTTTTTGTACCTTTAAACTCGTACTGCGCTCTGTAGACATCTTTACCTGTGTAGATCACAATCTACTTATGTACTAAACGTGAAAATTCGTTCAGTAGTTTTCGCATCAATGAGTAATAAACATCCATAAAAACTTTCAAGAACATACATATAAACAGAACAAACAAACATAATTAAATAACAGTTAATCTTTGAGTAGGCAGAGTCTAAGTGTAAATAGGAGGCGCGGTATCAATGACCGCAATTATTCAGGTTTTGTACATTGACGTGCTAATGTGTTTGCTAATCTTTGTATGAAATGTATAAATGATGTATTGGCTTTGAACAACATTGTGAGCTTTCTAGTTTCTTACAATTCTAACGGTTTGTTATTTCGCTCGGGTCTCTACTCAGAATGTTTTTAATTGAAACCATAATTTTCCCAAAGTTTGAGAATACAATACAAAGCCGTCGATAAAAACTGTGTGCTGTCTGGTAGCTACCATCATTATCATCCACGTTTATGTCTTGAAGATTTGTGTTTCGCTCAAGAAGTTTCATTGACTCTAGTACAAACTCATCTTAAAACCTTGAAAAGGGCTATCACTGCATACGTTAGTAATAATTAAGTGTATGTAATTGTAAAAACTAGTATAACATGTCGAGAATATTTAAATTATTAAAAAAATATGTAAGAGGATGTGCAGTTTCATTCCCGCAGTCAGAACTGAGTACTACATAATCACTCAGCTCTCAAGATTCCATTGCAAGATACTTGAAGTGTATCCCGTTGAGAATCACCGCTAGGGTTCACTAAATTGGAAAATTACACGGGAGGAACAAATTTGTTAATGGGTTCGGCGAAATAATTTAAAAATAACCCTTTTTTAGGTTTTCAATGCGACCCTATTACAGAGTAGTCTGCACCGACATCATATAAATATGTATGGTTGATGAGGGAATGAAGTATGTGATTTTTTTACAGATGTAGATAAAGATCATGTACTTATATAGTTGTAAGTTTTATTTTTTAAACATAATGTACTTGTAACTAAATAAAAAATTTATAGTAATTCGCCTGCAGAAGAGTGATTTCATGAAATGAAATCAGAAACATATAAACGTCCAATTTATCTCCGGGAAACATACAAGATGTCCTATGTTGTAATCGTAACATGGCCTGCCTTATACTCAAAATTGTCTAAGAAGCCATTAATGATAGCTGCCATTTGTTAATATGAACCAACTTTGTACGGATGTCTTTGAGCAAAATAGAATAATCATTTAATAGACATGAATAGTTGGATACTTACGAACAAAGGATTTTGCCAAAATTTGTTAAAAATCCTATTTCGTTTTCATTGACGTTATTTATAAATCATATTTAACGTTATAATTTAGTAAACATCCCATCACATCATAATTTATGCAAAATTGAATAAATAAATAAGGCGTCGAATCAATGTTATATGAAGATGCCAAAACATACACTGACGTTAAGTGATGTGTCGGCTTGAAACCACTTATAAAACCAATCATAATCGATACATTACTACATATATAATATATAAATAATAATAATAATAATAATATATATATAATCGAACCTTAAAATAAAAATGAATTTATTATATTTCTTTCTTTGTGTTTAACAATTAAACAATTTAATTTCTTCTCTTCTATAAGAACATGACCAAAAATGTTTATTACGATAATCTCTAATCGCAGCCATTTGAACTAATTAGAATAGGGTTAGAATATTCATTATTCAACCGAAACCCAAATTTCATACGCTGGATGCGGCGCGGACGCATTAGCAGTGAGTTTTTTAGGAAAAAAATATTTTATTATAGTCGTAAATACATAATTATTGAGCGTATAGGTACGGTAAAGTAACTTAAGTAGCTCAATGGAGGCACTATCATTCCAGTTACTTGTGGATATCTAAATGTTTCGGTCTTTAGAATTTACAATTTAATTATTGAATTGATTAGAAAGTCTTACAATTTTGAATCGATTTGTTACAAAAATTGGTTCTTTCGTGAACCGATTTTTTTTGTACATCTCTAGTGTCACTGCGAAGACAAACGACAAATATGGCTTCTTAGTTCGTGGCGACTATAGTGATAAAATTTCATTTTAATCTGTTGGTACAAAGGCGTGATGAAAACACAAACGGAAAAGTATTGGTGTAATATGTATTAGCTTGTGAAGTATGAAGCGTGTACCTACTTGGATAGTGTTGAATAAGTTTTGTGTGAATGTGTCTAATGGAGAGTAGGTATTCAATAAACGCTGCAACTGGACGATCGTATTTTATTAATTATATTAATTATGTAATCGTAATGTGTTACAGGTACAGTAGCACTTGACAGTAGAGTAGAAGTAGAAGACTTTCAGTGACATTCTAGAACTGACAAGTGTTACAAATTCGAGATTGTCAGAGTTACACCTCGGCTATGGAAACAGAATAAATCAAGACAGTAGGAAGAAGCTAATAAGAACTAAAAGAAAAGTGAGTGAATGAAGGATGAATTCTTCATTAAAAAAAAGTCATAGTACCTACTAAACTCAACAATATGTGTGCCTATTAGTAATTTGCCTAATACAAATCAGCCTCTTGCCTTTGCCTCTTAATCATAATTACGTGGGTTACCTAATACTTAAAACTTAAATCCAAAGCAAAAATAATGTATGTAATTAGTGTGCTATAAATACGGTATTGTTAGTTGTTAAAATAATATACCAAGAATATTATTTTCAAAAAGACAAGTGTAGTAACTCACGATAAATTAAGAAACCAGTATTAAATAGTTATCTATGTTTATCTCGAATTAATGATACGTATCACTGCCAGGTGTGGTGAACCCAATAAAATCTATTAATTAAATCTAATGCAGCAATTATGTCATTAGATAAAATCTTAAACCATCAGCTGTTAAATAAAGTGACTCGTCAACAATTTGATTGATGTGTACCTAATTAATTGTGATGTAAAATTTCAACTATCGATGTTCTACATAGTTAAGGTTTAAATTTGTTTTTGTATTAATTTAATAATACGAGTACTGATACCTTATGGTGGCCATACACGATTAAGAACACTTGTCAAGTTTGCGGTGCTTTGCAGTGGACATGACGTGGCATCCAGTAAACTTAACGGTGAGTGGCCACGGTACGGCTATCTGGTCATATAGCTATCTCATGTACACTGGATGCCGCATCAAGTCACATTGCAAACTTGACAAGTACACTTGATGATGTATGGCCACCTTTAGTGGTTGCAAATACGTCAGTCATCCGTACCTACGTTCTGCCCTTAGTTGTCATCATGCCTGTCATCCTGCCTATCATGTACCATCCTCAGTTTTAGATGTTTTCGCATATAAAAAATTAAATATCTGTTGTTTCACCGAAGAAAACATGGTGGGAGAAAATCCATAATATTGCAATTATCTATATGATTTAATCTGTATAATCTGTATAATCTATATACTTGAAACCTGGTAATATGTAATTGAGCAAATAAGCAACGGGTCATATTCGATTTATCCTTTATATTAAACCCGAGCGTTAACAATGGAAAATTCTTTGGTAGTGCATAGTTTGTAATAATAGTATAGTCAAAGATACACAAAATGAAATTTACAGAGAAAAATAATTCAGCTCATAAAACGAAATTAATGGAGTTCTTGTGCCACAAATTTTTTACGCTAGTCAGCCTTTCACTATAATGTTATTACATAACTTTTTTTTATTAAGGCAACAATTACAGGCCCATATTATATAGTAAAACTTATAAACTAGGGGTTAGTAACATGACAATAACATAATAATTTTTAGATTACATACAACATAAATTACAATAAAATAAATAAACACAAAACATATAAACGCAACAGTCTACACTACAATAAACATTCAATTTCTTGTACAATTTTATTAAGATAACGAAAATTGCTCCAAAGTTGTTGCTGTGCTATAGCAATTCATAAATACCACTTACTACTTGCCCATAGTCAAAAATTATAAATGTGAAATTAATATATAGTTAGATTTAATCACGGTTGTATGTGATATGTGGAATGATTTAGACGTTTATGTTTGTGATTTCATTTTAAGAAAAACCTTCCGTGGGTAACTCTACGGGTAGAAACTAGTGTTAAAATATTGTTAATCAACCGATTTGCATAACGATCAATACTCAGGCGGAAGGAACGATACGTGACTACATTAATGGGCTTAAAACCAAACTGATTGAAACCATCGGCATCGTCTGGTCGTTCAAGATTAAAACCGTTTCTTTGAACTTCGAATATGGAACAATCTAATACGAAGACGGAACTAAAATTTTTAAATATTTGATACTGGTAATTCAGAAAGGGGTAAAAGCTATAAGAATTACATTCAAAACATAATAATTAATGGATGGTGTAACGGCTTTGCTATTACGAAAGTTTTTGGTAACAATGATCCCACTTCTGTGGTGAGTGTATGGTCTAAATTCTGTCTTAATGTGCCTAAATATTGTACTTTACGAGCTAATTTATTATACTTACGTAAGATATTAGGTAACCCTTAAATAAAAGCAGATGGCAATAATATTTTAGGTGGCTCACATCTTTCATGAAGGCAATAAACGAGAAGAACTTAGGTCAACACCATCGTATTAAGTTGCATTTTTCCTCAATACTGATACTTTTCATGTTTGAATTCTGACTCCCATAAATAGACAGCGTTAGGTATAACGAGTCAGAATTTTTAACCGACTTCAAAAAAAGGAGGAGGTTCTCAATTCGACAGTATTTTTTTTTTGTTTGTTACCTCAGAACTTTGGACTGGGTAAACCGATTTGGATGATTTTTTTTTAATCGAAAGCTGATGCTTGTCGTGTAGTCCCACATAAATATGAGCGAGATCTGACAATGGCATCCATGTCAAAAGTACAATGTACTTCATTTGAAGGTGTAATCTTTTGTATTTTCTTTTTACTTTATGAGGTAAAACATCCAACAGGACAAAAGGGGTAAACAAGGATGAAAATTTTATTATTTGGTGAGTGATGCGATTTTGTTGACGTCAATGCCAGAATCTGAAACCCTCACTGGGATGAAATAGGTAAAACATGATCTAGCAAAACAGAGGATTGATGGAAGGTGAACGGATGAATAGAGTGATGTAATAGTCGTTAAAAAGGTAATAGTAATTCTTGTATTCCGTGGAGGTCTAATGCTAATATAAGTGAGAGTATCATCCATCTATTTAGATTTACGTTGAATTCTTTAAAGAAACAATTTTCGTTTTACCATCTGTTTAAAACTCTAATGACCGGTTTGAAAGTATGTCTACGAGAGAACCGGAAAAGACAAGTTTTGTCGTTGCGTAATTAATATAATTTTATTCAAAACAGAATTCACTTTGATTTTGTGAGCAGACTATGAATAGCTGTTAGCATTACAAACATTAAAGGAAGATGTCGGCTAAAGCTTGCACTCACAAACATAACGTTCAAAGTAACCTATTTGTTTGATATTATGTTTATACTTAAGGGTTTATATCTACATCCACTTTAATAAAATAAGAAAATATTATCACTGACAGAAATAATTGATTAATTGACAGCTAACAGCAACGCCACAGAATAATTATTGATTACTTAGACTTAACATTTATTACAATACCTTTTACATATTTGAAAATTTATATGTGTTATCCTTGAAAGGCAGTTTGTAGTTAACGTCATATTAAAAGTTAACAAACATGTCTTTCTGATTTCATTGACCAAATATATCACTTAATCATTCATAATTGCCCTTGTCTATGTCTAAAAATGTTACTAGTATCATTAGATCAATACCGAGTCGTGATAGTGAATTTATTTATCTGAAATCTAAACGGTCTTTATCTCCGTTATTAATTGCCTTCCTATACTCTATTGGAATAATCAATTAGATATCTATAGACTAACTAAATAACAGACAAACTTGGTTTGGTTCGTGATACTTGCATGTTGATCTAGTTCATTTAATTTAAATTATACGGAATACATAAATTAAAAGTCATCAAACTTCAGTGTCAATTAGGCGTGTGTCTATTAGTGGTGTACCTAAAGCCTAAACAAAATGTCAGAGGAGGAACTTACTGGTAAGAATTCATCGTGAGGTATCCTACACCTTTGGTAAAATGGTAGATATGCATTACGCGGTAAAAAAAAGCCTTGAACAATTGATATCACATTTGCAAAGTAGTTTGTAGTATTAACATTTTCAAGACGAAGATTCATAGTCAAACTAAAATCAAATATATTGCGCTATAGTCAATAACTAACAAATAATTGATTCAAAAATTTCCAGCCAGAAAGTAATAAAACGTACACATAACTTTATTCATACGAAAAGTGATACAACACATTAAAACAGCCTGTGTTTGCGGTAAAACAGTTTCTACCCGAGCCCTCATTAGGGACAAGTTAAAAAACTAAAGCCTCCATTGTTTCGTTAACACAGAACTACATTTCGTTAATTGGCTCTATGGTGCTTTTAATTACTTTAGTACGATACAGTCAGCTACGAAAATTGTTTTATTAGTAGCTAACCAACCTAGTTGTGAGTTTTTGGGTTTTTTGTTCTGTGTAACGTGTTTTGATGTGTGTACCATTTTTTGTGTAGTTTTGGTTTCATTTTGTATAACTTGTATAACACAAAAACATTTTGTACGGATGCCAGTTATAAACTCTGAAACCATCCAACTAACATTCCTCTTTGTTTCATTTGAAAGGCATAAATAAAGGCATAATAAGGCATAATTAAGCATAATCCAAAGGTGGTTTGAGACCACTAAAACAATGCATTAGGCACATTTGGTACATTGATAAAGTCAATTTTCTACTTTTCCCATACACAAATTTAAAGATAATACGTGAAGATGAAGATAAAATATGCGCCATATTAATATCAACACTGATCTCTCTTTGTCATCAGAATTTTTTTTAGCTTAGTGGAACACACTAGATTCTGCTAGTATGAAATAAATTTACAGTACATTACTGTTATTAATAATCTATCCGTTTTTTCTCCTCTCCTCTTTAAACCTTAAATTTTTACCTCTCCGAAGCGAGGGTGGATTTAAAAGCATTGATACACGTGAAATAAATTATTTGTGTTTGAGTTTATTAAAATCTAGAATCACATACAAAACAATAAAACTCACCCTAGTCCCTAGATAGGTTTTCCCGGTAATGAACTAATATGGGCTAGACGTGGAGATAGAAAGAGGTAGATAGAGTGAGAGAGAAAGAGCGCAAAAATGGAAGATAAAGTTTAAAAACTAATAAGGATGCCTTGTGTGTCTGCGGCGTCTGCGCGTTCCATAAACAACTCCATTCAAATTAGAACACTGCAACGCAACCGGCTACTAGATGTGTCCTTTTATACTATCCTAGAGTGCAGGATGGCAAACTTTAAAGAGTCTAAAAACATCATAATTGTCCATAGAGAATTTTCCGGTATTTAGGTTTATAAATTATAAAAATATATACTTTTTCCAGCAGTATTTGAAGAACCCAAATGACACTGGTATCGCCCAGCCAATTTTATGCTTAGCTTTTTCTACGTAAGTGTTCGCTGCGAAATTCAATTTACATATTTCATGTCTGTTTTTTGTAACCAATCATCTGTGACATGTTTTAATTTATCCTTTTTGTGGCTGGTTAGTAACCTTTAGTTATCTATATAGATGTTGATGCGTTATATTACTCCAAACCAAGTAAGTCACACAGTCATAAATGTCCGCAGAAAGTATTTGAAAGAGAAAAACAAGTTCATTTAATTTTAAGTCTATCCCATAAAAAACATCGAACACTAAAACCACAGAAAGTATCCGAAAATGTTGAAACTTCTCGTGAATTTATTTGTAACGATAGCAATGAAATCTTCCAAAACTCTGTTTAATCCGCTTAACGTCCTTTTCGTATGAACTCAGATTTCCTAAGTTATTCAAATATTTGAAGCATGTTAAGAAAATTCAAAATGTTTTCCTTTTATTTATCAAATTAATAATTTTCTTGCTGATTAACTTCTTTTTATTTAATCCTAATTTCAAGCACTAAGGGTCTCGGCGCTTTGCTTCGGACAGACGGACGGACTTGACAAAACTATAAGGGTTCTGATTTTGCTTCGGAACTCTAAAAAACTGTTCATTTCGTACATTCTCTGAAATCATTTTTTTACCTATCAATATTCAACGTATTTAAGATCTCATATTACCTACCAAACAATTTGCTTTCAAAAGAAATATGCGTTTAAAGATAAGCAAATCAATAATTAGTTAGTAGATAGCCGCTATTTTTATTTAAATACTACTGTATTTTTTATATATAAAATGTGAAATTTAATATAGCAAATGAAAACAAATCTAAGCTCACATTACACAAAAAAAACTTAACTAAAGTAAGCTGGTTGAAAACATTAAAAAAGCTGTTATAAATAAAGATTAATTACTACGAGTCTCACCAGTGATACTCAAATTATTAATCAAATAATATTAGAAAACTTTAACATACAATTTTTTTGTAATCAATACAATAGTAAAAATGGTAATTATAATATAATCTACAAAAGTTTGAAAATTACAATACCTACCATTAGTTCCATTCAGTCCAATCAGAAGCAAATGCACAAAAACGAGAAGTACAAATTGGTTTCTCCCATTTATGGTGTTATCACACTCGTTAACACCGACATCCACCATACTGCCACCGAATTACACTTAATTTTCACACCATCGATTATTTACATGTTTAATATACACTAAAATTATTAATAACACTAAAAGACTGGCTGAAGTTGCGTCCGTTATTTTTAAAAAGTCATTCTATTCTCTATTTTTGAATTCGAATTCGATCGAGAGTTCGTTACGCGGCATTGCGTTCGGGAACGTCCGGGACACGACCGACCAGCTCCGAGGCTCGGATCGTACTCACTATCGTGCCTCCCTCCCTCATCTCTGTTTACTCTCTCCAAAATGGGGGGATACAAAGGCGCCGGCATGCTGATCTTATGGGATATTACAACTGTTTAACCTTATGTAAATAAACTTTGAGTGTAATGAACTTGTATGTCAAATACGTTGGTCCAAACTTGAGAGTATCAGTTTTACGCTTGGCATCCAACCGATTGAGATTTCTTTTCAGTTTGGATGTAGTTGTAGACCTTGCATATACAATAAAACATGCTGAGTACCTATTACATTAAATTATATAAAATATTATTTAGGTAAACTTCTGAAAATGTGTTGAATGCAAACAGCATTCGAAAGAGTTCAACAACGTAAAATTTAAAACATAGAAGCATCTCATTATTGCTATATTTTCCCTTGTTATTGGAGTTACTTAATAAATTAAATCCAAATACTAATTATTATTTTGCTGAATTCATGATTTTGTTATTATTTTATCAGTAGATTACTATATATAGTAGTATATTAGTAGATATAGTATTATCTTTATAATCCGTAATATTCCGTATATTCCCTAATATTTATATCCTTTCAAAATATCTGCTATTCACAGGATATAAAATTTCAATTTTCTTTATTATGGAAATAGGTTCTTGTTTGTCACCATTGAAATTTTCCCCTCTAACTAACTGAATAATGTAATCATTGTGGTCTTTAAATTCTTACCCGTTATAGTTCGGATTTCTTAAAAGGCCCATTGAAAAGGAAACGAAACAAAATACGGCTTATTTCATTTGACGTATTTGTCGAGTTAGCGCATGCGCACCGGGCGGGCGCCGACAAAGGCGCTTTGCTTAAATAAAAAACGTTCTAATTTCAAACCGGTCGCCCCTCACCGCACGCGCTCCTGCGCATCCCTTGCCCATTATTATGCTGAAGAGGTCATTCACAGTTCGCATAATAGCACCCATACAACTGGGTACTGGTAATAGGCGAGGCTGGTCGCTCTTAAAACCCTTTTTTGGTTTTTTACTCATAAAATATTGTTTGGTAATAAACCAAGATGGGCTAATGACTGAACTCAAGGTAAAACGTGAACAGGACATTAACATTGTACTGGTACAGCGCTCTTCACTTAATTGGATAAGGTGAACAGAAAATTCCAGAAAAAGTTAACTATAAATCTTTGTTCTACGTTAGTTACCTCAGTTTATTTTCTTCACTTGTAATATAAACAATTCTGTAAGATTTTAAAGCACTCAGCATAATTATAAAATAGCAATAGATTAAAAGAAAGAGATCATATAAATAATAATAACGTAATAAAAGTCAATAATTATAAAGATTAAGTCTTTAAAGTCGAGTGACAAGTACTGCAAAGTATATGTTGCTGAAAAAATAACAAAGACGCCGAAGAATTTACATAATTAGAATTATTGAATCATTGAATTTATATTATCAAAGGACCCCGTCCTGGGCAGCTGAGATTAAAAAATAATTGCGTCAAGTCGTATTAATGTTTAATATAAAAGCCCTGACATGCTAATGGAAGAGGCTCGAGACTTCTCATTTCACTTTAATTAAAGGTATCTTCAAACTCCTAGTACCATTACATGCGATATCGAGAACTTGCATGTAGACGAGTTTAAAGACATTTGTATGCAAGCTATTCGTTCTGGTCAATCAAGACTAATTCAATTTTAAGACATTATGTAAAAGTCCGTATCTATAATTAAAGTTTTTAAAGATTCAATCGTTGAATTTTTTACTAAATAATTTTAGATCACAGCTTTCATAGAAATAAAAATATCAGTAGCATCATTATATTAAACACAAGATTCAGACAATTTTTATCTTTTTCTTTTTGGGAGTCTTCAAGAGAAGAATCTTGGACTGAAGTCCAAGACTGCCACTAAATATACATATCAGAGAATATATTATGTATTTAGTTCACAAAGAACTTAGAAACAATTTTTTTGGATAGCAGTTACAGGATAAGAGGGGAAAAAACTATAGTAATAAAACTGAGACAAGAAAAATAAGACAGTTAAATTAATACTCCAACATTTCCTTTTTCTACTAATCGAGTCATACACAGTATAGAAGATTCATAAAAACGAATATTTCCAAAGTAAATTCGGCACATTTGTAATCAGTGTGGAAAAACAGTAGCCTAGCCACACGAATGTCGGTAGCTTGGTACGTGCTCATACTCCCAATGGGGAAAACGACCAGTAAATATTGGTCCCCCATAACAAGAACGCAATACTCCTTTTGAGAACATAAACATAGAAAATGTGAGGTAAGATAGCGCTTCTTATACTGGAGTCTCAGTACTTTACAGTCTTCTACCAGAAAATCCATAAAACGAACCAACCATAGAATATGTAAATAAAGTCGTACGCTAGATAATCTAGTCTGATTAAAACATTGCAGCGCGTAATGTTTTATTTGAGTAGATTAAGATGCTTTGGGATTCCACGTTGATTGTTGATATCGATACTCTGGATTGTCATTGATATTCTGGAATGTGAGAACCGTAAATTTTAAGGCCGATAAATTGTGAGAATGAATAGATTATCGCAAGGTTATAAGATACCAGCCCAGAAATCTAAGATGAGACGTAAAATTTAAAGCAAGCATCGTCAGAGGTGAATATTGACAAGATGTGATCATTAAAACAAAACACAATATTATATTATTGCTTTTACATATTTACCTTACTGACTATTGACAGAAACTGTTTCTCACTGGAATGAAAATCACGTCATCTAATTTTGTATTACTTTTAGTAAAACGAAAAAAGCTGTGTTTATTTTCAAATTTTAATTTATTTATTTTGACCGCTCAAAACGATATAAATACAACAGTTTAAAATATATCGTAGAACTAATGAATTCTTTGTCTGTGCTAATGCTAATACACCACTATAGACAATCATTAATGCCTGCAGTCATTAATCTTAATGTTAAAATAAAACGTATGTAGACAACACGACAGGTTTATGTCGCAAACTACAGAGACTACTCTGAGGTGGTCTTGATGTCATTGAGATACTAATACATCAATTAACTAATACTGTCATAAGCTATTAAAAATGTGATCTATAAAATAAATATTCATAAAGAGATCTCATGCGAAGTTCTATATGTCGCTTTAAATTTTGTCATATTACTATTTATTGTTGAAAATTAAAGTTTCCTAACGGTCCCTATCTCAAAAGTGGGCTTATTAAGAAGATTATTTAAAGTCGACGCTTATCTATTAGGTAAACAACTGTTTACTTTTTGAACTTGTCAAAATCTTATAATTTTTTGCTCCTATTTATATCACTCTACCTACGTGCTACATGCATTATAATAAATGGTACCCTTGTTATTTTTTCAATGCTTTCATTACAAGCTGTTTTCCAACGTTGCAACCCTGTCATTCATTACACTTAATTACTTTGTAACTTATTTGTAATGAATCATCTAAGTTGTTTACATCATTCAATATTGGCAGTCCTTCGTAGTAGCAAATAATTTCTTAGAAACAGACACTTCACTGATCGCGACACTGATCTCAAAGTATCGGACCCGAGTAATACAGATACCATCTTCATGGTACTAGGAAAGATATATGAGAGCTTCGTAGAATGTTTTTTCATATAAAAAATATGCGTTAAGAACTTGTCTCTCAAAGAAATAGAAACATATTTTATATTTATTATCGCTTTGAGTGCTTTGTTGTCTATGGCAGTAAATCAGTCAAATTGCACTAGTAGACATAATGGAAGTCAGACTTTCAGTTCTGTTACATAATGAATCTATAAAACAGTTTAAGTATACTTTACCATAAATATAAAGCTTTAAAACTGTAAACGTAAATTCCCAGGCAATTGGCATTCCCGATAAATTCCTCATTCTCACGACCCTTTGTAAAAAGCGTAAGTGACAATCGAAGCCGCGATCGCATTTTTAGCGTCGCGTTGTACAAAAACGCGGCGTACTGAACGAGAGTTAACTTACAATGTACCTTACAAAGGTATGTAAAACATACTATTTTAAACCTTACGCTAATTGTGATAAGAACTTGGTGACGTGTCTGAATGAAAGTAAAAGAAGGATAGTTTCTTCGTCGTACCCACTGATTGATGAGCAGACAACTGCTGTGTTTTGCATTTAGCTATTTACGGGCATTTCCTCCGCTTAACCCGTCTGCCATCAAGTGATTAATGGCAGTCAGCGCCACCTATTAGAGTAGCTGAGGTGGCTGGATATACGCCTCGCTTCATATGGAAGGAAGCGAGGATTTCAGTCTTGTCGCGTTCTCAGATAAAAGGAATCCAGTCTTCGCATTTGGCATTTATTAAGGATACTGCGAGCACTGAAATCTTCCCCGTTTCTCTTGATGTTTAAACCATGATTAAGTGTATGTGTACCGCGTTGAAATTAAAACATTTATCACTTGTATGAATGGATATTTATTCTGTACTTTGCACAGGATAAGACTCAATCAAAGACGTGTATTTTAATGACACTCGCTATTAGTATCAAGCGATGAGTAATACACAATGTTTCTTTCATGTAAATATGCAACTTTTCAGGGAAATAAGATGAAACCTATTACAAATTAAAAGTATAATTTTCGGGAAAACCCATTTTTCCTAAACGTTAATCTAGACTTCTAGAGTTTAAGTAATAAGTTTACTTACATACATACGCTTGATACGCGGCGTAACAGGAAGTTAAAAAAACGCTTTTAAATTCCACCTCGATATTTTAGTGCCTCTGAATTGAAATTTGAAAATAATATTCAATTAAAAAATCTTATTAGGAACTTCTAACGTTCCGTTACAAGGCATATACATTAGCAAAGACCCCTGTGTCCATGTGAAGCTGTAATGGGCGATAGGACCAACAGCAACTTTTTTTTTCGAAACAACAAAAATTCTGATCTGGAGCATACTAAATCCAATTTTTTGTTTCAGTGCAGAGCGATCACACATTTTCCAATAGCATACACTTCGATCGTACACACCATACTTTTTGAAAAAAACTGTTGATAAAAGAGTAGTGGGACCACGTCATTTTACTCGTTTAATTAAAGCTACTGCGCCACGCCGCCCATGCACATCCGCAACGCAAGGAGCCGCCAACGCGTTGCCGATAAACGAGGAAATCTATACTAATATTATAAACCTGAAGAGTTTGTTTGTTTATTTTTTTGTTTTTTGTTTGTTTGTTTGGTTGAACGCGTTAATCTTTGGAACTACTGAGAGGGAATTTAATGGTCTCTGATTTGTTAAACCTACCAAAACTATAAAAGTTAAAATTACAAAGTACATTCATTGATTATTAGGCAATACGAAGTTCGCCGAGACAACTAGTGTTAGATAATTCGATTTCGAACAGGTAAAATGATTTGGATAGACATTTCAGCCAGTTCTAAATGTTAATATTCGCGCCATAATCACTTTTTTGCCAGAATATTTAGAATGAAAGGTAACTAAAACCAAAGTAGAACAAAGGGTAAAACGTAAAAGGGTTGCACCCTTCGAAATATAGCAAAGATAAATACGAGATTCTAATAGGTACGAGTATGTACAAGTATATCAGATGGTGATTTTCTTTTTTATTACTAACTTATGTGTTTGACAGTTTGTTAACAAATTAGCATGTATGGGCTTGCAAGCTGGAGTAGACATAGGCACTTCCTCGTATGTAAAAAAAAGACTATGACTTACCTTACGAAGATTTGTGTACACAAAATCACGAATTTTCATATCGTGTAAAATAGAGGTTACCTACGCTCGGAAAAGCGTTTTGCACGTTTAGGTCACAGTAGGATAAAAATAAAAACAGTGGCACTCCAGGAGTGCCAACAAAAGTGAAAACTTAAACAATTATTTGTGTATTTTTTGAATCGTCAGGAAATATTTTATTGTGCAGGAAATACTTTTAATTGGAGTGTTTGTCACTATCAATGGTTTTTTTGGCATCTCAAAAATGCCCAACGCGCCTAAAGACGTTTTCACTGAGGTGTCGGTAATAGTATCGTGAGTTCAATGGTTATTTCCCATCTCAAAAAAGCCCAACGTGCGTAAAGAAGTTTTCAGTTCAAAAATATTTTTAAATAGATATGAATTTTATTATGCTAATAGGTAGCCTACAAACGAGCAGACGAGCCACATTGTCATTGTCAGTTAACTACTGTCCATTAACATCGCAAAAAATATCACCAATGCAATGTCAGCCAATAATAAAGCGAAACACTTGCAATTTGTTATTTGATGATCGTAATTTTACCTATCATTGCCAAGTAAAATATACGTACTTAAATTGTTGTGTGACTGCTATATTGTAGGGAAAAAATCTTGAGCGTTTCCGTGCTTCGAAGGGCACGTAAAGCCGTCGGTCCCGGTTGTTATCATAACAGTCGTTAAGCCATGTCGGAGGCCGGGGCGGCTTAAAACTTCCGACACTCGGGTCGTCTACTAACCCCTCCAATCCGCACTGGAGCAGCGTGGTGGAGTATGCTCTAGGCCTCCTCAAGAGGAGAGACCCGTGCCCAATAGTGGGCCATTAATGGGTGCAAGCCAGCCATATTGTTATTATTGATTGCAGATTTATTTGCCTACTTCCCAGAAAATTTGGTCACAGCAATAAAATGCAGAAAGAAATTGAAGTTGTTATTTTATTCGTGCAGTAATCGCTCTTCAATAATAATTTATATCTGACTGGTACCAAAGGGCGCCGCAGCAACGGCGCCTGCGCCCACGCGTCTCGGTGCGCCCGATAGTACGCAACCTGCTAATAGCTGCGAAACTTGCTGGCAGATTGGTGTAAGCTATAGAGGACAGGATTATGGCAATACATATACTATATGTAAAAATTGTAAGGAAGTTATAATCTTCCAAAAGTATCGAGCCGAATTATGGTAGGAGTATAATTTTGTGTTTGGCTCAGTAGAGCAAAACTTGAATCATTTAAGGAAAATAATAAAAGATGGTTTAATTGAATGTGCTCGCACAATTCTAACTAACCATACTTTGTCATCTTCTGAAATAATATTATACATTTTAGAAGAACTTTATGAAAAAGAACTTGCTTTACGACATATACTCGTATATAGCGGAGATACAAGATTGACAAGCAGTTAGCAAGAAACGAATAATCTATTGAAATATTAAATTTGACAAAACAAAACACGTGATAGTGTTGTGCGCACAACGTATGAAATTCTTATAACCTACACCAACTTACATATTATATCTATGCCCAATACGGGATAGGATCGTGGAATTAGATCCCTTATTGTTCGCTACAAAACGCTACGCTATTTTGTCGCCAGGAACAGGTAAGGTCTTAAAGGTCAACTTTGCTTTTCGTGCTCTTGCAAACAAAAGAACCTCAGAGACCATTTAAATTAATTGGGCGTTAACCCTATTGGCCTGCCCGCTCGACGCCTAATGTTAGCAACCTCAAAAGGAGCGTGGGTTTAGCAGGTACAGCTGACTACAGCTGGTCTATGTATATCGGGCCTTCTTAACATTCACATTTAAATTGCGCTGGTAAACAACTCAGGAACAAATTTTGTTATGACACAGGTCTAAGTTAATCTTATTTAAAGGCCATTTTAGGTGTCAATGCTTGGGTATATTTAATACATATCTACTTTGGCAAAATACATAGCTTAAAAGTTATTGTACTTTAGTTTTTGAATATTCATTGATATTGTTAATGAATACATTTTAAAGCCGAATATTTCGCAAACGGGCCCCTGAATTGAAAAATGGTTTTAGCAAACCCATAATATTTTTGAAAGGCCTTTTCAACGATACCCCACACAATAGGTTACGCGATGTATAGAAAATCCATCCCCACGTTACCTGTAAGTGACCTCCCTTACCCTGAAAAAAAAAGTTTTTCAATATTTTATTCAAGGATTTTGGAGTTTTAGTAAATACTAGCTGTTACCCGCGACTTCGTACGCTGAGAATAAAGATGACCTTCATTATGAAACATGTTTTTCGTAAATTAAGAGCAAACTTGTCCGGACTATGAGGAGAGGAGATCCGTGCCTTGTAGTAGCCCATTATGGGTTAAAGCTTTTACACCTACACTTAGTAAGTATAACGTATTATGCAAATGAGTGAAATACTAAACAAATCTCTAGTGTTGTATCATGCACTCTAAAATTGCTAAAACAATAAAATGATAACTACGATCTGATATTCTAGTGTGATTGGTAGTCAGCAAGATACTAAACTCTTCACCAAAATTACAGCATAAGTGACATGTTAGAACCCATTAATTATCCATTGGAAGAAGCGCATAGCCCGGACGCCGCGGCTTGTGTTGGTCCTAATAGTAATCGAGCGCGATCGGTAGTTGGATAGGTGACCGCTAGTGGCAAAAAATTCTTGAGCTCTCCGTGTTCCGGAGAGCACGTAAAGCTGTTGGTCTGGTTATTGTCGTAAGATAACAGTCGTTATGGCATGTCGGAAGCCCTCGCCCGGCGCAATGACTTCCGACACTTGGGTTGGTCTCTAATCCCTCCACCAATCCGCACTGGAGCAAAGTGGTGGAGTATACTCTAGGCCTCCTCAAGAGAAGAGAGCCATGCTCAATAGTGAACCATTAATGATGAATGATGAGATAATATGAAAGGTCCCAAAATAGTTGAACTTTTTAGAGTTTAGAGGTTTATCTAAGTCAGGGCCTGAGAGTTTTTTTTAAATTTACATTTTCATTTAACAGAATACACAAAAACGTACCTTCCTTTTCTTTTTTGGGCAGCAACGAATCAGTGATTCTTTTAGTGCTGCTAATGTACATTGTCGAAAGTGAGCACTTACTATGAGGTGACTCATCTGTTCGTTTGCCGGCTATTTACATAAAAAGTAACAAAAAACATTTTTCATCTCTTTTAAATTTAATAATTGCTAATCATAAAAAAATCTAAAAAAAAATTCAGTCAATTGAAAATGGTTTTCTAGTAACCCATACAAACTTTCATCCATTAGCCCTTAGCAGATGAATCAAATAAAATCTTTTATAGTTAATTTTTGTTTGTAGCGAAAAGCTAACATGGTGGTATGTTTTCACATTTATGTGTTCTAAAATGATGAAGTTTCTAAGTGAGATGAATTTCCCAAAAAAAAATTTCAGTTAATTTAAAAAGTTAATTTTTTAGCTTACATATTACGCTACGAGCTTACATATGAATTTTTATATATCTGAGTTTTAAGATGACGAAGATTCATACAAACTCTACCTAAAACCTCTAGTTTTAGCCCTTAGCCTTACATCCCGTATTACCAAACAATTGTGTTACAACTACTTAGTTTTTAATGTAAGATTGCATTTTAGCCGTATTAGGGTGGCTTAGAATACTAACCCTAATCCCACACTGGATGGGTGTCGTAAGAGGCGACTAAATCCGGCCCGCTGGTGGTAGGGCCCCTCGAGGGATTATATTGGTATTATTGATTTGATTTTAATTGTACATTAATACCATTATTACTATTATTATTTCTCCATGGGGTTCGTCTGGATAGCTACCACCCTTGAGCATAAGTCAGTTGCCAAACGACTCGTGTTCCGGCTGGGGGCTTGAGAGCCAGTTCTTTCTTTCTATTTTTTCTCTCTTTCTTGGCCGGCAAGCCATAAATAGACAATTCATGTTTTAAAAACAAAGTTGATATAAAAATAGATATTAGGTAAAAAAATATATTTCAATGCCTTATTCAAGCTCCATCTTGCAAAATAGAAATAAACTAAGAAATACATAATATGACAATGATGAAAAGGTTTTTGTAAGTTTAAAACAAATTGACTCATTTTTTTTATTTTCCCATACAAACTTTCATAACATATCCCCAAGGAACCCTTTAAGTGGAAAACCCTATTCTTTAATTTGAAAAACTCGTTTTTCGGTTTTGGTATCGTGCAAGTATAGATTTACAACTTGAAAAATCATTTTTTTAGAAATCACAGACAGACACTTCAATTTTATTTATGTGTATTTGAGTTATTGTAAAGTAAAAAATAAGTACTTCAGTGCCACTCTTTAGCCTTGCAAAATTTAAAAAAAAACTAATAAATGTATGTATGCCCTAATTTGTGTGAAGAAAAGGTTTTTGTATGTTTAAAACAAATTAACTCATATTTTATTTTCTCGCTTTGTTATGGAACCCTAAGAAATTACCTATAATTTAAGTTGAAGACTCGATATCGTAGTAAAGTCCTGTTGAAATCCGTTCAGTGGCTTCAGAGATTAATGAAGAAAACAATATACAATTATATTGGAGGACATAGATACGCAAACAATATGCTCTTAATAACAAAATAAAAAATAGATATTTGAAAAATAAGCAATATTCACATTAATCTGTATTTTTTTTCTTTGTCTTGCAAAATTTTGAAAAACTGAAAAACACATGTTTCATCAATTTCAGCAAGGAACATTTGTTGCAAATTTGAAGCAAATCGGTTGATGTATAATTTTCCATACACACTTTCATCGCGTTTCCCAGGGAAACCTTTTAATTTTCCGGGATAAAAAGTATCCTAAAATATGACCCGGTGTATTAGTTACAATTGTACTAATTTTCATCAAAATCCGTTCAGGGGTTTTCATGTGATGCCCGGACAGACAAACAGACAGACAGACAATAATTCTAAAAAAAATTTTTTGTGCTCTAACACGTTATTGAAGTGCCCCCTAATCAAAATTTTTAAAAAATATTCAATGTACAGAAAATTTGCCCTTTGAGTTTTATTATAGTATAGATTTATATCCATGTTAAATTACAGTTTTGTAGCACTAAGGGTCTCGGCCCTAAGCTTCGAACAGACGGACGGACGGACGAACAGACGGACGGACGGACGGACGGACGGACGGACGGACGGACAGACGGACGGACAGACGGACGGAGATGACGAAATTATAAGGGTTCTGATTTTACTTCGGAACCCTAAAAACCCACTTCAATGGAACAGTCTTCCAGAAACAGGTATATCAAGATCGCCACATATAAATGCCATAATTTAAGTAGTTCTCTCAATTCCTCATGGATTACAATTCCCATCATCAGAACTTTGATAAAATTTGATAATGTTAAGACTCATCTGGTAGCGTAACTTTTCATGTAAATTGTAAATGATATTTTTCCAAATCGGTTGACAAATCATTTCGTTCTGAGGTAACCAACATTTTAAAAAATACAAACCTTCTTATTTAAAGTCGGTTAAAGACATATTAATGGCATAATATTTATTACAAAAATGATTTAAACCTTGATCAAATATATCAAAACATTACTTTCTATTTCTCTGGGAATACTTGAAAACAAGAAATATTGCTTTACGGAACAAATTGATAGGGTAATATTTTGAAATGAAACCCGTCTTACGCAAACAAAGGCAGCATTTTATCATACAAAATTCTAATATTTGAGAAGTACAAAGATGAAAAGAATTTTACTTAATAGGTACTTTCTTTTCCTGTTGCTTTCATATTATGAAAAAAGTATTTATGAGGTCGCGACAAAACCTGCTATTTAAGTTATCTAAACCAGGCAAATGAAAGAGGGTACTTCATTTTCGTTGTCGGAAAAATCCTTTATACTCCCTTATCAATTACACTTGGCTAACTTTGTCACACTAATTATCCTTGTCAAGTAGTAAGTTAATGATGATATCATTTTTCTTCGTCTGTTATATTTGCCAAGAAAGTTGTATGAATTCTGTGAGATATATCCATCTAGTAATACGTCGTTGGCACATTAACGAGTGTCGAGTGCTTTTCACAGACGTTCTAAAAGTTGTGCGCTAAGTTTAAGAGCTTTATTTTAATTTTCCTCGCACACGGAGTCCGGGAAAAAAACCTTAACTACTTACTGCTCCGTACGTGCCAGAAATAAAAGTGCATTTTTTCCCTAGCAAACGCTTAACCATTCTTGTTTTCTGTTTTGCCCCTTTCATTATCTGTGAACTGCATTTATTGTTCTGCTTAAAATGGATCGGCAGGTAATAAAATGGAAGAATACTTTGTATTTTATTTTTGTTTGTTTTTCATTTATAATGTGTTACTAAGTCTGTGGAATGAGCTTCCTTCTGAGGTATTCCCGGAGCGCTATGACATGGGGTTCTTCAAAAAAGGTGTAAAGAGTTCTCCTTCAGGGCCGGCGTTGCATAGGCGATTCCTCTGGTATTGCTCATGTCCATAGGTGACGGTAACCACTTACCATCAGGTCTGCTTTTTCGTCCGCCCTTCAGGCTATAAAAAAAAGTCGGCGCTTGTAATCCTATTTGTACTGATTTTGAATAAGTAAAATAATGAAACTGTCTCAGTTAAGCTGGCTGACAAATTACTGTATAGATTTTCGTGTTTAATTTACAAATAGCAGTAGTAGTAGTTTTTGGCGAGGAAAATGATAAAACACCTTAAAATAGAATGGTTCCTGTTGTTTCAAATGCAGTTACAATTTTTTATCATCTTCCATGCGGGGTTGGAATACTAGTTGTTGTCTAAAGTACGTTTAAATAATAAATTTGAATGTGCAGATTATTTCATTCTCGTGGATTTTTCTAGATTATGAAATATACTGTATTGTTGATTCTTCTTTGTCATTATAAAAAATTAAAACAGCATTCATGCAGCAGCAGCTAAAATAATGATTAAATCTTATTAGCCTATAGACCGATCAATCGAGCATGACGGATAGGTGTTTTATCAAATAATGGAATGAAATGAGAAATGAGCACGGACGTTTCAATTCGTGCGAGCTGGAAAAAATGTTGATATCTCGGGTTCCCGTGGTCACACAAAAAGTTATAACCAATCGATTTGGGGTAGCTCGACGAGATAAAATCAGATAACGTATTTGTTTTTATCGCAAATGACGTTTGAACGCCTTAATTGTTATTTGTTGAGTTATTCCATTTTGCAGGTAAGCACTTTTTTGCAATCAATTTTGCGAGGTCCCTGTTTAGTGCAGTCATTGAAGCGAAAAATACGGTGTTACCTCCGAATTTTTTTACTGTGAACCGATTTGCATGAAATTTTGGAATTAGGCTTATCTAACTCTTAACTTCAAAAGTGAAAATAATCTGAACTCCGCAAATTATTTTTAAGGGGTGTAAACAACCCCTTAATGGAAAAATTAACATTGAGCCATTTTATCGCTAGAAAACATGTGTAATAGTAAGTTTTGAAATTGTAAAGTGTTTTCTAACACAATTACCTCATATTAAAATCATTTTCAACCCCTTGAAATTCTTACAACCCTTGCTAACAACCCCTAAATTAAAAAAGTCACAAAAAATTACTTTGGTATGACATAAAAAGATGTAAGTATAGAGTAAGTATTATTTTGTTCTCTATAATAATAGTCAAATTTTTAACCCCCTTTCAACCCTTAAAAACAACCCCTTGATAAAAAATTGTTAAAAAATTTTTTTTGATTAAATGAAAAGGATTTAAATATTATTCTACACTCTCGAAAGTGATTATCATAATCTTCAACTTTGCTACCCTTAAAACTACCCCTAAATTAAAACAGTAAATATATATGATTACATATTTAAAAACTTACTGGTCATATTAAAACGAATAAACGGAGCACGCACAGCTGATCACCTGGCTTTTTCGTTGGCCCCTTCACTCAAATGTGTTATACTCGTATATACATGTAAGAACGTTGGTATATATTCATGCCTACGTTTCCAAAATATATGAGCTATATTATGTATACACGTTACAATAGTTTTGGGTCTCTATTATACTGCGTACTTTCACATTGCTCCAAATATTCACACTCCGAAATTTTCAGTTACTAAGTAGAAAAAAATATGATAAGTTTTTGGACCATAACTCCTTCAATTTTCATGCTATCACAATTTATAACAAACCATTTTAAAGGTAATTAACAGAGCTACAACATCCTTCATTGCAATATGTAGTAAATAGCCTTTTTTTAAAACGGTGAAGGGTTAAAGGGCTTAAGAGAGACTGTGATTGCGCTTCCGCGCGCTCTTTAAACAATCATATCTCCGTCAATTTTTGTTTGACAGAAATAAAAAACAAACCAAATTGTTCGTCAGAAAAATACCTAAATTTTTCATCCCTACACTTTTTTACGTATCTGTCGTCATTTTTGAGATATTATGAAAAAAAGGTGTTTTTTTGTAAATTTGAAATTTTTTCTTTTTTTTTAATCTTGATTTTATTTTTAAATATGTGTCCTGAAGCAGCCAAACTGATACAATCTATCAAACTCTTCATAATAAAGTTATTTCTAGGCGGAATACGATTAATTTTCATTTTGGCGGAAATGGCACTTATGAAACCCATTGATTTGAAAGAAAAAATATTAAATGGTCTTCTTATTTTCAATACAGCTCACTTATTTTACGTGCAAAAGACCTTTAACAGTGCTCATTTTAAAGCTTATTTCAAGCACTACAAAAACTTTCTTTATGGCAGAATGCATAAAATGCATCTGTTCGCCGCTAGATGGCATTGAACACATAGATTAAATTTCAGACAAAATAAAAAACGGCTTTGATCTTCAATATCTAGCTTAATATTGCACTTAGAATGATTTAAAAAAAAAACTTAATTGTTCGTTTTTTTATCTGCTACAATTTTGGTTCTTATAAAATTTTCGATAAAACATATATTTTTGGAGATATTTGCAAAAGATCGATGAAAAACGTGAAAAAATTGCGATTTTTCAATTGCCAATAACTTGAAAAGTATTGGATTTTTCGAAAAACTTTATGGGTGATTTTTTGCTTAAAATTAGCCCTTCTATCGATATCCGAGGTTATTTTGAAAAAAAAATGTCCACCCCCGAGAAGGGGTGGCAACCACCCCCAGGGTGAGTGCGGAGTTTAAATCATTTTCACTTTTGAAGTTAAGGATAAGATGAACCTAATTCCAACATTTCACGCAAATCGGTTCACAGTAAAAAAATTCGGAGCAATAATGCTTCAATGACTGCACTAGTTGGAAGAATCAATAAGCCATAAAACCAAACTGAAAGTACAACTCTTAAGAAAGAAAATGAGCCCAGGTAGAACATTCAACGACTTGCAAAAGTTGTAGAAATTAATTTGCAAAAAAGTGATTTTTTAATAAACAAATGGATTTTTGCTAAAAATATGCAACCAAAAAATTCAAAAAAAAAACTACATATACTATACGTCATAAACAATAGTCCATAACATTTTCAGATGTCTACATTACAAACTGTTTGTTTAAACAATCAAACAAAAAACAGCGATTTTGAACTGTTTTTTGTAATTTATAAAAAAAATCCGAAATGAATTTTAACGCAACAGGCCTCATTTTGTAGATATTTAAAATGCCTACAACTTTTGTATAAGACATTTCTTTATAAAATGTAAGGGAAATTTCATAGAAGCAAAAACAAGTTTTTCGGTCCTTGAGCAGCTCATAAAAAAAAAAAAAAAAAAAACTAGCTATTGGAATTTAGATACGTTATTTCTAAACATCATAACGAAGACCATTATTCTGAGATATCATGGTTGGCATTTATTTGATGCGAAACCCCCCTATTAATTGGTCTACTAGTTCAGCTTAGACTGTAACTATCCATTTGATGATTTTAGAGTTATACTCGTAATAGATACTATTTTAAACATTATTTCTGTTCCCGATTGCTAAATAGCCCTTTACCGTATTCTTTCTATTTTATTATTCTTCTAAAATGTCTTCCCAACTTTTACCTTTCTAAGTTAGTGCCTCGTAAAAGCCTATTTTATTTTACTCATTACGAACTCGTCAATGTCATTCACAGCTATTAAAGGCTGCGTTTGGTTCTTCACTGCCTTAACCACCGCTTCTCTAAAGGTGTTATTACCTAAACAACACATCGTAACATGTAATCACTGTCATAATATCAAAGTCCAGTCCACAGTTCAGATTATTGTCTTGAAGCGCCTTGTTAACACCTTACTGAATGGGGATCATTTAGTAATAGATCTTGGTGGTTATGCTATTTGTACTTTGTATGACAAGGCGTTCGGTGTACCTATATCTAATATATAAAATTCTCGTGTCACAGTTTTCGTTACCATACTCCTCCGAAACGGCTTGACCGATTTTGATGAAATTTTTTGTGCTTATCCGGTATCTATGAGAATCGGCCAACATCTATTTTTCATCCCCCTAAATGTTAGGGGTAGTCCACCCCTAAATTTTTTTTTAACAACGTTTGCCGGGTCAGCTAGTGTACTATATATAAATAAAATATATCCGTGATAGACGGGATATCTCATTATGAGCATAAAATATCTACTGCATCTAGTAATTATGTTTCTGGTCTTACTTTTATTGTGAATGTAAGGCTGAATTATTAAAAATTTTAATACTTATATTGCGTGACAATAGTTGTGAGGCCAGCTAGTTTTTTTCTAAAAGATACATGTACCTATAGAATTATTTTGTTTTCTGCTATATGAGATCAATTCAGTCCTATTTCGGATAAACCTAACCTTCAGGTTTCAAATTTTCTTGCACTTTGTATAAAGACAGACGTTGGCCTGTTATTAATCACATTAGTAGTCATTCTATCTAGAAGCATGTTTTACCATACTACATGTAGATAAATATAAAGCCGGCTATAAAACCATGATATCCCTTTTCATAAAGTCCTCGTAAATAAAATATTAAGGAAAACGGTAAAAATCCTCTTACAAAACTGCCGCATCGGTAACGTTTTTCCATTCACATTTATAGTCTATGCACAGGACCATTTCTTCAATACGTGCTAAGCCGATAGTATTCTAACATGCGATAAAAGATTAAATGAAAATGAAAATGTTTTGGACCGCCTATGCGTCGATGAGGCCTGTGGTTTAGATGTCCATAATCTGTTTGCGTGAAGCTGTAAGGGCTGCTAAGGCCAATAGCAAAATATGACCATTTGAAAAAAAATATTCACAAGCGACGTTAAACACTTTCGATCAAGTGGCTTGTCTGTTCACTTGTCCCTTAATTACATAATGTACGTAGTCTGTTATTTAAACAAGAATTTGTTTTGATATTTTTCTGTAAATCTCTGTGCAACTCAATAATTATGAAACATAAGTAAAAATACAACATAATATACATACTTACATTATTACAGTTCTACATTCTAAATTAAAGTTCGTCCTTAGTTGTTTGTCTGACAAAAACTTTATATCAGTGGACCATCTCGTTCGAGTTACGATCCGTCCCGACTGTGGTCCCGACCTATTGTCCCAACTGGCTGAGCCATTGTCCCATCTGCTTGTACGCCACGATTATTACCGTTGTTATGTGATAAGAAACCCAACAATCGGACACGAATCAATTCTACGATGACAAAGGCCGTTAAATTCCGTCTTTTGTATATTGTGTTCTGAATGGATAAAACATCTTTCCGTCGTAATTTTGAATGAATTAGTTATATCGTGTTTTGTGGAGATATCACTTTCTTTATCCATTACATTGTTTCAAAATTTCTATGAGTATTTTAAAATTAAAACAACTTTGGAAGCACAGAAGAAAAATGCTAGGTAATTTTTAATTATACAAAACTTTATTTATTATATCAGCCTTTATTAGACTTTGAGATAAAACTTTTCGGTAAAAGGAAGAAAATGGCCAACCGATATAAGATTTAGATGCGATATGAAAAAAGTTCTTGATGGTGTCTATTGAATAGGCAACTTTTTCTCTCCGCTTGGGTATACTTACCAATATTGAAAGCTATGTAATATCCCGCTAGTATACTTGTATACTGTATACTAGCTATCGTGATACTAAGAGATAATATCGATGCTCTCTTGCTTCGTGATATAAGATTATGATGTTATGTACTTTGTGATGTTGTCGAAAAATAGATCATGATAACGAAAGAATGAAACGATCATAATGTAATAGATTAAAAATTCATATAATATGAAAAAATAACATCACCACCATCATCACCAACTTACGATTCGCATTTTATAATATCGATATTTTGACCCAGATGCATGGATCGTGATCACGGTGCGACTGCGTTATTGATATTATTACTTTAAAATCAGTAATCGAGAATACTAAATCCAATGATATTAAACTATAGATACGTTATGCCCTTACAAATCAACCAAAAAATCTGTTCCGACCGAGCTACACACACACGTTTATCTTTTGTTTCACTACATCAATCACTATTACATTGGTAAATTATGTAAAAGGGATGGCACTACTAAAACCATAATAGTGAAAAAGACAGCTAGACGGCCTCATTCAGAGGCAGCTATCAACTGTCTGAATTAAAATCGCTATACTTGACTAAATTCGACTGACGTGATTTCAGCGCCGTCTTGCCATATCTACCTCTTTTTATACATATAATATCATTGGCTAAATCAAACCAAAACGTATAGTTCTGGCATGTCAGCTAGATGGGTTACGATTCTCTGATACGAAGGTACTATTTTCTACAAATGAATTCCAGGTTCATTAAAATCATCCAAATCTAAAAAAATAACTTTATCGCAAAATCTTTAGTTTAATAAATAATTATAAACACGCAAATTTTAATTTCCTACTCTTAGAGCGATTTTCTTGTTAAAATCAACGGCTGCCTCCATAAAATACTTTTAATTAAAAAGATGGTAGAGACTGAATTGCAAATCCGGATTACCTCCTTGGGGATATTAGAGATAGGAACTTTGTTTACAAAAACTGTTTTTCACGTTCCTGTATTTGTGAAAATCGTTTTAAACCTGATATTGAAGCAAGGGACCAGCTCTTTGTGTGAATAGAGGGAAATAGAGTTGGTTTGAATCCGCAAGTTCCGGAAATTGAAATGTTGGGATGAAAATCACTTCCAAATCTAATTCTCATCCTAATCATTTTATGTAAATGATTGTACCTCCTATACAGTATTATAATTATGTAGAGCCTAAAAATTATAAGTGAATTCGAGAGAAACTGTGCCAAATTTTTTTAAACATATTATAACAAAAAAATTATTAGATTTTTTTAATGACTTCATTAACTTTTCATTTACTTTAGTGTGTCTTTCTAACAATCAAAAACTGGTAGGTAATTAGGTATCATCTGCATATTTATTTATTTAGAGGCTGGGTTTTATTTTTAATCGCAATGAAATAAACACTCAGAATTCAGATCTTTTTGTATTATAAACAGCAAAATGTAATGTTGCAATCACATTCCTTATTTCACCTTTACCATATTTAAAATCAACACCTTTTTGCCAAGCAAACATATCATTAAACTTCGCTTCCAAATAGTTTCTTCCTGCTTAATGTAATGAAACAACTAGGAGTACATTTTAAATTGCGCTCCGGAACTGTAATGTATCATCCTGGAACAATGCTCACGGCGCCAGTCTGAAACAATGGTGTGCTTGGATAGGGAAGGAATTCCCTGGTTAGTAGTGAATGCAAGAACGCGCCCTGAACTCACAACCTGCTTGTAATTTATAGGCGACTACGCTGTATTCTGTATAATTATAAACATCGTGTCAGTGTTTGCATGGAAAGAACCCGTATCGGTATATTTTGTAACAAAGAATCATCAGATCTCAAATATCTTTTTCAGAAGACCATTATCAAGATTGTCATGGGCGATTTTTGTAAAATTATTAAAACGTCTAGATTAAGAATAAGAGATACCACGGTTTCAGATACCATGTCTGTAATTGAGTGAAACTTAAGTGGATAGCAGACTAATATCCTCTTCGAAATTATATTACCTACATATGTTCCGTATACAACCTTATCATGAGGATAAACCTATGCAATTCCTCAAAGTATTACCCTGATATCTGCTATTTTTGTACTGAAACAATATACGTGAAAAATTGCTTTTTAAAAGTAAAGAAATTTCTGTAAAATTTCCACCGTAAAGTCATCCGTTACGGGTTTAATAAATGAAATTAACTAAACGAATGATCCGTCAAAACGACTCATAAAAGTGTACACTGAAAAGTTTTCTTGAAATAAAATCGCTTTACTGCTTTATGTTGGGAAAAATAGAAATTTCCAGCACGTACTTATTACGAAAGTTAGGTCCCAACAAATGAGACGGGGAAAAATCGTCGAAATATGTGAGCGGAGTTGATTTTTCTCCAGAGACTACTCTATTGCCGTGACACGTATACATCGGATTAATGATACGCGATAAATTGTGACTTGTGAATCATTGTGCATCGGATCTAAACTTTGGATTATTTTCATCCCTATGTAGTTTTGTCACACACACACGGCGTATATCAGTAAGATTTACACTTTACTAAATACGATACTACGAGCAATTTACTCGTACGTAGAATAAAAATGACAACACTTCAGTTTTTTCTTAATTTCACAGATGGTTTCTGTTAAATGTTATAAATTGCGAAAAGAGAAAATACGTTAAAAATGTTAACCAAGTGAACTTTATTTGCTAATAAATAAATAAACTAGTTCTTATGTCCTGGAGGGTTGAAAGAGTCTAGAAGGTAAATGATATTGACTAAGTACATAGACGGTATGTAATAAAATCAAAGGCTTTCCTAATCCTAAGCTTAAGGATGAAAATTACCGAAACATTATGACTCGGGTTGATTTTTCTCCAGTGACCATTGCTGATGTGACAAGAGGTCCGATCGGATTAATGTAGCTCAATAAATTCCTATTCGTGAATCGCAGGACATTAGTCACGTGGACACGAATACAGGAACCGTGTTTTAGTTGGACGCCGATAATTTATCTTTGGAATAAAGTTCGAAAGGAACCTTATTACTAACTTTGTAAGTCTATGTTGGGATAACCATACCTATTGGTTATCTACATATCTGGTTATTTTTATAGACTTACAGATTACACTTAACCTCCTAATTACTCATTATAATTTATAATTATACTTCCATCTCATTACTGACTTTGAAAGCTGTTCCCAAAAAAATTATGCAAACATATTTTACCTTTCCGATTTCTGATAACATTTTTAATCTAATATGGAATACGGAGAGAAAATTTGCAGCATTAAACAATTAGCAACGCTATGCTTAAATTTGTAAGCGTCGCCTGGCAAATTGGATTACATTTCAATCTCGTAATTAAGTCGGAGGTTTACCCAACTCACGTACAAATAGTTCTGTCACTTTGACACCTCGCCTTGGGTTATGGTCTCAGTGGGCCTCAGATCGAATATTGGCTCTTGTCTTACCAATATCGATATATTATTGCGGAAATCTCATTTACAACGAATATGTCATATATCTCCATATACGAGTACTTATTGAAAACGATCAATACCGCTAAAAGTAGTAAAAATGTTTCTCCATAATTTTCATGGATGTATCGAATAATTAATGATATCAGTATCAGTTAATCCTATCTAACCTTACTGTGCAGAAGTATTGTTATTGTAACATAAAGCGATTAAAAAGCTTGTTTTATAATGTTATTTTAATAACTTGTTAACACTAACCTACTTAGTTCGTCGGTTACAAGAACTCGGTCAGACAAGTGTAACCATTCATCTCTCTAAACTTACAAAGTTGGCGTGGGAGAATATTAAGGAGCTTCGCTGATATTAATCAATATTATAAGTCAGTTTGAATATTCCCCGGGGATAAATCAATTTGTGGTAGCAATGACTCGAACCCGATTGGGCCCTGGGGGTACGATCTGTATTTATAGGGCTCGAGAGGCTCAGCTGTATTCATTTTCTAATCAGAACAATCGGAGCGACGAAGGAATTTATAAATAACATGTTTACTAATTATGTTTTTACATCACTGCTTGTCAAACTTACAATTTGTAATTAATCCCTATTAGGTACTAAAAGTCTTGTAATTTATCGATAATATTGTTGATGATGGTGTTTGTTATGAAATGATTACATAAGACCAGATTGTCGCGGAAAGCAATTCATAATTCAAAATCCAATTTACATTAGATGAGATTTCGGCTTAAATAAACGGATAACTGTTTGTTACACACGGATTACGGTTAGTGTTCGTGTCATAGAGAAAGAGAGCGATTTAATAATATTATACCAAGAATTTTATTGTTATACCGACAAACTTGATGTGTGGGAAGGTTATTGGCAGCTTTCCATGATGCGTAAATTTACAGATGAGGGTATATTTCAAAGAATATCTAGAACGAATCTTGTGATTATTTGTTTGTTCCACTTCCTTTCTTTACGACGTATTTTTTCAGTAATGCTGGTGATGCCTACATTTGAAGATAACGTGGTGGGCACGCCCCAATTCAAATTAAACACTGTCAGCAAACGAGCTGATGATCCACCTGATGGTAAGTGACTATCGTTGCCCATGAACATCAGCAACACCAAAGACATCATCATCACTGATACGTTACCAACCATGAAAGAGAGAATTAAAAAAAGAAAGAACAGACTCTCAAGCCCCCATCCGGAACACGACGAGTCGTTTAATGGTCGTGTTACCGAAGTGATGCGAAAATACGTAACTTTATACGAGTATATTGAAGTCAGTGACAATCTTGGTGCTACCATTGCATTCCCATAAGATAATTAATATTAAGTTACAGTAGGGCTTCAATACCTTTGTTGCTTAAACAAAAGTTACCTTAGTTATTTATTGATAACTTGATTATACCTTTTAAACAAAATGGTACAAAAGGTGGTACTAATGCTAGAAGCATTCTCTGCCAGCCGACCTTTGGGAAAACAGAAACATCGAAGGCGGTATATAATCGAGGTAGTTAATCAGTGTATTAACTTCGTCCATATTAGTATGTGTTCAATAACATTTCTATAACGATATGCCGTGTCGCGCATCAGCTTAAAGTGGGAATAGAGGTTTACCTAAATATTTGTATCGGATTTAGAGTATAATGCATTTCGATCAAATAGGGCGAAGATAAATGGTGGGTCAGTTTAGATAACGGGCAACATTGTTGTTTGCTAGACTGTTTTATAGAACTAACGTGTATGATGAATTTGTTGAAGCTTTGATTTATTAAAATATTTTAAACAGATAGTGATATAGAAAAGTTTCTAGAAGTTATAATTAAGACAAAATTTGTTAATAAATAAATAATCAGAGATTCTTTTATTTGTTAACATAAAATACAATTAAATAAATTTTATTTATTTAATAACTTGACAAAAAAACAACTTTTGCTTGATGTACGAGTACTATAACAAAGATTAAAGTTTCTTCTCGCAATTTTCCTTATTGGAACAATATCTCCTCAAAAGATGCGTTTCATTAAGCAATGTGTAACCATAGACGAATTTGTGGTTTCACCGTGAAATATTCAAGCAAGTTTCCATCCCGGATCAACCTCGAGTGAGGGGTCGACCATTTATCATTGCGGCTTTCCGGAAAAATGCCTTTCATAAAAATATATTAAAACTTTCCATCTCGCCATCCACGAATTTTCACGCCTCGTATGTTAATTTGATATCGTAAAGGCCGAAATTCGTTTTTACGTCAACCGGCTAATTTCGGTGTACTCGTAAATTGATGCTTTGGAATTTATTACCCCAGAAACGAAGATTAGATACGGTTATATTGTTTTTTCTTAAATAAAATGTTTTATGACTTGCGTTATTTTATAGGATCGAGTGAAATATGTCCTCGAAATGCGGGAGAAATTATATGATAGTCGTTTCCTGATAAATTCCTGATTCTAATAAATCAAACGGACAAAAGTTTACTTCAGTTTCATTCAAAGTTTGAAATTAGTTTCCAAATCGCGCCAATAGTTCAAGAACTCATATTTGAATTGCCATTTTATACTATCGTTCACTATTTTAGAAGGCTTTTGTCTCTGTGAAACATGATCATGTACATTTTATGTCTTAAAACATTGCCTAGATATTATAGGTACTAATAAAGAACAAAATAAATATTTTAATTTATACAGATATACCTATTACAAAATAATATAAGTGAACTTAACAGTCGAATTATTATGGTACCATAATGTACCTATATTAACATTTTCATACTTTTTTATATCTTGTCTGATAAACGATGTTACTCTATATTTAAGTATGAAACATTATAGGTACTATAATATTACACTGACTTGTGAATACCTAATCTGATAATAGAACCACTTTCATAGGTGTTCATGAAATCACATGAACCTATGATAACTAAAATTTTGACAAATATTAGATGAATAAACTCATTTCATTTGGGTCAACTTGTGTAGAAGTAGAATCAATACTTCATGACATGTAGTGTAAACAATAAAACCCATACGACTTGTTACAATGGATTTAACACAATCGTAATCGTCTGGAACATTTTACTTACGGTGGCGTTGCTATAATAAAATTTATATTACTTTCTCGCGCCCGCGCCTCTGGCGTATTGATAAGTGGGTTGTTTATCAAACATCTTTTTCCCGGTAATCCTCTGAAGATCTAAGTATAATGAGCTTACTGCCGCTACACAGCTGCTGTTTTATGGCAAGAGCATATCAAATTATATCCTTAGGGTACAAATCTCATCTGGAATAAAACGCGATCTTTTGAATTTTCAATAAAGATAAAAGATGCTTAATCGCTCTCTGGTCCGAGTATGAATTGAAAACGTCAGTTGATTACGGACATCGCTCAACTGGATATTAATGGGATGTTCTTACGTGTCTCTTGGAGACAATGTTTTATCCCTGAGTTTAATCCGCCGGCAGTTTCTCATAATTATGTGGGCTGGAGATTTGTTTATAAATTATAATAGCGGCGTAGAATTATGTAGAGTGGTGTAATCGTAATGATATTTTATTATGGAACATATAAAAGTGATGTATTCGGAGGATTCGTGAAATTTCCCTCTACAGGTGTGAAAATTTTATTTCCTACCGTGCGTGATTGTATGATGATGAAGATAATTCTTCATTTTATTTCAAACACTCCTAACCTTGTTTCTAAGGCCTTTTTACCCTAAAAGTAAAAGAAAACTAACCTAAGTTAACCGCTTGTTTGTGCCTTGGCCTTATGCTAGAAATACTCGTAAAAAGTGCATAACTTTAGGACCTACTTAATAAGGAACGATTCAGTTTGTTATTTACATTATTCAATTTTAATGTTTAAGCCGAGATGAGAGATAATATTGTACACCGTTGTAACTGACCTTATGGTATGTATTATGTGTTGCTATACGAACTGTGGAATCGATGGTCCCGATAATTTTTTTGGTACAAAAAAGAAAAGCAAGAGAAAAATACTTTTATTGCTGACGAAGTATAATTGTATATTTTTACAGTTCCGAATTTAAATTTTGTAATTTCTTAATTTTCAATCCCGAAAAGGCTTCATTCTCGTGCCTGAATTTACATTAGCCCAGGCGGTTATTAATTTTTGCACTTATTCGATAAAAAGCGAATAATTTACGTATGGTTTCTACGCTATAATTTTCACAAACTATGAAGCTTTGAACAAGCTATGGTTAAAGGTAAATAATGGCTGTTAGTCACAATAACGTTTGCACGGAAGCGAGCAGCGGTTGAGGAAATGACGGCCATTCTTCAGCTGCTAGTGCTGATTGGCGTTCCTAATAAAAATGTACGACTCGTAAAAAAATCATTGCTTTCCGTGTTTTTGTATGACCGACCGTTTCTTTCGGGGATTAATCTGCTTATGTTCTATAAATTGTGCAATATGTTGTTTATTACTGTAGGTATTGTACATAACTTAAGCCCAAATGGAAGTAACAGAAAAAGGCCTGCCAGCCATTAGCTTCGAAATAAATAAATCTGTTTTAAGAGCTTATACATATTTTTTTGATATCGTTTATTAATAATTTAAAATTAAATAAATATTGTAATATGAAAGGAATTTTTAAAAATAGGACCATTATTATTTATTTTTATTATTTATATTTATCCATTTTTATTATTTATCTATACTAATATTATAAAGAGGAAAGATTTGATTGTTTGCATTGAATAGGCTCCGAAACTACCGAACCGATTTGAAAAATTCTCTCACTGTTGGAAAGCTACACTATCCCCGGGTGACATAGGCTATTTTATATTTTTTTATTACTATTTTTCCCGAAGCGAAGGGAGGGCGGTTTCCTAGTAAATAATAATATTTCAACTTCATTAATACGTCTTACAAACATACTAAACTCATAATACTTAATAATAATATAAGCCCCGTTAATATTAATGCAATTTTTCATTCAAATATGAAAACTTACCTATAATTTTAAGACCATTACCTACCTTGGTAGGGTAGGGTACGCGAAGCTAAGCCGCGCCTTACTGTAGAGCTATAAAATAAACTGAACTGTTTCGTCAGGTGCTTTAAATTTTCGACAGTCCGGGTCGTTCCGCCGTCTTTGAGGTATGAAGTTTTAATACTTTGTCCTGAGACCGCTTTTTATATTCTTCTTTACTTATAAGATTTTCTGGAACAAAAGATGGACAAATCTTTGTACTCTGAAATAAAATTATTCAATTTAACATAAAATTTTATTTTAAGAAGAGTATTGAGCGTTGGTACGCACAAACGTCTCTTTGAACGTTAAAATACATACCTATTTCAAATTTCTCCCAATCCTGTATTTGTTATTTTTTTACAATAATCCAAAATTAAGGCAACATACTCATGAAACATTTTGTACTTAAACTGTTCAGTACCCCACTTAAGAGAGTCTCCCAATTTAAATACCTTGGGCATGTGATATCCTTTGATCTGAAAGATGATGCGGATACAGAGAGGGAACGCAGGGCGTTGTCTGAAAGGGCAAATATGATTGCGCGAAGGTTTGTTCATTGTAGTGACCCAGTCAAGGTTACTCTTTTCAGATCATATTGTACATCCTTCTACACGAGCATCCTGTGGATCAACTACACGCAGAAACAGTGCAATGGCCTGCGTGTCCAGTGCAATAATGCTTTCAGGATGCTGATGGGACTGCCTCATTTCTGTAACGCTTTGGGTAGGTATGTTGAGGGCAATTGCATCTTGAGGGCATTTGCGGGTAGGCTGAACTGTGAGTACATGAACCATTGCAGTATGGTGCATGTAATGACAAATCGGGGCTATCAGAGGCAGTGGGTTAGGTTAGGTAAGTGTAGTTTGCAGTGTACTAAATTAGATTTTAAGGTATATACTTACTAACAACATATGATCCAAGGTTGGGCGAAATACATTATTTTTATTTACTTTATTTTATTCATATTTTTTTCCTAAAAACCCAGCCTAGGCTACTTGTTATCTTTTTCAAAATAATTCTAGGACATTTAAAAGAACAATGAAAAGACTCGTGAACACAAGAAAGAAAAACATTTCGCACAATCGCGCCAATTCAGAGTCGGTATTGCGATTGTCTACGGTCGATAACGTTGCTTGTAATAGTCGATTTGCTAGTGAAAAAAGGCACTAGAGAGCGTAGAAAAAAGAAAAGGAAGTCGATAAGACCACTGCGAGCCCTCGTTATCTGAGGTCATAAATTACCCCTGACACCCTCCCGGGCGCAGGTAGGTGCTTCCCGGTAAGGATACTTCGAAACGCTATGAGAATTCCAGGAAATGAACTGGCTACGTGATCCAATTGCGATTTAAGGTGCATTTTATTTATGTTTCGGTTCATAGATGTCAGAGGAGTCGTAAGACGGTGAGATCGATTTTGCGAGTTACATCTTGTATCTAAGATTATTCAAGGTAGATAAGCAATATAGAGTAAAATATACCTTCGTATGTGATATATTTTATACTTATTAAATAAATAACAAGAGTAAATCTGAAACAAAATATCGTTCTCGAATAAGTTCTTTGAATAAAGTTGGCTTATCTTACGCTTTAGACTGTCGGTGTCCGCATGTTACAGTCCATGTACCATGTACAAAATACAGTCATAACTGTTTATGACTGTATTTTGTAATAACTTCCGTCCCAATTCCGAATAATTTATCGCCTTTTGATTGTATCAAAAGTAAAAGTAGATACTTTGTCGAACAAATTTAGATCCAAAGTTAGCCCACGATAGTATACAACTAAAGTGTTCACCTGAACGGAAAGTTATATTCGAGAAGGAAACCATGTTTACGCATTAAACTTGAGCAATAAATCCAACCGTGGAACAGCCGTGTGTGACCATATTTGACAGCCTAATATATATCGTAACAATGTTCCTGGAACACTCAAATATAATTCGGCCACAATTGCAGAAATATAACACGACTTGTATTACTCTAGACACAGAGGTTATTTTGCTGCGAAAATTTGTTTTTAAGGGCCGAAATTCAGGTGTGTTGTACATGAGTTTTGACAAATATCTGCAGGTGACGGGTCCGCGGTTTCCCTGGCGGATGCGTTTGACATATAGCTTTGATTGCGGTACTATACAAACATAGAGGATCGTAAATTGTAACCGGGAAGAAATTTGTGGCGTCATCATTTTAACATTTATGTTTATTTTATTGGATGAAAAGCTGATTGTTACTTATACTTAACATGTGTAGTAAATGTAATTACTAATTAGGTACTGTGTGAACAAAGATAGTTTATGCAATATTTTAAACTTTCTCACGTGGTCGTGATCGGTCGTCCATGATCGAAGTAGACTACCTCGAGCAACTAGGTACTTCCGATACATCATTTTAATTTCTTTTAAATGGATATCGGTAAACGATAATATTAAACATTGAATATATTTCTCATTCTACTATCACAATCTAGGTAGGTACTAGGCTACAAGATCGTCAAACGTTTCTGAATTAATCACATCCTAAATATGTTTTAAAATATTTTCCTCACTACAAGTGCTCCCAAAAATGTAATTACGTACGGTCTTCGAAAACTTTCCTTCCTTTCACCGTGAAATCGCATTATAACGAAGAAGCCAATTACGAAAAATGAGGTGGAAGAATTTTCTTTCCAACTTGACTCCCCCTAAGCTATCGGTCGTACCATTTATTTTTATACGTTTAATGAGAACTGACAATCGGTTCAAGGGGTGTATCGATCCTTCCCATGAATACCTTGAACGCGATATGTACGTAGGTACTTTTGGTTTACGAACTTCCCTAAAACGAGCGGTGAATACGTGAGGGAAGTAAGTTTAATATTTATATCTTTTTCCACAGCTAAATAGAACCATTTGTTTCTAAACGTAGAAATCATAAAAATGTTAACTTAAGTTTATGTTACGTATCTTCTCTCATCTTCTCTTTTGTTTTAAATATTAATTCGTAAACTTTTTACTGTTTGCACCTCTACCTTCGCATTTCTTGAACGTCTGTGTCCTCTACCCTTAGGTTGTCTGGTAGAAATCGCTATTACAGCGATAAGACCGCCTATTGTGTCTAATAATACTAAAATTGTAATATTTTATGTACTTCTAATGTGCACAATAAAGAATATTGTATTGTATTGTATCTTCGTAGAATTACTATTATACATTCTACTCAAATACTTGTACGTTTACATTTACCCTACCACATGAGGCTACGAATGTAGCATCTCGCAAGAAAGATTGGATTAAGCTTGATCGAATTAGGAAGTTCTTGGATCTTGTTTGCTCGCTCGCAATCCCAGGAACATCGACTCTAATATGATACATTGTGACAGTGACTTGACAAGCTAGTCGTAATGGGATCTTGTATTAAATGCTTTGTTTGTTTGCGCATCGGTGGAATGAAATGCCTTCAGTATTTGAAAGTCGAGCGGATTATTTTAGTAAACATTGTTATTTTGTGATATTTTCTCATTTTTTTGTGTTTTGTGAGTTTTAAGGTTCTGAACATCTTGAAACGGAAGTTTTATGGGATCTTTCATCTGGTAACTCATAATAAATTTGACTACGTAAGGCAGTAGCAAATAAAAGATACTGAAACATAAACTTATGCGACATATTTCAGGCAATTTTATTATTTGACAAGTAGATCATGCCTTGATATTATTACCTGTTAGAATTGTATTGATCCAAAAATTTCATCGGATTTAATAATGTAACAGAGGAAAAAAGAATCAAAAGTTCAAACACAACTCGTTACAGATTTAAATTATTATTTATTTTAATGTTCATAACGAACATTCCCTAAGTGATAAAGCCTAATAAACTATTTTTATAACACGGCTTACGAAAAGCCTCCAATTAACCTGGTAATATATGAGCTGTAAAGCAAACTTATCTGAGGAAACACAGTGAAACGTTAATAAAGCGTGATAATAAAGACCCATTATAAAAGACTTCCTTCTTATTTATGGCCTGGTCTAGAAGCTTTACCCTAATCCATACTTATTAAGGATAATGGAGAACCGATGAAGTTTTTGTCTCTTATCTGACGCCATAAATATACAAAATTACCTCCTGCCGGTAGCCAAAGGTGTTCAGAGTGCGATTTTATGAGGATTTTATTACAAGTGGATAATTTTAATGACTTAGGAAGAAGGAATGATCTGAGCTGAAGTTTACAGCTTGTTAAAATTTATCTATTAACAATTTGTTTAAATCTTTACTTTAAGTGTAATTGAATTTAAAGTAGTTTTAGTTATATTGATTTCAGGTAAAAGCGTTTTAACGATTATGCTTTACGTCCAGTACTATTTTATTTTTTAACTTTACAGATTGTAGTTGACTGCATGTAACAATGTATGTATAAAAATACTTGTTGGTGGTAGTAGTTAGGTACACTCAAATTAAATTAATCGCGCATGTAGTCACTGACACACAAACATAGTATTTTTGTTTCTCGTTTTATAAAGATTTTGTGTATTAAAATTTCGGCCTTTCGCAATATTAATAGATTTATCAAACAAAACATTGTGACTGCCATTTCCATTACCGATGCTAAGTACTGCATACTCTATCAAAGTCAGAATCACACGATTTCGGAGGCCATTCAATAATTGAACGACCCTTATCACCGCTTACGTCAATATCACTAATAATTTCAAATGTTGGATGCTTGTTTCACTAAGAAGGGATAAACGTTATGCTACTTATTACAATTTTAGCAATTACTTCTACTATATAATTATAACTTGTGTTTGCGATTTCAGCCGTGGAAATATTGGACTTTCAAAAGGAAAATATGAGGTATGTATTAATATAATATTCCACCATCTATGTTGGTTAGTCCCTTAACGAATCGGGAGGATCATTTTCTTTTCTTCTTTATCTTCATGAATATGATCTCACAGAATGAAAACGTGATCTTACTTATTTCTTCGCGAACGTCGATACTACTGTGGCTATGAAAAATTATATGATAGCGATAGGCATGGTGACAGTAAGTAAAAATCACTTAAATTATATATTTAAATAATAAAACCCCATTAATGGATTACAAAACACGCATTTATTGTATTATTATGAGCGTGATTAATAATATTTTGATAAAATAATACTACAAAATACGGCAAGCCATCATGATATCTGTCGTAATCTGTCTGTCTGAGTAAATAAATCCTCGACCAAGATAATACTGGTTCATAATCTACAAATTTAGGTAAATATGTACTTACGTCAAAGTGACCTTCACAAATATTTAAAAGGTGAGTACTGGGCAATATTCTCGTCGAATCTCCTTATTTCGTGTTACTTTTTTGTACAGGACGAACACAAATAACTTTTTCGGAGTTTTTATTGATGCATTGTACACTGAGAGACTGCACACACCCTATATTTTATGGAAAATTAATAAGATTTTAGGAAAATCCTCAAATTTATGGAAGAGATTATATTTATTACGTATGTATTTACATATAGTCTACTCATTCGTGACGTCACAAACGATGCCATGATACTGAAGTGTTTTGGTGTGAATTTTAAACATATAAATTAAAGTATATTTATTTTATACTAAACCTTTATTTTAACGTTGTAATTATAATATGTTTCCCAACAATATAGAATATTATTTCAAAATCAGTCATCATGCCTATAGAAGCATAACTTAGTAGTGAAACAGTTACTTTAGAATTGTCAGTAATATCGCGGTTATCATAATATCGCGTCTCTATTTATGATGGCAGACAGCCAAATCGTTTTTAATTAGATGCGCTCTACAATGTTGGTAATTTGCACATAAAGGCACATATTGTAGTACTTAAATTTTACGAACACTGCGTAAATTATTTTTAATCAACTTAGCTTGCCGAGCTTTAACAGTTTTATGGGTACCGCGTCGAGCGTAAACCCACGCCTGCAAATTAGGTACAGACTTGATAATTATTTCCTCAGCAAATAACCAGTCTTCTAGGAAATCTATCATAATTTTATTGTTCAACTTTATAACTTTTAGTCGAGTGAAGGCGATAAAACAGAATTACTTAATTCGCTCATTTTAGGCTACAAAATTCATTGCTACTTTAGTTTTAAATTGCAGTTGCTTTTGCAAAATATAACAAGAGACCAGAAAGCTTAGAAAGTAATTGAAGCAACTTGAAAATCCAAATCCAATATTTTAAAAGTTTTTGTAGTATAAAGCATCCTACCAACATTATAAATGTGACGGTTATGAAGATATTTGTTACTCTTTCACGCAAAAACTACTAAACGGATTTTCATGATATTTAACACACAGGTAGATCATGATGTGGAATATGGCATAGGATATTTATTATATTATCCTGGAATAATGTTTGACAAAAAAATAACTCACTTCAAAATTAAAGATAACTGAAAAACTTCTCGTCAGATCTAGCTCAAATTTAAGTGGGACCATATGACAAGTACCAGCTTTTGATTAAAAAAGAAAACATCAAAATCGGTTCTCCCAGTCAAAAGTTCTGAGGTAACAAACATACAAAATAGGTACAGTTGAATTGAATACCTCCTCCTTTTTGAAGTCGGTTAAAAGCGGCCAAAGCCGTGAGCAGGGTGCTACAGATAGTTTATAAAAACTTCTTTTCCATTCAATAAAGTCTATTCAATAAGAGCCAGCGAGGAATTTTTCGTTCAAGGAATTGAGTTACGGTAAATACGCGAATAGCTTACAAACTTAAAAGTTTATTCCAAGGCTCATAGCTAAATCTTGTTCGTTTTCAGCAGTCATAAAAGACTTTGTAGTTCGCTTTAAAATTTTAACCAGTATTCGCCCCTGTCGCGACTTATCGATTGTAAGGCGCTCAGTATCAGATAACAGGCCCCAGGTTAGCAGACATATTGTCGCCGTGTTGCCATGCGGGAGTGCGATAGGTATAACTAGTATCACCATAAAGTATTGGATTTGGGATATTTTTTTATAAATTATGACCACTATAGATCTTAGAACCATAACAAAATTCTTATTAAACATCTGGTCATACTTATGCATAATATTTTAGAGAAGAATATAATAACATTAATATTATTATAATGAATCCCTACATATTAATACATTAAAAAAATTGTGGCTGAAAACGCCTATCAATTACTTTCATAAATAATACGTAACGTCCTAATTTTTGAAGTTTGTTTTTAATCAACCTATGTAATGATTATGTAATTCTTTAAAATAGATACAATTTCAGTTTAGATTAAGTAGCGTACTAAGTAGTGTACTAGAATGGGAATGTCCGTATAAAATCCGAAAATCAAAAACAATCTACTTACCCTAGGTCTGGCGCTGGTTTAATAAAACAATGTCACCTGGGAGCGCAAGAGTATTCATCCCTGTCAATTATTCAATACAGGACGTGGCTAGTGTGGCTCTAGCGAACTAATTCCACAGCGGGAGGAAACCGGATTATACCAGTTGAAAGTAGAATTAGCCATTAACAGGATTTGGTTTTACTACGACTTTACTTATGCAGCTAACTTATTAGAACTATGTCCTTGAATACAGTTCATATTGTCCATGAAGTGCTTATAATCCGTAAGCTTGTGTTGAACCTAAGTTCAACCGGGTAAAGCAACAGCGGGCGCGGTCTGTAGCTGGATGGGTGACCACTAGCCCTGCTCAAGATGAGAGACACGTGCTCAGTAGTGGGTCATTAATGGATTGATGCCTGCATACATATTATTATCGATAAATGACAGAAGCTCTAATTACTTTAATTTTAGTTTTATTAGCCTTAAATCTATAAATAGAATAGAGTGAATTACAATATTTTTAATAAGTAAGATACATAGGTACTTTCATTCAGGAATGTAACGGTAAATATCGATTTATATTCGAGTCAACTCAGCTATCTAAAGATATGTGTTATTACACGCGTCCTAAAGGTTTTATTCGGTTTAGTAGATGTGATTCAGGTGAATTACGACTCGGTCACCCCTATACGACCACACGACGCAGGTGCATGTAGACTGGCCCCAGGAATTTATTGCTACTTTTGTTTTGTTATGTTTATTCAGTTTATGTTCCCTGTCTGTGACCCAAGACCAAAGGCTCTAGTTTACACATCAAAATTCTAGAGATTTACTATCGATTTTTTTTGATACCCTACTTTATACAGGTTGATGTTTGTGAACATAATTATTAATTTAATGATGTTTTTTAATTTCAGTGAAATAGCAAAACAAGTTAATTGAACACTTACAAATTACAAAATGTATGATTTTATTATTTACATTTGAGAAAAGTGGTGGAATATGCTTTAGGATTCTTTAACAACAAAGGACCTCTTTGAGTATCGAAGTAATTTTACATAAAAAGATGTGAAAAAAAAATTAAAGTAATATTACATCTAAGCTAAAGTTAAACCTCATATTTGTTAATTTTAAGAATAATCAAGGATTTCAAATGGTTTAAACTTTATAAAAAAACGAACGGATGGATAATGAAGTATACTACTGAGACGTATCTATTTGTTTTATTTACGCATTGTTATTAAAAGATTTTATTTAGCTTACCCTATTTGTGTGGTCAAATCTTGCAAGCTTAATTAGACCTACTTCCTCTTATCTTAAGGAGTTGAAACTTTAAATATTGTTTTAAATAGTTCTAACGGCAATGCATTTTTGTGAAAAGCATGATACTAGAATCAGGGTTAACTTCAGACGAAGAAACTCCTAAGCGGTTAACAGCATGTATTACAATGCCACTATAAAAGGGTATAATATTTAGGTTTTAAACTATTATCTTGCTTTTGTCATAATCAAATATTGATCAAGAATCACGACAAAAATAAAACAATCTTTTGTTTTCATATAATCATAAAAGTATTGTGGATCTATTTTGCTGCCTTGGATTATTAAACATCGACATCATAACCTTAATATACTTTCTCCCAACCTCTAAACACTTATTTGTTCTTTTACAATACTAACTTCGTCCGATCGCTTCTTCTCGCAATTCACAATTCACTTAAGCTCTGACCTTTTATTTCCCGTCCGATTATTGTTACAGCCATGGTAGCAATATCAGGTAATATGTGCGTCACAGTAATGAAAGTAAAACCTTACTATTTGTCAAACTAAGCCCGGAAGACTGCGCAAAAGGTCATGAAAAACGAATGTGAATTTTTTGCTGACAACGAAGTAAGGGATGCGCGTTCTTTTGATATAGATCTAGGTCAATCACTCGGTTATATAGTTTGTTGTGGCAGTTTCTCATCATCCGGATTACATAGATAGGTATAACAGTATAACATTATTTACAGGGTTATATCCCGTAAAGGTTTTACGCGCAAGCTGAATAGATTAACGAAGTAGTTAGGTTTTTGTATGATAATATTTATTTGTTCATTACTAATACTGGTGCGAAATTGGTAGGTGTTGTTTCAAAACGAATATTTCCAAGTTAGTAGATCTTTGACAAAAAATAAATTCTTCAACTCTAGTAAGATCAAAATGTGTGGTTTTACACAAAATATAGGTAAGGAATCCATTTTCTTATTTCAGGGACCATTTAATTTCAGTTTAATCCCATCGACGGTAAGTCCGCCTCGCTACGCGTCTTCGCTACCTCTTGCGTCCCGGAGAATTTTCCTGGAAATGCGAATATTAAACGTCTCAAATCAAATTAGGACGCCAATTGAAGAAGGATCCTCTCAAAATTTTCGTCGCCAAATTGTTCGTTTGATTTCCTTTTGAATTCGTAAGACGTATTAGTATAAGAATTTGATACCCGTCTTATTGAATTTATTTTCAGAGAGAATTTACATAATATGATTATAAAATTTATTGAATTTATAAGGGATAGTGATCAATTGCTTGTTAATTTGATTTTATTAAATGATTTAATTTCATATTCCAAAGATATTTTACTACAGATATGTTATGTTATGATACATTGCCAGGTTCAGTTTTTGATGACAAGTGACAACTTTAAACTGAATCACAGCTGTCAAATTTCGTAATGAAAACGCTACATCTGGCTAAATGCATGTATCTTAATTTCAGCGCCCTCTTGGCATTAGCAGTACTTTTAAGTTTTAACGCATGATTTGTGACCTAATTAATTACGAGTATTTTATTGTACCTTATGTATCTTACAATATATTGACAATACATACCATATAGGCCACAATATATATTTGTTACAAAAAATTGCACAAAATGGCAGCATTGTAATTTATGCAAGAAATATCAAACACATAATGAAAATGATAAAGACTTGTAAAATGAATATACTTGAATATTTATTACCCCTTCTTATCAAAATATTACCAAAATAAGCGTCACGATAACTCGGCAATAAAACAAGCGTGAAGTTATGTGTTTCATGTTCGTTCCCCCAGTAATAATATTTGCCAGGTGTCTTTATAGTCTCCCCTTTATTGCCCGAGTTCCTTATTAATCCTCACAAAGTCTCGTAGAAGGAAAAGATACGGCCTTTGTGCAAAATTGTCTATTTATTTTGCACAAAGATTGTATCTTTTCCTGCAATTACGTGTAAAGTTACTAAATAACAAACTGTAAGAATTAACGTATTCTATAAGAATTAACGTATTAATATAACCGGTAACTTAAGTTTAAGATTTTTCTGTAATAAAGTTCAAAATTTTTCTGTTCTGTAAAACAAATTAAGTCCTAAAACCACAGAATAGAAAGAACTACCTACCTACTTACAAATTACTAAAACAAAAGAGTTTAAATTATTTTTGCTTCTACAGTACAAAGGGTGCTATTGTCATCCATCCATTTTATTATAATAACAAGGCTTTCAACCCACGTAGTTTAAGTTAATCGACCATCATTCAAAAAGGTAGCGAAACATAGAAGGTCCTCGGTTATACTTGTAGATAGGGAGATGGTTCAATTCAATAATGGCCTACAACAGGGCATGAGTATCTCTTGCTGAAAACCAAGCGTCGTTTGTATGCCATTCGAATGTCTCCGTTAAAGCTTAACGATTGGTAACGACTGTTTAACCTACTGGTATTACGTGCATTCCGAAGTACAGGTACAGTCAATAAATTTTGCCACTAATGATTAATTTTCACCTTTGCTTTGGTGTTTTTCCTGTACACCAACATGCTACCTACTCAAAATTTTCTACTTTCGAGATAAAAGATACAAAAATACGAATCCTTTTTACAGAGTGGGAATGAAGCGCTTCTAATACCGTTTAAAAAATTGTTACAATACATTTTAGTATTTTTAATGGATAACACTGGAGTACACTGGACACATATGTAATTTAATATCTATATAGTAAAATAACGCAATTTTCTACAAAATTGCTTCGCTATCCCTCAATAATAATATTTTTTTGTAGCAAATGAAAATACAAGTCTTTGAAATTTCAACTACACCTGGAAGAGTACTATAACATCCCTATTAAGTTGTAATCCCCACAAGACTGCTGTTCATGAAACTCAGACGAATAAAGAAAAATTTAATCTGTTGCCTTTAGTGTGACAATATTACAAGTTCGAAAATAAGGGATATGTCGCAGTTTTAATAACTTCGAGAATTACAATCATATACAATAATGTAAAAAATATAGTTTATTGTTTGTAATGTATTGTTGTTATTGTATAGCTTATTGTTTCAAGTCTTGTTATTCTTAATTACATAATTGAAGTGACTTTTGGGGGTTTAAAAAGCTTTTAATGTAGATATTATTTAACTTACTTCTGTTTTAAAGTACTTTAGAAACGAAGTATAAACATTAATCTTTATTACATAAGATATGAGCGTATTTAAAACAAATTGCCCGATTGCCGGGTCAGCTATGTTCCTATGATTATATGTATAGATACTTAGCAAATATTAATAATTATGTATTATTAGTTATTATGTTTTATGATGCAGTAAATCCAAAAATTGGATAGTTTGAGTATTATGAATACTTAGGCAATAAATTACACTCAGTCAACAATGGTTACTTAAATCACTCCTTAGTACAGAATTTGTATGGAGATTCTTTACTAAGGAGCGATTAAAGTAACCATTAGTGACCCTAAATAGGATTTGTAAAATATAATTTGGCAATCCTACGCTTTAAACTAAGAATAATCTTACTAAAATTCTAACACATTTTTTGTATTATATAATGTTACTAGATGACCGGGCGCACTTCGTATCGCATTTTTTTCTAAAAATATTTTTTTTTCTAAAAGAAAAGTAGCTTAAATTACTCATTGTTACATCAGCTATCTGCCAGTGAAAGTCCCGTCAAAATCGGTCCAGCCATTTCCGAGATTAGCCGAAACAAAAAGACAGACAGACAGACAAAAATTGTAAAAATGTACATCCAAGTGCACTGAGTAAAAAGCGGTTATTTTATTATTACAAACAAACACTCCAATTTTATTTTTTTGTGTAGATTAGTGTCTCAGGTAAACAAAAATCGTAGTTACAGCCGGTGCACCCCCCGGCTCGTCATAAAGAGGAAATTGCCTCGTAGCTGAATTCAGCGGCGGCACCTCCAATGTTGTGTGGACCTGCAGACCAAAGGATTGGAGCCACGCTCGTATACTCTAAAGTACATCTTAAAGTCTTCCTCAAGGTTCTTGTTTCAAGATGATATTCCGTTCCCGTTTTACTTGATTTTTATGCATATTGCAGTTTTATGTTTTCTCGTATAGCAACGCTCAAAGTTTTTAAGGCTCGCCGAGTTTCTTTTGTTAGACATAATTGATTTACAGTGGGGGTGATTGGATGTCATGCCATGGTCATAAAGAGGAATAAAAGAAACATAATATCACGAGGATATAATTATGCCTTGGCATATCTCTTATTTTTCTATATTTCATTGGTACTACATCTTTTATTATTTAACCATCTACTGGACAATAACTATACCTACCTAATATAAGTTTATCAAAATCACGAAACTTTGTACCTTTAGTACGTGAGGTGTGAAGCCACTAAATGAGGCAATCAGCGACACCTCCATCTCCAATGCATTTCGACAATGCAATAGAAAAAAGAAAGAAGAAAGATACATATACCTACCTGCTTCTAAAGCCGTTAGTCGGAACACAACGAGTTTTCCTAAATTTCTATGCGCAACATAGTTCAAAAACTCAAGAAGTACATGATTATGTCCATAACTAATGTGATAATGTTATTTATGATAATTGAAATAACGGTCGAAAATTGTTTTCATCTAATCTAAAATTTTATACGTAGGTACTACTAATAAAACAAAGGTCACGGTAACTTCTGTTTTTATTATAGTTTAGTTAAATTCAAAGGGCTCATAAAGTTTATGAAGTTATTTTATATATGACGTAGAGATCATCAAATATAATACATTTTTTGGACTTTATTAGAACAAGTAAGATATTGTAAAATGGTTCTAGCCTTGCTTGGGAATAGAAACTCGTATTAGTTAGTATAAAGCGTTACTACTTAAAAATAATTTTTACCTTACATAACTTTAGTTAAAAAATTAATGGGTAACAACGTAAAAAATTTTTCAATTCTCCTCGGTCTCCCTTACTCTATAATATAGAGTTTAAATAGACGTCTCAATTATGAGGAGAGACCTATCTTATAGTGGCTACGAGTATATCCGTAGAAGATATATATAAAAGACAAAAGTGATTGATTGATGTATCAACGCCCAGGCCAAACCCTTAGGGCTAGAAACTTAAAATTTCGCACACGTATGCCTATTATGACGTAGGAATCTACTAAGGAAGGATTTTTCAAAATTCAACCCCAGGGTGGTGAAATAGGGGATAAATATGATAAGCATAATTTCCGCGTACGAAGCTGCGGGCAACAGTTAGTATTAGATAAGATGTAGAGACTAAAAAGGCCTATCCGCCTTTATATCATAAGTACAACACCGATATTAAAATGTTCATGTCTTAGTTAATTACGTCACTATTATTTATAAGTGAGTTAAAATAATGAAAGTATTGATTTCAGAGCCCCACGGGATATCACAAACTTCACAAGGAAACCCCGTCGCTTCGTGATGATGAACGGCTTTTCTCCGACAAATTAATTACAATACTTGTAACTCATTTTTACATCGCCCATTTGAATGCAAGTATATTCATCGCCTGTCGACACCAGCAGATTAAAATTAGCCGTTTTTCATATTTAAATTCGAATTATTTTGTTTAATTTTAAAATTCTCATCGTATTCTTACCATAAAGTTAATTGCATAGCATTAATTACTGAATAGATATCGCTGTAATATCGGAAAATAATAAATTTGAGTCATTAGCAAAGATAGAAGTTATTTTTAGTTTTAGTTAATATTTTCAGCAATCTTAAAATAGTTACGATACGTAATTTTCTTTCTGGTCAAAAATTGCACATTTAAGATATAGTGGACATTTTGATTTTTAAAGATTAATTGTCCTAGAATAAATAGATAAAAAATAAACATAACCAACGAAGCGTAAATTTTTTTCTCTCTTGCGTGAAAACAGGAAAACATAAAATAGATTGCAACAGTGAAAACGAATCACAAATAAATTTATCAGAAGCTTTAAAACAACTGACAATGGACGAGTCATTTAAATGCCTTTCCATTACAAGCCGGCGGACGGCGCCACAAAATTTATACATTTTCGTAACAACGATCGGACATCGATATAAATAGACGCAGGGAGTCGAAGCCGCTCTCCAAACATTGTTATCCAAAACAGTATAATACGGTTCTGTTATCCAAAGACATATAATTCAGTTATCCAATGAACCACATGCAGTGTTCGAACGCTTTTCAGATTGAATTAAGACCAGGAAATACTTGTAACTCCCGCAGTGCGCCCTAAAATTTAGTACTCATAAATATATTTTTTGAACTTCATATGTACGCTTTCATGTCCAGTTGTACACTTTGACCCTGTTTTAATCTGATAATGGGATCCGACGTGTGTGGTATTATAATATAAAAGATGTCTAGCAATCATAAAGTGCTGATTTTAGTAGGTAGCATCAAATTAAGTAGACTACGTCGTTATACATATTAAGAGGAGAATTTATCTTAAAAATGAATGAACAACATGCAAACGATGCTAAAGGTAAAATTTTTGTTATTAATTAAAATTTCCCCATATTCTTCTGATATAAAAATCAGTGTGTAATTTCAAAATTAAAACAATTATCTGGAATGGGAAGATTTTATCACCAAATCTCCATTAAACCATTGTATTGAAAAAATGTGATGAGAACGGTAGAGCAATTCAATCATCAAATGTTTAGTAATAGCGATAGCAATTATATCGTATCCATGTTATAAACTGTGTTGAAAATGATCAATTATAATCTCTAGATATTGCGTAGTTACTACGTGAATTGAAGTAAGCAGCTTAGATCGACCGCACTTCAGTTTTACGGCCGATACATTCGAGTATTCATTAAAACACATCGTTACAACACCCGTGATGAAACTCATTTCACGGACATATTACAACAACATCAACGGCCACAATAATCATATCGAATTAAAATTCAAATCGAATCGAATACGAATCGATAAAAATGCTACATTAAAACAGACGATAGACGTGTCGGCGATCTTAACGTAGTAACGTACATAAAGTCATTTTGTTGTAGTTTACGACATTTGAACTGACGTGGCTCGTTCATGGCGAAGGTAAACGATGGCGTGTTCCGAACTACATCACTGTCAAGAGAGGGAAGGTCAAAGGTGCGTTTATAGAGAAGTTGGAACATACAATTTCTTAGATAATTAAACAGCAAACGATTTGAAGTTCACTTTAATTTCCGTTATTTTGGATTCAAACCATTGTGGGCCATCATGCTATTACCTTATAGAGAGTTTGGTGGCCAACTTTAAGTATCGTAAGACACTTAACGATTGCTACTCGTATCTCACAATAATAACCGTGTCCTCCGCAGCATGGGAACGCTCAAGAAAATTCACCACTACCGGTAGCCCATTCATGTACGACGGGTAATAGTAAAAATGGACAATTAGTATGAGCAACAGCGATAGGGACGCGTTCATACAACAAAACATATAAATTGTGAGATTGACGTATCGGTTTCAATTTTTAAGACCTAAAGTCCCTCATTTATTTATTGTATAGAGCAGACCCCGGGATTTCGTCTACACAAACACCTTCAGACTCCAAGGGATTTTAGCAAACTTTACAGCGGAAACGAGCTTGTCTCTGTCAAGACCCGAAGATCGCCAAACGACTCGGCATTGTTGTTCCATGTTTCGTTTCGCTAGTATCCAAACGCGGGTTTACGGCGAGAATCAGTGAATTTCCCCCGAGTGCTGTAAAGATCTCGACGTCAGACGACATTTGCAACGCAGTTCGATTCCGGTTTGATGTGTCGGACAACACGTCTGGAGCTGCGATATTTTGCAATGGAAATCCTCTAAAGCGATTTTCAAAAGCCCTCATCATTTATACTGGGACTCGTTTCTTTACAGAATACGAATACAGAATGGAAATCAATTTTTGGTACGCTTTTAAGAGGGAAATAGTAATCGAACTGCATGTACAGTATCAACCAAACGTGGCAGTAATTTTTACTATCAGTTTTTCGCAGAATACATAATTATGTATGACGCGTGCGCAAAGTTGTGTCTTTTTGATTGGGGATAAAACAATTTTGAGCATTTCACTGAAGCATACTTGAGCAAAAAAACATTACCAGGCTCATAATACAGCGCGTAAGAAGTACCTAAAAGCTTTCCCATATAGTTACAATATTTATGTCACTGGACATGAGTAGTAGCTACAAAATACCTTACAATCACTGACAGTAAGTAATTTAAGCGAAATTGAGCCAAGTCATTTAGGTCTCTATTAAAATCAGTATACCTGATAATTATAATAGTCAAAGTAATTTAATGAAACTCAAAAAACACAAAGCAGTATAAAACTATATTAAAACTATTTTCAATTCATCTTTCTTAAACTATGAGATAATTTGATGAAGATACCGTACCATCCTAATTAGTCCAGACATCACAATCCACAGCCTTATTGATTTTGGCCAAAATATACCTACTAAATATACCACCTAATAATCTAATTTCCTCGAAGGATAATCCGAAAAAAATTGTTAATACACCAATATTGCCATCGAGATTACTTGGATACTGACGTCGTTTTTCTTTTTTCATAAAAGGTGCTCACAAAAATGGCTACGTTTCGAAATGTTCTCATTACGCCCGTGGAATCTTTATACTTTATAACAGAGCTCCCCTTCCTTATTCAGTCAAGTATTACGAAGTTTTCCTCCTTCATCGGCTGCGAAAGAAAATGACTAATAAGAAACGTCACAATGATAGCAATTTATTCGCACCCGAAGTTGTTCCGCTTTAATTAAAATGTAGCGAAAAACGCATAACTTTACCGGTACCTATTGCAAGTTTTACTTTAATAGTTTCTTAATTTTTCGCATTGCAATTTGTGCTAAGTCGCCTATGGTTAATAATTTAAACGAAGGTTCCAATACCAGAATTTCAATATAAGAAACTGGTTGGGTTTAATATCCTGAAACCTTCCCTGAAAAGTATGCATTTTAGTAAAGAAAGCTCCGTTCAAATCGGATCAGTAGTTATTCAGAAAAATGCGGCCATACACACACACATACACATTATTCACAAATACGGGTTGAATAAAGAACCTCCTTTTTTGAAGTCAGTTCAAAACTACAGATTTGGTATTAATCTACTCGTATAATATCTATAGAGCTGTAAGAGTTGTTCAAGCTATGCTAGTGGTGCACTCACACTTATGCAAGTTTGATCGATCTGGTCCAATATCAGGTAAAATTAAATACAATCATAAAAATTATACACTGAAGAATTCATTACTATATTTTAGCGTTAAGTTTTCCGCACTTATAATTTACGATACAGTAAATATTTTCAGAATACTTTAAATGAGTTTCGCGTTAAGCATGCACCTCGTTTAAGAAAATTGCTCTACCGTAAATGCTTCGTACTTAAGCTCGAAGTATTCGAGGCTTAGTGCTAGGATTTAAGAAGGCGAATACGGAATTTGATTCCAGTAGGTACTCGATTTCTCGAGTCTGGTGGTTCCTGAAGTAGAACGGAATTGAGCTGTTCCAAACGAAATTATGTACTGAATCCTTTAAGAGGATCAAGATAAACATTAGTTACATCAATAACATTGCGAGGATAAAGATGCTTTTGAATACTTTAAAGATTATTTGCTTAATAAAACATTGAATTGTAATTTGAAAAACGTTAATTCTGGCCATACACGATCAAGTATACTTGTCAATTTGGCAGCTGAATTGACGCGGCTTCTAGTAAACTTGACGGTGTATGGCCACGGTATGGCTATCTTGCTATATAGCTACTATCTTATGCATTCAGTATGCAGCATCAAGTCAAACTGCAAACTTAACAAGTACACTTGATCGTGTAAGGCCCGCTTAACAATTACTGATAAACAAACAATACAGCCTAAACTAGTGCAACTAGAATTCGTGCTACTGCATGAAAGGTATAAAGATAAAGCAACAAATGTTAAAGTAAAGCGGTTCTTTATAATATTTGGGGTAGCACTGAGAAAAGACTTTCGAAAATTCGTATTGTTCCATTACGTTTACGTACATTATCTTTACGAGTTTAATAACCATATTCCGATTAATAGTTTCATAAATACTCGTAAACACAAAAAACATTAGTACCTACTCCATTTTACAATTCAATTTTTCTGCAAAACTTTAGAACTTAGAAGTAAACATTCATTATTTTAAACTCGCCACAAATTACCTCAGTGACAAACTCACAACCATTTCTGTCAACGTGATCATCTATGTTTTAAAAATGGAGAAACATCTCGAATGTTAGGCGGCTTACAAACACGAGCTCAAAAGATAAGTTCTACTTTGGTTTCTTTTTATCTTTAGGGGCAATAAATAAGTCCGCCGCCCTCACACGGCTTGATACCAAAATGTTTTACCGACTACCACCTAGCCAATAAATTTAAGAGATTAATGATAGATACGAAATTTATTTACTTAAGTACCTGTACCATGAAATGTAATCTGTCCTAATACCAATTAATCTTACAAACGCCTTTTTATCTTACATTTACTGTCTACGAATGAAATCGATGAATTATTACATTAAACGCTTTCGTAAACTATCATAAAAAGAAGTAGACCTCTTGGCTAGGATTAAATTTAATTTCAAATGTGGTTTAATAGAATTTACTTGGCATTACCTTGATAATTTTGATAAATGTGATTTGTTTTGGAATCATCAATAACACATTAAGGCGCATAAGGCGGCGGTTAATTAAAATACAAAATAACAAATAGGTTATATATAATAAGTAGGTATACGAATTAGGTTTAAGACGACTCTATTTCCAATTCAATTGGGTTAACAAAGTTCTTGTAGGTACTATAAAATAGTCTTACTTTATCTCTCTTCTTGATGTTCGTCTATTGATTTGTTAGATTTACTTGGTAAACGATCTTACTCTAGCATACACATTTTTATTGAGTCTGCAGAAATATTTGTACCATATAATGAACCATTACAACATATCAGTGCAGAGATCCTTTTCCCTAGGGACTAAACATCAAAAAAATGGCAATGCACGAGACACGTTAAGCCACTTTGGCTGCACTTATTGATTTTACAAGCGATCCATATGCGACTAAAACTATCCACCCTCTAAGCAAAGAAACCCCATTACGAACCACGTGGGACTCTTGCCCCAAGCTCCAAGCCCCGTGGGGATCCCCTGGGGCTAGCTAACGCGTGGTTCCGCTGCACATTTTTACTTTGCCACTAATTGGTGCATTTCGGGGTCATAACCAAACCCCAACCCACGAGGGACTGTAGACCAAACAGCTTTTTCAATGTCAATTTATTTGTACAAAATGAATTTATTAAGTAGGATCTACGCATTTGTTTAATGTGTGCGGTTAGGGTACATAATTACAGTAATTTTTTTAAAGATACTGGACATAATATTGCTTGATTTTAAAATCGAAAATAAGGTTTTTGTTGTTAGTAAAAGTAATTCATGAATATGCAACACTGATTAACTAGTTTTAGTTTTTTTCCTAACACATTTTTATTTTAAATACCTAATTAAAACCTTTTTATTTCTTAGTATGTTTTATCTTACTCCAACACATTTAAACAGAGATTCAATCCACCATGAAAGTACTCAACAAATAAAGACCACTAGTTAAATACTTCTGCATCTGTTGAAAAACGTGAAGTATTGTGGAGTTGAGTTTCAAAAGCGCATGAATTCTCAAGAGCACACTACAGTGCTCGAACTTTAATATCATCGGATGATCCTACTCGTATGTCCATTGCGTGTTCCTATCTGTGAAATTTCACGCACCCTTTGTAATAATATATCTCGAAGGCTCTTATCTACCCCTATGCCAATCGCTCCACTCCGAAGGCCCAAAAACGATAAAAGGGTCCACTATATCATATTGGCACTTTCGATAGAGGATCGAGTAATATTTCGCACTTCATGGAGGATAACGGACTTACTTTCAAAAAGCATAATTGATGGATACTTGTCACGGGTAAGTTGAATACGAAATCTTTGAAGTGCCTCCAAATGGGGATATATTTTAGGGTCAGGGAATCAAGGTTTATAGCTAGGTTTTTTTCAAAGGGGTTAATCCACTTATTCACGTGATTTGGTAGCCTATTCTCCTTATGTTTTCACCCTTTCAAGTCATATTATATTGATCCTCAATAAGTATTTATTTCTTGAAGATGTTTTCTTAAACTAAAAGGAAACACAATATAGCAACACTGCTGTAACTCATATTATATCTTGCGAATATCCATTGTTATTACCCACAGATTGTTGCAAAGTAGACAAATTCTAACTTCATAATCTTTTATTGTCTGTTATCAATATAACGCTTCTCTTACCTATCAATACAAATTTTAGTTCTTCAGTAACACACATTTTAGTATTAAAAGCAGAGTTAGTTTGATACCACTGAGGTGTAAATGTAAGCAAAACAATGACTCGCTAATTCGCCCCCGCACCCAGGTCAGCGGGTGTGGTCGTTGATGAGGTGATGCCTTTCATGAGGATATTAACAATATTTGAACGATCAACTTTGCGTCATTCTTATTACAAACAAGTCTTGACTGTCGGATTGATGTACGAGGCTTTTGTTTCGCCTGTAAACTGTAGTCTTCTAAACGTGTTAAAATTGCATAAATGGGAAAACGTATCACAAAATTGTAGTATCTATTTTTTATGTCATAAAAATCTAACGATTGTATATGCACAGTATTGGCATCACACAAATAAGTATGTGTAATTGTATATGTCCCTACATACAAATATTACAAGCAAGAGTTTATTGCTTTTATTTTCATAAATATTCTTGTGAAATTCAAAGCACATATAAAATTACTTATAGCTAATGCATACTACTAAATTTATATTACTACATTTACAACTTTGTTTACAAGATTACCCAAGTGACTTAAGGATCATAAAATACACAGCCTTTATCGATTACTTCACGAATCTGGGACAAGCCTAGACAGAAATGATGGATGATGTGTACAAACACCTCAAAGAAGCCATTATTATAACGTTAGAACTTGACAGTGTTAAACAAAGAATGGGTAAATACAAAACTTATATATGGCTGTATCGATATTATCGCATGTTAGTAATATTAGAATGATATTAATTTAATTACATTGTTGAATTAGAAGAAGATCATTCAAAATGATTGCATTCTTGTTCGAAAATTATCTTCTTGTTCCAGACGCAACGATTTATTAAAAACAAATTCAAGTTCCTAGTTAATCTCAAAAAAAATCGTACCATGGAAGCATAAATTACTGAAATGTTTTTTATCCAAATATGAAGTTGATGTAAGTACGCTCAAAAAAAAACTAAAAATATTTCACGGTAGCATTAGCTGGTGCATTGTAGCCCGGCGAAAATATTTCACGGTAGAATTAGTTTGTAGTTTGTAGTCCGGCCCTAGGCAAACAATACAAAGGTTTTAATTAATAAAAGGCTTAAAAATTAGTATAACTTCTTCAGTTCAAAGTTATTCATGAGTTCAGCGTAACTACAAAATAAAAGTTTTCCATTCGCGTGCCTATACCGTCGACAACTTGCGACTGACTCGTGTTATACGAATATCAAATCCTTCGCGTGTTATTTCATTGTAATGCGATTTACGAAACCATAATGCCTTTACAATAGCCAGCTTAATCCGACTGTAATGTAAACAGGAACGATTTAATACCAAAACGGTGATTGTTATAGTGATATAAAGCTGGGTGTATTATTTCAGGCCTATTCAGAATTCTGAATCGTGAAATCATTTCATTATACTATGCCTTTAAAAATGAATTTACAAATCCTTTAATTTTTTATGTTTGTACCTACAGTACCTAAACTTTATAGCAAGAAAATTTTGACATTTTTATTATGAAAGCTGAAGAAGTTTTACTTGTTAACATAGGTAGGTAATAGTTTTGTGTGGTTGAATTCAATATTCGTCTACATATCAATACGTGCAGTAATTTAGCTCAGCCTTATTAATACTATGCATGACTATTCCTATTTATTATGTAGCAAGATGAACTGTTTCATATCTACGAAGATTTCAAAAGGCCAAATCCTACTGCGAACTTGCCTTTAAACATTATTTCAAATCTTCATTATACTCTGTAGTCATTCTCAAATTTTTCTTCATTAAAATCCTTCGATCAATAATAACCACTACAATCCTTAATCCCTAATCTGACGCACTATACTCGGATTCACTCTTGGTTTCTGCCTCGAAGACCTTTCTCACGCGTCGAGAGGGTCCAGAGCCGTCCGCGATTATAACACACTTGCGACTTCATTAGATAAGGATAAATACGTACCTGTTACGAAGCTAAAACCACAGCTAAAACATTACTTTTAATAGTTTTAATACAATCTCATCACATTTTTTCTATTACGTAGTTTGTCGCTTCAGTTGTACAATTTGTTCATACCCAGTTTAAAACATAAATTATAATTTTCTGCTCAATTTAAGAATAATAATGAAGATGTCAACTGCAAAGTAGTCTCGGAAATCCAGTTGCGACCCTGCCAGGAGAGCGAAGGGGTCTGAATTATGTATCTAATATATTAGGAATCCTCGCAATACCAGAATAGCGTTTAAAATCAAACCTTAATCCTATTTCGTTTTCGTAAAGAGTATAATATTCAAGAGTTTGAAAAGACCTTATAGCAATAGCAGGGTAATAAGAACATTTTGCCGATAAATCATTGTACAAAATATGAACGTTATACCTCATTTATTATTTCAGTGCTGTCACCGGTCTTCAGCCGAGCGCGCTTATTGATTTTCATTGCTAGGTTGTCGCTCGTTAAAATAAAACAGTGTTGTTACGATATAATTAACGGTATAATTTACAACGGTCACGTATCGCAAACACCGTGCTCTAGTGAAAATAAAATTAGTTCTCCACCTAAATGCTAACCACGCGACGTAATAAATAATAATCTTTATGCCTTGTCATATACTTATTTCTTTTGTTTTGCCATATACCAATTTTGATAGTAAAATTAACGTCATTCGCGTGAGTGAAGAATATGTAGTTGATTGGGGCTCATATAAGAACCTAATTGCGTCGTAAATCACAATTATTGTGGCCTAAATTAATTTATAAATCAAGCCCAAAAGTTCTGATAACGAAAGCCATGGAAATACAAAATTGGTAATGAATGATTGTTGTAATTCTTGCCTAAAGTTAATTTATTCCAGTTAAGATAATTATTTTAACTAATTTTCCATAAAAAATCTTTTTAGAAAGAAAAGTTGTAAGAAAAAATGCAAAGTTTGAAGCTTTCGACTATCTTTTAATCCTTAAAATAAATTACGGTCATTGTTTTATAAAAGCATACATATGTAGCCTGGCGCGGTTTGTAGACTCAAAGCAGCGATTACCATTTTTCATGACGCGAACCCATTCATTCCTTTTCTCCCTTGACTATAAAACTACAGCAAAATATGCTGTGAATAATGAACTAGAGTTCACTCAAACATACCATCACGCTATCTAGAAGTAGGGCCGTACAACGCTGACCAGGCGGTCTTTATCTAGGATTCTCATCTGCAACATTGTTTCTATACGCTTGGTAACTTGATGTAACGAGCAAGATTCTTTGTATCTTTGTTGTTTTTACGACTGTTGTTCAAGTTTGAATTTATAAACACTCCAGTTCCAGCATTAATGCCTGTAGGGAGCTGTTTCTTTTACTTGTTATTGAAATAAACTAGTTCTGAAAGAAACAACCCGTCAAAATAGCAGACGAAACTCTGCAATAGTAATATGTATTTACAAGTAGTTCAATCTACCTGCTATCAATAAGCAGATAAACTCTGTTTTTTTATTCCGCGAAGTGAATTTATACATTTTGACATTAGTCAAATGCAAAAATAATATTGCCTGTTTTTTTACTAGTGATGTTTTCATGATTCCGGTTACATGAATTATAAGATATTTATTTGTTTAACCGGTAAATTTTATCGTATTAATTTTTTTAATCAAGATTACTGATGGATCAAATATTCATAAAATTCAATAGATGTTACGTAACCTAAAGAGAGACTAGGATGGTGGACTTTTCGGATAAATATGTATTTCTATCAAGTTAATCGAAAAATTTATATTTGATAGACATTGGTAGCGATACGATTATATATGAATTATATGAATGATTATAGATGAATTTCTGTGTCGGGGTATATGAAATAACTTGCGTTTTATTTTTAACACAAAAATCGGAAAATATTAATTACGGTTTATAGATTGTGACACATCGCTATTTATAAAACAATAAAAACATGCAATGTCAATTTGCTTTGCGGAATTAAAAAACAGAGTTTAGGCAAAAAATTATAAGTGATAATATCATAAGATGTAAATCTACGTGCCTACCTGGCAATTTTCTAAAATGTTCTTAAAGGTCCACCTGTCTAACTAGTGTACCAGTCAGCATTATAAACTTGCAGCATAATTAATTGGCTTGCGATGTTGCGATCATTCCATTCCATTCAATTGTATATCTTTAGTATTCTCAATAAACTTAGTTTTATTTTATTCAAATAATGACATGACAACACCATATGGTGTCTTTCGACCCTTCTGACTCAAGTCAAGCTTATCCTGTTATTAAGGGTTATAATTTATTAATGGTCGTATAAAACCTCCTCCCTAGTTGGACGGTAGTAGGCAAAAAGGTTAAACGACTGTCACTCAATGTCACTAAATTCAGCACGTGATAGGGGTCACTACAAAACATGGCGCTGAGCCGGTACCCGTTTTTACTGCAATTTATATGGGCAATAACCTCGTATTTGCATACACTAATCAGATTATTAGCCTGCAAATATGTATTATAGTACAGCATGAAATCGAATCAGACTGAAATATTTCAGGGGGGCACTCATCTCGCGATTCTCAGCCCGAATATGTAAAAAAAATATGGCCTTAATTTTTAAGCAAATTATCCTTTAAAATACAGTAATCATAGACACCGTGGTCGAGCAAGCATCGACCTTATTTTACGATACATTAATGAATTTCGCAATGCTTTGTATTCGCCGCTATTAACGAAGTTAGGTTTTATGGCACCGCCGCGATCATGCCGCCAAAGGTACCGCCACGCCACATAATACGCCGCGCCGGCGTTTACAAAGGTAAACGCCGCCTTTCGGCTTTTCGTAAAAGCCGCACCGCCCGCACCGCACGCTTCGACGCTGTCCCGCCCCCTGCGTCTTGCCGTGCGAAAGCAATGTACAGTTGTACACAAACAGTCGTACCGTCGCGTGTCGTGAGCGCAGCAGTGCGTGCGATATTAATTACTGGTATTGCGATTTATTTATTTGTTAAAGAAGTTGTGTAACAACCGTTTTAGTGTCACACGTCAGTGTGTAGACCAGTGTTTTAAACAACTGTTTATTAAGTTCGTACTGACGGAAGATTTGATAGTGCATCATTAATGATTTATTAGGTATTTTAACAAGTGTGGTGGATGAAATGTTAGACGATGTGCCGTTAATTTATCACAGAAATATGTGTTATCAACACGACGTAGCGCCTGCACACTATCTGGTCCGAGTCTGTGAGTTTTTAAATACCATTTCCAATTTTTAAAGTATGCCAGAAATAATCAATTTTGTATTAAATGTTTGGCTATTTTATGTTAGATATTTGCTTAATAGGTAGATACCTAAATTTTTTGCGTCCTAACCCAGGGTTTAAGAATTTAAGGGAAAACGAATCATAGGTCATTCACCTAGATTGCGAGGGCGACGCGCTGCTAGGGCGTCCATACGTTTTGAGATTTTTCGTATTTAGTTTGATATTATTATCTCTGTGATTTATGAGTGTTTTAGTTTATTTCTTTGTTTATTCGGAATCTCATCGCGAGCCAAACATCCCTTAAAAAAATTCCCACGAATTAAAATGCTACCCTGTATAGATGTATAAAAACTACGTGGTATGAAATTTAGCAAGTCATTTACCTTTTAATTGATTTACTAATCCACGTTTTAATCTACACACTAAAATTAAATTAGGTACTACCGTACTACCACTTTCACATTGGGACAGAATAGTACTTATTAAAAATAGATTATTGTAAGGAAATACCGTCGAGTTATCCTATCAATGGGTACAGCTAAGCTTTAATATCTCTACTGAATGAGAGTAGTGTCAAATGACATTTTAGCCATAGGTACATCTGATGTCAAGAATACCAAAAATGTATTGAAGTGGTTGACGAGCTCTCCTATAGCGCCGGTTTAAACTGTTTAAAGTCATGTGGCAAAGATGTCTCAATGATAAAATATTTATTAACGAACGATATTCTTTAACGGCACTCTTGTTCTCACGTAGGTACAGTGAAGTATAATGTGATATAATATGAGCTCTATCGCTAATTTTGAATCAAGAACCGTGAACATTAACGGGTTGATGACAATAAATATTCATAGAAGTAAAAACACAGTTTCTAAAAGCTTTAAAGTTTAGAATAACATCAGCAAATCCATTTTCTTCATAATAATTAACTTCAAAGGAACATGCGGTCATTTACTTAATGGATATTTAATATCAAATTCAAATAAAATTCAATTTTCATTAAATCGAGTTTGTTTGCGTGTAATTAAGGCTGAAAGTTGTTTGTTTTGCCGTGTTATTAACACTAGGCCACCAACAAAATGAGAGGTATTATATTATGATGTGTCCACCTTTGTGTGTCTTTATAATGTTTTTAATTCAGCTGACACGATTAAGTATTCTTATGAAGTTTGCAGCGGACTTTTCCTTGTTTTTCAATGGCTGAAGACACGTATGCGAGTTTTTTTCTCACAGGATTTTTCTTCCAACGTACCGAATTGATGTTTACTCCATTAATCATTTTAATGTTAAGTTTTATATAAAAGTACACATATACATGTAGATTCACCGACGTGCTCAACAGGTATATAACCATCTCAGATTAAAGAAATAAAAGGCAGATATAACTTTCGCAAAGAAATGCAACAAATGACGTGAAGCCACTTTTTCACTATGTGTGTAATAGATTTGTACAGTGTAGAGTATGTAAAATTTAAAATCAATAATTATAATATTCTAATTTTATGTCTGTCCTATATAGCAAGGCGATAAAGAATAATGAATTGTTTGTAATCTATACTGGTATTAATAAAAGTGAACCAACAAAAGAAACACATAAGGTGTATAGTTTTATTACTTTATTAGTAATTGTAATTAAGTAACCTTTTTCATATTATCATGGAGGTAGGTAAATAAGTAATACAAATATTTGCGGTTATTAATTTATTTAGACCCTGGTTCGCAATGTGCTTTAGTCATTAGAGAAGAGCCAGGAAGAAACTCTAAGACAGCACCGTTACCGCTATAATATTATATTAATTATAATTATAACATTAATTATAATATAATGTTACACTATGTATAATGTTTTTCATAAACAAATTATAAACTGGCAGTGCTACAATATCACCTTATTATACTAGCTTGGCTATATTGAATTAAGATACAGAAATAATCATATAAACTAGCCAAGACACAATATGCTTTACAGCATTAAAAATACAACGGTATATAGTATTGAAAGTAAGGTAGGTACTTAACTTCTGCAGGAGGATTTAGTTATATTCCATAGTCGGCACTGACTGAATTAATCACCACGTAACTTCAACACCATTATGAGACTAATCTTATAATATAATAATATATTAGCAATGTATTAACTTTACTTCTTATTCGGTTCTGCACTGGGACAGAATTGAGATAGAATTGAGACCCAACAATACAGCGTAGTTTCTTTTTATACTTTTACCCTCACAATGTCACCTGATCGATTATTCGTTGATTATTGCCATATGCAATTTAAATTAATGAAATACCAAATAATTTATAATACTGAATAAACATAATTCTACGTTAATTTACAACATTCTTTAAGTATATAATAACAGCTAATAATATATTAATATATAAATGGTTCAGGTATGAACAATTCTACTTCCTTTGAGAATAATTGCAACACATAAGACATCAGTCATCTTATTCTCGTAAACATCCTAATTTTATAAGTAATATTTATCGTATATATTTATACTAATCTATCACGGCCAGACTGACAAGTACTTCGCTCCCGAAGTACCATAGGTGTACCAAAATCCCAAGGCAAAATGACAGAGTAAAAAAAACATATTTTTTTTTTCGTAATGCAAATCCTGCAAATGTAACAAAGACGTAAACGTTGTTCGTAATATATCTGCAAACTTTAAAGTTAAAACATCATCAGAACAAGTTCTCTTACTAATTACAGCTAGCACCATTCTGCCATCAGATTTCGGTAGACCCATACAAACATTTCAGTGAGCATACTTTTTAAATCGGTTCAGATAATGGAATGTTTCTTATTCATGTTATCTTTATAAAATTCATTGTTAATTCAACATATAACAAATATTTTAATTCCGTTCAGCCATACTGACTTATTTTACTACGGTAGGTACCTAATACAATTATAAATTCGTGATTGTATCTTTTACATTCCAATCCAATAAATAAGCTGTTTGTTACTTGCATAGACATGTCAAACCCCATCCACCTGCTGCGCGTGGGCTGGTTTGCACCAAACAAGAAACCGTCCAGCAGAACTTATTTATTGGTTGGTTTTGATCGGTTGATTGATTCGTAATTGTATATTTTAAATCAGAGTATTTACTACTCTTTACAATGTTACTTGCATGGAAATGAACCAGCGAACATGTACCAACTACATAGACAGAGTATTTACTACTCTTTACAATGTTACTTGCATGGAAATGAACCAGCAAACACGTACCAACTACATAGACAGAGTATTTACTACTCTTTACAATGTTACTTGCATGGAAATGAACCAGCAAACACGTACCAACTACATAGACAGAGTATTTACTACTCTTTACAATGTTACTTGCATGGAAATGAACCAGCAAACACGTACCAACTACATAGACAGAGTATTTACTACTCTTTACAATGTTACTTGCATGGAAATGAACCAGCAAACACGTACCAACTACATAGACATGACAGTCACATTCACCCGCTGCCGGTGAGATAACTGGCATCAAGTAGGAGGCTGACCAGCGGAAATTATTTTACTTTCGTATAAATAATTACTTTCAATTATATCATTAAAACATAAAGCATGGCCTTTGTGACTCTTACCAGCCTTGAAATCAATGATTGATTACAGTGGACCCCCGGTAATCCGGCCCCTGTCTAATCCGGCACCCCCTGTAATCCGACATGGTCTAATTATTTATTATTGAATATTTTTTTGACAATCTTCGCTAATGCATGATTGAACAAGTTATAACTTGTACGCATCACCACTATTGTACTCGACACGTAGGGTATTGTTTTGATTCTGATTGCTTAGTTTGAATTTGACTAATTACGTCACGTTAATGACGTTAATTTTATAATAAAACTATTGTGTTGTTTAATTTACTAAATTTGACATACTTATTGAAGTAAGATTTGTACGTCAGAGTACATTATAACATATAGAATCTTATCATTGGATCTGTAATTTGTCGGATTACAAGGTACTCTTTTGTAAAAAATTCCGGACTATAGGGGGTCTTAGGCAGTACTCTATAATCCGACAAATTCGATAGTCCGACACTGCCCTGCAAAATGTTTGTCGGATTACCGGGGGTCCACTGTATTGCATTGTTCATCTTGATGTTTTGAATTTGATACCAGTACACCGGTAGTCACTGGTTTCTGGACTGAAGACTGGTTGGTTCATCTCGTTTTTCATAGCGACTCCGTGGCTTTGGCTGTAACCAAAAAAAAAGAAAACGAGAGTATTTCGAAGCTTAGCCCTTTCTGTTTTATTGTTAAAATATTATTAAATCAATGAGGGTACTTTATAATTATTGGGGGTAGCTCAAGGATATTGGAGGTATTTCGAAGCTCGGTCCTTCCTATTCTATTGTAAAATATTGTTAAATCAATGAGGGTACTTTACAAATATTGAGGGTAGCTCTAACATATAGGAGGTAGTTTACAATTATTGATGGTAATTCGTAAAACTTTTAAAGTTAATGTACGAGAATGAAATGGATCAAGTTATGTCATTAATATAATTATATCTCTTAATAAAACTCACTCCACGTTTATTAAATGTCACCTTAATATTAAAAATAATTACTTTTCAATTACATAATGTTAACTCAAAATCGAAAAAAGAATAATTGCTACTTTCTAAAGCCACAAAGAAAGAAATAATACAGATCACCTGTTATATCGAATCCAAGTCATAAGCCTGGAACAGTGGCTTCACAGGAGCAATCACAGTCTATTCCGTCAGCGTCATCATTTCGCCATCAAAACGGCACCGACTCGAGGAATCACCAATGAATTAACTTTGTCAGGAAGTTGCATTGCGCAATTTTCTGAAACTTGAAAAAGTTAATATTAATATATTGTTTTAAACAGCAGGGTACTATCCCACTTCTGATAATAGATTTGTACAGTGTAGAGTATGTAAAATTTAAAATCAATAATTATAATATTCTAATTTTATGTCTGTCCTATATAGCAAGGCGATAAAGAATAATGAATTGTTTGTAATCTATACTGGTATTAATAAAAGTGAACCAACAAAAGAAACACATAAGGTGTATAGTTTTATTACTTTATTAGTAATTGTAATTAAGTAACCTTTTTCATATTATCATGGAGGTAGGTAAATAAGTAATACAAATATTTGCGGTTATTAATTTATTTAGACCCTGGTTCGCAATGTGCTTTAGTCATTAGAGAAGAGCCAGGAAGAAACTCTAAGACAGCACCGTTACCGCTATAATATTATATTAATTATAATTATAACATTAATTATAATATAATGTTACACTATGTATAATGTTTTTCATAAACAAATTATAAACTGGCAGTGCTACAATATCACCTTATTATACTAGCTTGGCTATATTGAATTAAGATACAGAAATAATCATATAAACTAGCCAAGACACAATATGCTTTACAGCATTAAAAATACAACGGTATATAGTATTGAAAGTAAGGTAGGTACTTAACTTCTGCAGGAGGATTTAGTTATATTCCATAGTCGGCACTGACTGAATTAATCACCACGTAACTTCAACACCATTATGAGACTAATCTTATAATATAATAATATATTAGCAATGTATTAACTTTACTTCTTATTCGGTTCTGCACTGGGACAGAATTGAGATAGAATTGAGACCCAACAATACAGCGTAGTTTCTTTTTATACTTTTACCCTCACAATGTCACCTGATCGATTATTCGTTGATTATTGCCATATGCAATTTAAATTAATGAAATACCAAATAATTTATAATACTGAATAAACATAATTCTACGTTAATTTACAACATTCTTTAAGTATATAATAACAGCTAATAATATATTAATATATAAATGGTTCAGGTATGAACAATTCTACTTCCTTTGAGAATAATTGCAACACATAAGACATCAGTCATCTTATTCTCGTAAACATCCTAATTTTATAAGTAATATTTATCGTATATATTTATACTAATCTATCATGTGCATGACAATCATATTGACAACTAGCAGTGGCATCGTAGAGACACATACTTCTTTGTGTGTGTAAGTTGCCACATTGAAAACAAAAAGTCGCAATCTCCCGCTATTTAGAAAATATTTTTTGCCATATTTTCGACTTGAAATATTATACAATTAAATTGGCAAATTATTTATTATCGTATCACTAGTTCTCAAAAAGTCTAGATATTAAATATGTCAAATGTTCTTTTAATATACAGTACTTAATATGTTGAATTGTTTTAATTTATGGTTTTTTCTCTTTTGGGTAGTTATTTTTCATTGAAAAATATAAATATTTTAATACATTTATTATAATTAAAATACATGAAATATACTCGTATATAATATACGTCATCTTCATTAAAATGCAATGAATAAACAAAGCAAAATTTGGATGGCCAATCATTATCTTGCCTACTTTGAGGAATCCTTTGTACAATCTATCTTACGTTTGTAATAACCCAGCGACTGGTATTTATGCATTGGCTGCATTTCCTCATTTTTAGATTTAAATAAATACAACTATTTATTTTTAAAATATTTTTTTTTGATATAAATTTATAATCGATCAGTGTTCAAATAATCCATGCATATTTCCCCTAATTTAGGGTAATCGATTTTCATATAAAGCTGGTATAAAATTGAATAATTGTCGAGGTTTTGTGTTCCGAGCGTACCTCAAAAATATAATTATAAATAAATAATAAAATAATGAACAGTTACCTGTGAAAAGATATCTTATCTTCTTTTGCTTGATTTTGGGAACAACTTTAGCAGTGTTTAAAATTGAAAGACGGAATTTTATCTGAGAAAATTATTTAATAAATTTTGACAATTGTGACATGAAAGCTATTTGACGCTTTCTTTAGTACTGAATCGGGTTTGTATTTGCTTTTTTAGTTTGTATTTGCTTTGGTAGCTTCACATTTTAGTTGGATGAATATATCTGCCTTTTATTTCTTTAATTTGAGATAACCATAAGCTTCTTTGTCAAGATCTTCAAAAGATCTTCAATTCTAGCCTTTCTTTGTTCTTTTTGACACTTAGATTCTTAAAGTATGTAGAACTGCTGTAATTATAATCTCAACGTGTGCCGCGTGCTTTCTCGAAATAAAGATTTCTTTGATGTCTGTTACAACTTGACGGAACTTCTATGAAAAGTTGAATTAATTTCTCATAGTTATTAAAATAACATTATCAATCTAAAATTGATATCATCTATTCATATTTGAAATATTATAAATAATATTATAAATATTATAAAAGAATAATCTTTTAATTTAATTTTTAATTAGGTAGATAAGTGAAATTGTAGTGGCACGATGAACTTTAGCTAAACTCTCGTCATCATAAAAATCATGCTACAACTTTGAGAGGGATATGAATTAAATTAATGAATACTATTAAAAGTTGGCGGGATAAAATGTATGAATAAATAACAGAATATCACTAACTAATAATTACTGTAAGGATGCATGTCTACAATTATGTGATGATTCCTTAAAACGTTCATCTAACCGAGACAAACTACCTCCACAGTCCACATAGACTGTGCATTATGATCAATTGTAATCAAAGCAAACTCGCGACGCAGGGAACATAATTCAGGCCATACACGAGCATCTGTACTTGATCAAGCGTCAAGCGGACTTGACGCGGCATCCAGTATACTTGATCGTGTATGGCCACGGTAAGCTATCTGGCCATATAGTTGTCTCATGATGCATACTGGATGGCGCGTCAAGTCAAACTGAGAATTTCACAAGTCAATTGCGGACTTGATCAAGTACACACGATCATGTATTGCCTCCATAACATAATAGGGAGCTTGTGCATAATGACTATGGTATAATTGAGCCGATGTTCGTTGACTAAACCGAACATATCAAGCCCCGCAGGCGAATTGATATTTCCTCTTCCCGTCCAATACGTGGTTAATTGTGTTTCCGGCGCCCATTGTTCGACGATCGCTCTTGTGATGCATTAGTTGCGTTTTAAATTATTGCAGTTGAAACGACGATTTGACAGGTTTTTGTTTAGCTGAATAGAGAAGTTGAATAGATATTTTGATCGGGCATGTCAAAGTATTCACAACGAAGGTACGTTTTAATAATGGTTTATTATTAGTTGAAATGGCATGCTGCATCGCTTGGCAAAACTTATGTATTAACACTCTTTTAAAATTTGTAAAAATATTTTGACTGAATTTTTCAGATGCCTATTTTTTGCTGTGTGTTTGTGCTGTTTGACATAAAATTCTTCTAAAAAAATAAGTGACTTCAGAACTCTACTTCGAATACAATCATCAAAATCGGTAGGTAGGTATCGGTAATAGGTAGGTAATCGGTACCTACACCCAGTAAAAAGTTATGAACACAAATTAAAAAAATACAGTCTAATTCAGGACCTCCTCCTTTTTTACCCGACTGCGCCAGGAGGGTTATGTTTTTCAAGTGTATGTATGTATGTACGTATATTATTTGGAACGCTCTGTAGCCTAAACGACTAATCGATTTCAGCTTAAGAGGTGCTGATAGAGTCGCCTTAATTGTGAATGACACTGGGTAAATCGAATTTGAAAAAAATATTAAAGTGGCCGATTTTTGGCGCAATACAATACAATACAATACAAATACACTTTATTTGTACACCAAATTAATAAACAAGCAGAAATACTTAAAAAAATAATGTGGCATACAAAAGGCGGCCTTATCGCTAAAAAGCGATCTCTTCCAGGCAACCTTAGCATATAGGAAATAAAAGAGAAAATAACAATGAGGCGTAGGGTGTACATAATGAATATCGTTCTACAGTTACAGTCCATATAAACTAAACTAAATAGCTAATACCAATGATGATAAAAAAAGGGCAATTTATGTATACTTTTTGAGATATAATTCTTTCACCTGTGATTTAAAACAGTGAAGTGTCTGAGCACGGCGTATGTTTACTGGTAGTAAATTCCAGAGGCGAACAGCCTGAACAGAAAAGGATTTAGAGTAAAATGATGAAAGGTGGGGAGGAGTAAGGAGTGAGAGATTATAGGAAGATCGGAGCATGCGATCATGTGACTCAAATTTATAATTAAACCGCTCTTTGAGATACGAGGGTGTGATAGGATTGAACAGTACGCAGTATAAAGCAGAGAGAATATGTGCATTCCGACGAAGACGGATTGGGAGCCACTTGAGTTTATTACGAAATTCGGAAATATGATCATATTTGCGCAATCCAAATATGAATCTAATACAGAAATTTTGGAGACGCTCAAGCTTATTTAATTGCTCTTCAGTAACGTCCAGATAGCAAATATCGGCGTAGTCAAGAATAGGTAGAAGTAATGATTGCGCTAACGCAATTTTAGTAGCAATGGGTAGAAAATTTTTTAATCTGCGAAGCGATCCTATAGCTGCAAATAATTTTCTACTGACTGCAGTTATTTGAGGGCCCCAGGATAATGAACAGTCCATCGTTATTCCTAAGTTTTTGACCTGATCACTGTAGGGAATAGTAACATTATCAAAGACTACAGTAGGCAGACTTCCCCAGACTATTCTTGAGAGCAATCTAGAACTTCCAAGTATGATTGCTTGGGTTTTTTGTGGGTTAACTCGTAGACCGTGTAGTCTTGCCCAGTTAGAAATATAAGCAAGATCGCTGTTTATAGCATCGATAGCTTTATCCAAATCTTGCAATGAGGCTTGCTGATAAATTTGGAAATCGTCTGCGTACAGGTGGTAGAGAGAAGTAAGTTGAAAACTATAAACGCAATATTGTGTTTTCAAAATATGTTTTCTTTAAAAATGATTTTTAGGTTCCATTCTTCATTTTTCATTGAGGATATCACAGTTTAGAATATGTTATAACGATTTAAAGTTGTTTGAACAACCATTCTCGCTAATTTATTTACTGCGTAAAAAACTAAAACAAATAAGCCCAGAAGAATTTCAGTTTAGAATGTTGTACAAAGTAATAGATACTGAACAACTAAACTATAGAAGGATTAAGGTCGTGAAATCTAATTTCTTTAATATACACCCCGAATATTTCTGCCATGTGCAAACACTGATTAGTTAGTCTTATTATACCTAGGTATGTATAATATGATGAGAATAATATAATTTGAACATAAACTCAAAAAGTTAAAATAAAAAACGTTAGTTACTATTCAATCCTGTCTAGCAATATAAAATTTATGTACTGTAGCCGTCGCTCTATTGTAGTCAGGGTTCAATCAAGCCAAATGGAGCTTCGACGTACGCGTTTTACTCGATTTTGCATGCCGCCGCCGCCGCTCTGATTGAGATATTACGACTGGATATAGCTGTGGGTTAGCGAATGCGTTTATTGATTCGCAAATCCTGTATTTCTATATTTTGTATTCCTTACCTCAATTCGTTGGTACCCGTAGGGATCAAAGGCTGACTTCTAAATGTAAATCACCTTACACAATTTTATTATCTTCAAAATAAAATCTAAATAAACGCAAAAGTAACAAATCTGGAAGGTCAAAAATAATATTTTTTCAAAACAAGCGTTTTTTAAAACGCACGTGACGTTTTTCGTCACCGTCGTTTTTGTGTCACCGTCCGTGTTACAAATCTTAAAATTTCACACTCATCATTTTTTCCATTTATTTCATAACGCGCCTACCTTCTGTAGGCAAATCTCTACATACCTAATTCTTATCCAAAACACTACTAATATTTTATTACAAGAGAAAAACGTCATGAACGAAAATCGCCAGCGGAATTATCGTTAATTGGGCTGTCGTCGAACGCGTTAATATTACATCAAAATTCACATTGCGCAAATAACCCGGTTGAAAATAAAAGTGTTTGTGGCAGAGACAGAAAGCAGCCGCACTCTGCAAACATCCTGTAGTGCTTGGGTGATCTCACGTGAAGGATGCCAAATAATATGTGTCTAGAAGGATAATCTTGGAATTTTTTAAAGAAACGTTAAACTATAACACGATTTTATAACCATAGTAAACATAATACGAGTAATCATAATCATAATATTTATTTACTGAGCTTTATTTTATATCAAAGCAGTACTTTGGGCTGATATCACTTCCGCAGTATGCATCAAATAAATTTTAGAAATTCTTTAATTACTGATTGGCGCCCTCTTACGTATGTAGCTGTACGCAACATAATCTTTTAAACTAAATTTTATAACAAATAAAATAAGAATTATTATAACAAATACATGAACTAATTTGGTGAAATAATTAATTACAATCAATTTATCTATGTAGTTAATTTCAATAAATTATACGTACATTAACCAATGTCTTTACTATTTATTCCATACTAACTTTTGCCCGCGGCTCCGCGAGGTAGAGTGGCCCGTGGCTTCGCGCGCGTGGATATCGGTATTTTACAAATCCCGCAGGAAATCTGATTTTCTGGGATAAAAAGCCTATATGTTAATCCAGGGTAAAGGCTATCTTCATTCCTTTCAGCCAAATCGGTTAAGTAGTTGTGGCGTGATTGAGGAACAAACATTCAAACACCAAACATCTTCACAAATTTTCACATTTATAATATTAATAGGATTACATATAGGTACATATATTTTATTTAATTTCATGGTTCACCCTTATTTTTTCACCCATGAATAAAATAACGAAATTCCAGATATACTCATATTATAATCATTAAAATTAATTTAAAATCCCATCGCAGTACTGAATGTTGGTACACTCATTAGTGACGAAGTGCACGTTTCAAACGTTAAAACACGGTTTACTCTATAAAATCAAAAAGTCCTGCGTTCCTGTTTGAGTTATTTGTCGTCACATTAAACAAGGGCCCGCAAAAAGTCGCAGCGAGATCAAAGCAAGATGACGTGGCGATGAGTCTGGAATAACATCCAGCGATGCACTTGTGCAAAAACGTGCACACCTCACGACTTTTACGCAACAAAATTTAATTTTAAATACAATGCTTTTTTCTCGTCACACATGAATTTCAGCGATCCAAAGATCTATCGTTGGATGCTAAAGTTTGAGCTTGGAGAATAATTGCAATTATGTTTGTCTCTAGAATGTCTTCAAGTAAATGATCGCCATAGACTTAGCATAAATATGAAGACAATGCAGTAGTCAAACAGTATTCAATGTCGTGAAAGTGCACAGTCATTACGCATTCCTTTTACCGCCTCTTTGTTAGATATTTATGTCTTCATTTGAGGGAGACCCAATGGATCATTAAATAAACAATAAAATTAACATACAATCGGTTGTTAATGTCTTCGGGAAATTAAATATTGAAAAAGTTAACTATTACTAGTTTGTGATATGCTAGAACTACTAAAGCTGGCCATACACGATCAAGTATACTTGTCAAGTTTGCAGCGGACTTGATGCGGCATCTAGTAACCTTGACGGTGTATGGCCACGGTATGGCTATCTGGCTATATAGCTACCTCATGCAAACTGGATGCCGCCTCAAGTCAAACTGAAAACTTGACAAGTACACTAGATCGTGTATAGCCAGCTTTACATGTCAATAGTTTCTTTACTAAATTACTACTACAGTGATGCCTTTATTATCGCTGATGTTTATCATGGGCCACTTAACAGGTGGTCAGCTCAATTGGCGACTACTTCCATAAAAATACTACATAAAATCCTGATTGTTTCTCTCATTTTTTAATTCTGTTTTATAACAGTAATAGTCATTGGCAACATTAACCATTGATACCATTATGTACGATTCCAATATAGACTACTGAAATTCACTCGTGCTGTATGAAGTTTTATATATAGTTACTCTGGTAGCTGTCTGTCCGTCGCCAACGGCGCCGCATTATTAATGCACTACTTCCCACCCGATTCCGACCACTGCGTCCACAGATAGTGCTAACTTATTAAACGCTTTTATTTAGCTTCACTTCGGAGCATCAAAGCATCAAATCGATCAAAATGCTACTCTATTTACACGGCAATAAGGTTTATATTTAGCTTCACTTCGGAGGATCAAATCTTGTAACGTTAATTTGAATGACTTCCCTTTAATGAAAATTGATGAAATTTGGCAGACATGTGTATTTCCGATGACAATACACGAAAATCAAAAAAAAATTGAAATAAAAGCGTTTAAAAAAAAATTTTTTTTTTGGATTCAACTTATTTTAAAGTTCACTTTTTCTTTTTTGCTGTGCCTGTGATGAATTACTTTTTAAAAATTTGGACGCTTGTGCATTGGACAGTTGAATATTATACAGCTGTTGGATTGCGAAAAATTGCTTTAGTTGTTGTTTAGTACTTAGTATAATAACAAAATTATCAACATCATACGTTTTGTACGTTATTAATTTGAGATGAATTTAATAATTTTTAATCAATTATTGTATATGTGTGTATTGTATTCCCTATCAAAAATTACCTTAATAGAAGAGAAAAATTAAATAATATGGGTAATAGCCAGTTATCCATATAGTAAAACAGGACAATAAAGATTAGGAGTTTCAAATAAAACTAACTACAGTACTGTAATCTCATTTATTATCTTTTAATGTTCAATGTAACATTTCATAAACCAAAACGTATGATAATAAATATGAATAGGTACAAGGTTATAAACGATATTTTCATAAAATGACTGTTAATCTGTTTATTCGAAATTATATTAGATAGGCTGATAAATATGAGTATTTGTTCCAACATTCTGCTAACTACATTCCATCTCAATTAAAAGCTTGCTTTACCTCGGGCTTTACCCGAGGCTAACTAAACTAGTTACCAGATTTAACTATTGTTAGAAAATATAAGGATCAGATAGTTGAGTCCCTCTCCCTTACCGCTTCGTAAGTGCAACGTCACGTACGTCTCGCCGACCCCGCCCGCGGTCACCGTGACCTCTCCCTCAGTACGGGACAGATCGCGTGCTATGATGCCCTGTAATGCAAATGTGTAGGTAGGCATCATGTTTAGGTTTAGGTAACAACGTAATATGGCTACTAGAGCTTTTGTTTTCAATATGTGGGTTACCGTTGCGTATATATCCGTTGCGTATATATTAGCGTATATATGTCAGTATCGCCAAAAGGCATTACTGATGCGTTGCCGGTCAAGCCGCTTGGATAGTACAAACTCAGTCGTTAATCATCAATATGTGTTAGTCTTAGAACAATGTAGGTAATCAGGTAAATGAAAGGTACCTAATTAGGTAATAATTACCTAGAAATGTGACAATGACTTCACCGTATTAATATAACAAGATAATTGTTGTTTTTTCCCGTCTTTTGTTTCTCCTGGAATTGACTGCAACTTACTAAAAAACCGACACAGAATGATAAATGTGTCTAATTATGCAATTTGTAAATATCTGGTAATAAAAATTATAACATTACTAACAATTTTTAATAATATGAATCTTTATTATTTTACGTAACATACAGATAGCAAATAGATCCAATGCACACGAAACCATTAAATGAGTCAATGTCTACACCTCGTCTACAAAGGATGTCCTCATAATAGCAGTTTTATGAGAATTGCGCCTCATTACCTAACCTATATTATAATCTTACCGATAACATATACAGATTACAAACCATGTCATTGATCCCACAATTTTCCATTAACGAATGATATTCAAATTACAGGATTCGAAGCGCCTTGCGTGTTCGCTTATCTCAATTCAGATTCAAACGACCGAGCTGAAATCTGATTGCAAACTACAAAGGGATTGCCTAATCTACGCAAATGCTGCGTGGTAATCTATAGCCCCGGTCTATCACATGTTTTTGTCGTGGAAGATAAATGGGAGTACCAGTGGCGGATTAAATGTCGACGGCGCCCTAGGCAAGCAGTTCATCGGCGCCCCTTGCTCTTTGTTATGGAGTTGTTTTTTTTTCGAATGCACTGTTGCTGTTGACCCTAGCGGTCTTTACAGCTTCAAGCGAACAGATGGGCGAGCTTGGAAAGGCTCAGCCAAGAAGACAAAGCGAGAAGGGAGGACTAGCTCTCCCTCTACGAAAAATAGGGGATGAGAACGACCTAAGGGCACCTCGTTAAATTTTTAATTTTGAAAATTTTCGTCTTGCTACGGAGCGATATTTTACTCTTCTTGCTTATAGAGACTACTATAGAGCTTATATATTCTATATGCTTATAGAGGCTTCTTGCTTATGGATAGAGTCACCTTAGAAAGCAGCCCGGTTTCTTGCCTTTTTGATGTGCTCTCTGAATGACAGTCGCGGGTCTGGTGCCGCGACAGCTCTTGAGTCTAGGGTGACGCCGAGATATTTGACAGATTTCGCCCAAGATATGGTTAAATAATGAAACAGGCCGGATCATTTATCTATGGGTGGATCTGTTAAAGTTGAACTGATCTTTGTCGGGATTAAATTCTATTCTTCATTTCCTAAACTGCTCACCTATGGCGGTGGTTGCGGCTTGGAGGGTTGAAGTGATGCTGGCAGGTATAGGGTAAGATTGGCTGGCAGGTGTATTTGGATGTCTGGTAATGTCTCTAGTTTATAAAGTATAGAGTAAAGGGGAAAGGACAGATCCATGAGGATCTACGGCCGTTATTGTGTGGGTAGAAAAACGTGAGTCCTCACCTCTGTATCGCAACTTGTGATTCGTTAAAAAGTCTCGTATGATTTGCAGCAATCTGGCACTCCCATTTGGTAAAGCTTATATATTAAGCAGCTGTACCTACCAGACAGTCGAACGCTTTGGTTACGTCAAAGAAGAGGGCACCGGTGCCTCTGGTAGGCCTTTTGTAACTGAGGCTGGTTGGGATGTGCTCCGTTATGCGGTGCACCTGTTGTACACAATAGTGATTGACTCTGAAGCTGAAGTGATTCTTTATTAGGAGAATCTTGCATAGGGCGACCGCCTTGATACGGCTGAGAAGTATCTTTTCGTAGATTTTTCCGAACGTGTTAAGGAAACTGATAGGACGATAGCTCGAAGGCTGATTCTTGAGTTTGCCGGGCTTATGAATGCCTATCACTTCTGCCTCTTTCCAGGCGTCTGGGATGATACAGTTAGATAGTAGAGCAATTAACAATAGTGTATGTAATGATGTCCATAATTATAATGATTTTGTCAAGAATCGAACGATGTAGGTGTAATCTAGTCGACGAGCGTGGTCCAAAGGTTTTAGAAAAAGTAAACATATTTTTTTTGAAGTAGGTACTTAGTTAATTTTCTCGTCAAAAAATTCAGTCCGTGCGCGCCCCTTTGTAATGAAGCGCCCCTAGGCATGTGCCTAGTTTGCCTTAAGGATAATCCGCCTCTGGGGAGTACGTAGGACCGTTATTGTCTTATGAATTCTAAACTTGATTTAACTGTTCTATTTCAGGTGCATAATCAGTTTTGGACAAATTATAACATGCGACAATGATTTGGTCGATCATTTAAAGAAATTGTTAAGTAGGTTGACCAGAACGCGACATGTCTAATTAATAGGATAAGAATAAGACAAAACAGCTCAGAACCATTTTGCCGTCCGTTTGTGAACCAATTTTTTGTTTGTTTGGTGATAGATGAGCTTCAGTGAAGTTTTTAGTAAGCTTGAATAAAAAGTTTGACTGCAAAATGCATTTGACTGCGCTATTAATCTTATACATCAATTTAGTAAAAGAAGATACAGACATGAGCTTGCAAAAAGAAGATACAGACAGAGAAAAGCTTGTCCATGTCGTGTCCTCAAATATTACAAGTTAAATTTGTCTTCCCGGTATTCTATTGAGTTCTTAATGTCTCAGATGATATACAGAGGCTGATAAAATAAAACCAGAAAGTAGCTACAATAAAATCGGGTTTAGTTAAAACTATAATTATCTTGTTCACTTAATTAATACACACAATATACACTTAAGGTCAGGCCACGTAACCTTTCATTTATTTTTTATGAAATAGCCCCCAAACGACTTGACGACCCACCTGATGGTAAGTGGCTATCGTCGCCCATGAACAGCAGCAACACCAAAGGTATCACTGAAGCATTGCCGACCAAGAAAGAGAGAACAAAAAGAAAGAAAGAATTGGCTCTCAAGCACCCAGCCGGAACACGACGAGTCATTTGACGGCCGACTCATGCTCAAAGGCTATCCAGGCGAACCCCATCAAGAAAAAATTATAGTAAAAATGGTACCTATTAATTAGCAATTAAAATCAATATTACCAATATAATCTCCCAAATTAAAGCGATAACAGCGTCATCTACGCACATAATATAACTTAAATAAATGAAAGACTACACAAAACACTTGACTCACTTTGATAATCCTCTGCTTTGGATCCGTATAAGAATAATCTTTATCCCGTCTTATGAACGGAATTTTATTGTAGACAACTTTCTCCGTAGATATCAACAAGTTATTTACTCTTGTTCCGAGAACTAAGTCGTTGGTATAAAGATACAGCGAACACTAAAATAACTATGACTATTAATACAGTTGACTTCATTTTATCACATTATACACTTGCGTCGAGTCTTTAAGCAGATACAAGACTAGGTTTGTTTGAGGAAAATGTGTTTGTCAACGATGATCGTATTTAACCTTGCACCGTCTATATTAGCATAATAAAGCGCGTACTTACATGTTTTTATACAACATAAGTATTGTGTTTTTTGCAAGACATGTGTCTTATATTTAGGTATAAATTATTATGTATTTGGTAATTAATAACGTTATTAATATATTGATTTATTTATTTGTGCATGACTATGGCCTTTTTCTAAAACTTAATTTGAATAATAAAATACTGTCAGATACCAACATTGATAAATGTAATACTTAATGTTTACCTACTACTAAATATTAGTCCATAGTTTTTAAATACAAAGAAACTTGGTGATATTAAATCAGGTACTAAAACTAAGAAACTACTGTTTGAAAATACTGCAAACTGACAGAGTAGAAAAATTCTAATTCTACTACTAGGTAGAATTTATGAGTGTAGTTTTATTTCTGCCTCAGGCAAAGCGTACAAATTTTCAAGCGTGTAAACTTACATGAAAAGTGGATACTTTCTTCTTCTACAACCGGAACAAAAGCTTTTGCCTTTTATTCCGAGACTATACGTACCTAACTACGCACAACTACGTCAGCACTGTACAAAATCAACAGAGCAAATTCAAACAGGACGTGTTTGCAAACAAGTGTAACTGCAAATACTACGGACTCCCCTAAACTCGGCAAATAACAAACAGACACTAATCAATTTTGACCAATTTTCGTTGCACATAAGGGTGCGTATACTGCACGTATTGCAGTTGTGGTCATGGACTTAGAAAAATAGGTTGTGATACAAAACTGTGTTAATAAATGAACGATGTTGTTGAAGAAGAAAATGATGATATTAAAATGTGTATGAAGGTAGAGGTCCATGCTGAAAATTAAAATAGTCGTCAGTGGTGAATAGTCGTCAATAATGAATATATGTATTTCGAAATTGCACTTTAAATAAGCACTTTAACTTACTAATTGCTGGATCTTTAATTTACTGGATTGTTACAATCTACGAATGCTGAAATCTGACTTCATCGTGACTTCAATTTCGAATTACATCTATCTATTTTAAGAATAAAGAGCTTTGAGTGTTTGACATTGGTAATCTCTGGAACTATTCGGATTCAGTCGGATTTCAAAAAATCTTTTTGTGTATGGTAGCCACATCATGAGAAAGCTATGGGTTACAGTTACGACGTACTTTCAGTCCTCAACTCTTATGACAACCGCACATAGAAATGAAAAGATTAAAAATTAAGACCACCTAGTTAAGGAACGGACGAGACGGTTGCCAAGGAACATCCATATTATGACTAAAAATTAAAATTAAAAATTAAAAAAACGGGAAATTTAAAAATAACATAAGAGACGTTTCTGGTCACAGCCGATGCCGATACAGGCTATAAATAGCCCCCTAGCGCGAACATCAAGCAGACACAAATCAATTTTGGCGAATTGTCACTGTACACAGGGGTGTTTAAACTTGGGGTGGCTAATGGAGACACACGCATTAAACCGGGCCGGCAGCGACAACATTGACACAAAGCAGGGGGTCTAATTAGTTTAGGCCTGTGGCCGGGCGCCCCGGAGATGCACCTCAAAGATCTACGTCAGACGTACTAGATGTGCCTATTTGGACTAGTCACTTTAAATAAGCACTTTAACAAACTGCTTGATATTTAATTTGCTGCATTGTTACAATCTACGATTGCTGAAATCTGATTTGCTCTTGATTTCAATTTTGAATTTCAAGAAGATTAAAGAATGATCAAGATGACGAAGAAGATGAAGATTTCAAATCCTATTCAATTTGTAAGCCTAATGCGAGACCTTAGGACACTCAAAACTTGCAACGACATGAGAACGTGGCTGATGACATACCTACATATTTTATCAATAAAATTTGCACACTTGCATTTCCGCACACAAAAAATAATAAAGATCTATATTTAAGTACATACACATAACATTGAGCACACTTAATTGTATCTTCTTGTAATTGTTGTTACTAATAGACATAAAATTAATTAAACCCTGGTAAAATAAGCCAATTTGATTACAATAAACATTATTTAGCATCACATTGTACCTATACGTTGTTTTTTACATTAAACTTTTCAGAGTTGGTATACACAACTCATCTAGATTCATTATATCCTTGTAAGCGTCCAGTGGGGCGCCATTCGGCTTTCACATTTTATCCGAGGATCAAAAAGCAGGCGCTTATTACAATTTCATCGAATTACAGTAATACTACCTGACTAATTTAATTTCGTTTACTTTGTGGCTAATTTACATATTCAATTTATTAACTAAATGAACGTTAATTAATTGATAGTCGACATCCTTTTGTAAAGAAGGGAGTGAATAATTATTATCTATGGCTGTTGTTAGTTAAATAATTAAAAATTATTGATGGCACTATTAATATAAGATATACCTTTGACTTAAAACAAGCAATATTGTGGATTACTTACTTCTAATCTTCTGAGTATTCATTTATTTGTAACTGAGAAATTACTATAATAATAATTTCATCGCCAATTCCTTGGTAAATATCTTAAAATTTAACTTTACATATAAGTGATTACAAGTATTAATACAAAGAGAATATGAAAAGCAGATATTTATAGTTGTTGAGACTAGAGACGCAGATGTTCGTACTTGGTATTTCACTCATCCATTGCATTCTACAAATTAGGTTTTCACTATAATCGTAACCGTGACAAGACCAGACGAGACATGAAAGCGTGGAATACGTTTATCCTTCTTTTATGTATGTAAGTACCGATAATGGTAGGTACATAATTGGATAGTCCATTGCACTCACTCCAAAGAATTGCACCTTACTTCTTTCGAGCGAATTCTAATGCACTCTCCGTTTAAAACGAATAAATAAAACATGACTTCTAAAACTCATGTCTAGGATATCGTTGCCGCATTAACAAAACTGACAAACGGTGGAGCTCTAACGTTTTGACCGTCGACGTAGCCTTTGCGGGAAATATTCAGTACTAATGCACTTTTCGAGTGCCACGAATAAGTAAAACACGCTAATGCATATTTCTGGAAGCTGGCGTTTTGAGCTGCACGGGAAAATTCTCGAAACTCACGGCACATTCGCACTGGCATATTTAAATTTTCTGTATTATCGCAGAAGACATAACAGTACAATGGTATTATCGATTTGGTCACTTGTCGACTATTGTTGAGGTAGATTTTCAAATTCTATTATTCAGTCACGAGTCCTCACAATCGAACGTTGAGTCAATATAATTTCGATCTAGGTAATATTCAAACAGTTATTATAAAAGAATTACTTACTTCCTAAAGGTAAAGCTTTTTTACACTAATAGGCTCAAGTCTCAGTTTTTTGTTGCAACGATCATTGCTATAATATATAGAGCTATGAATGTCCATTAATATACAAAAGGCCATACCATTTATGAAAAATAAGAAGCTACGAAAATTAGCTGCCAAAATGTCCGCTTCCATTTCAAAAGAAACCATAAAATTTAACAAAGTACTGAATACTTTACCAACTAGAGATAACTCGATAAACTGCTCGCTTTTCTGGAGCATCCTAGAAAATATTGGTCTACAAGTTTTATACTGAGCATATTTTGGCAAAACTTACCTAAATAACGGCGCTCTGCCTCAATATTTCACGGCATGCTCCTGTATTATGCCCCTCATGTGTAAATAAATAATACATGAAGTAACTGCTCCTATATTATTCGAACGAAATGAAACCATTCCGCGGTGCATTTATGAAAAGTGCCTGGTAATACCTGCTCGAGTTTTGGAGGTTCAAGAATAAAACAAATCAATGGCAACTACTCGTAGAAATTTTCCTTTAAAAGATTAAACTGACGATGCCAGATGGTAGACAATTTTTACGTCCGATGATTTTGATGCGTTGTTTTTAAACATTACGTTATTGAAACGGTTGTCAGTTTAGTTATGTAGATTAAAACTATCGAGGTTTTTTAAATTTATAATTTGCAGTTATTATTATACCGGCTACAACATATTTAAACTATCTCAGTAGTAGGTAGTGAAGTTATTGGTTTTCAATTAGAAAAGTGAATGATAGGTTAAGTTTACAAACTAACCGTCTTGCAGTTGTCCTGCTTAACATTTGCTGATAAAAATATTTTTCAAATTGATTCTTCCATCAAAACTTTTTATTATCCCGCTTATACTGAAAACTAATAAAACAAAGGCGAAACAGGCAATATTACATGTGCATTTATTTCATTAAATAACCACGATTATTTCAACAGTAATAAACCATGTCAAGTGTATTGTTTCTACTAAGTGTATTTAGAATTTAAATTAGAAATTTTATTGCAACGGCAAACTCATTATTCAAAATAATTGCCAAGAGTTACATAATAAAGCTTTATTAATGTATAATGCCTTTTGTTACGTACGTTTATAATACTTTGGTACAATATTTAGAACACAATTTATTCATAAAATATTGTTATTTAACAACACCATTACGAGAGCTTCTACGAAAAATAAACATTAACGCGTTACTTGTAAACTTTTCCAATTCTTCCCTCAATTTTCCTTCCTTCGCGTTACTAAAGTCAGAAGGTTGGAAAATTCGATTTTGATGCGTACCATCAAAAAGTCATTTCCTCGAAAACAAAAGCCACCGAGAAAATTTCTAATTCGATCCAATCTAAATCCAATTACTTCTAACCGAGGGTTAGCCACACGAAGAAAGTCCGATACTGATCTATAAGCCGAAAATTTGTGAAGCCGACATGCTTCTATAAGCTTTGTATGTACAGCAGGTACACTCAAATCGTCAGGATTTCTCAAAACCAATTCTTCGTCACGCGAACAGCTGTCACCGTGTTTTCTTATTACGGTTCGTTACCAGTTTATTATTAACGGTTTTTAATAAACTATTACGTCGCTATTCTATTACTTCAACAATATTTGTTATAGGAACAATATAAGCTTGCTTGAGCAGTCTCCATAAAATTACCTTATGGTGAAAATGAATTTCGCCACTCCGTTTTATTCGCCTGGAACAAGGAGCCAAATCCTCGCCAGGCCAATTAGATTTATTAAGGTTTGCGGTGTAAGAGGGACAGTAAAAGTCGACTTTTACGGCTTAACTTTTTCGCATAGACTACTACATATTTACTTACGATTCATAAAGAGATATATTTGATTAGTGTCTCACAAGTTGACCGAACTACTGACGACTGACTGGTGTATTTATACAGAACTTTGTAGAACTATAGAGAACCCAAAAATATCCCATATCCCCTTCTCATGATGTATCCTGCTGACCAATTACATAGGCGATAACAGTATGTCGCGTCCACTGTATGACACTGTACTGAAGTAACTGAAGAGACCTAGAGCTCACCACGGGCTTCACCACGTTGATCTAGTGCGGATTAGTGGAGGGGTTAGGGGCCTACCTGAGTTTTGTACTCTTTTATGCTTAGCGCCTCCGACATAGCATAACGATTGCTATTTAGAGATAACATGACTCAACCTGCCATCGGCACGGGAGCGTACAAGAAAATTGGCAAACAAGCAGTCACCCAAACAACTTCACAAGGAATCCTAGTTTGAGTCTAGAGTGTGTACAACCGACCACGCCTGTAGTTGCTTCACTCGGCCGATCACGATAGACTTAAGATGCTGAATTACGACTATAAGCCCCTCAAAAGTATAACGCTTCACACTCATAGCCCCACACTAGGATTCCCTGTGTCATGGGTGCCATGGACAACACACAAAACATGGACATTCACACCCAGACCGAGAACAGAAATTCAAACTCATCATTCAAATTTCCTCCTCGCTGGGAATCGAACTCAGGGCCCTTGGCGCGGCGATCCGGCATGGTAACCATTGCGCCACACGGGTCGTCATCATGTCAGTATCTCGTATGTATTTGTCGTATGTATCGTCAGTATGTATTTGTATTTTTATTCAAACAATATCTCACTGTTTAATGTAAGTGTATCCAGTGCTCTTAGTAACCACAAACGATATTCAGTGAGCGAGAAGCGAGCGTGCAATTATTCCCCCGGTAGCTATGCAAACATTTTGTGTCGAACGTAAATTTGAGTCTACGCGAAGCCTTAATTACTCTTAGACGGTAAGTAAATTACATCTCGTACTCGTTTCTGCGGTGTAATTGCGTTTATTTCAACTGATTTATAAGCTCCTGATGGCGACTTGCTGTCCGGCGAGATAGCGATTGATCAATAAAACCGTAATATTAATTATATTAAATTCAAATTAAATTGATGTAGGGTTTCTGTATCACTGAATATTAATATAAAAACATTTTAAGTTTTTCTTTATAATGATAGCCTAAACAACAGTTTAACTGTTTCTACGTGGAGTATTTCAAGTAAACCTAAGGGATTTTATTGTAACTTTCGTTACTACTTAGTTTTCGGTAACATACAAAATATATTTATGACGTAAAAAGATAAAATTGGCACAATTAAGTATGGTTATCCAGCTAGTGTTAGATTTGACCTATCGCGGTTGGCATAATCATAAAATAATTGTTATGACAACAATTGTTATGATAACATGTAGGGTACGAATAAAGACAAATGTTTTCTTAAACGTCCGTAATAAAAAGATGTGCCACATCCGGATTACGTGGGCGGTACGTTAATCTTTACCATTGCAGCAACATTACGCAAATTACACGCTGAAGTTAATGCATATGCAGATTTTATCTTTGGGAACAGAATGAAACAAACGGAACAAAATACGTTAAAATTTATATTAAAAAAGCATTAAATTGTAAAGACAAGAAACATCAAAATTCTGCTTCCGATAGATACTGATTTATTACTTACCTGTTTTAATAATTGTTAGTTTATAATAAAAATAATAATTTTCATATTTTTCATGCGTGTACGTTTATAACTAACATTTACTTTGGCTTAAAAAGTAGTATAAATTAATCTATGACTACTTAACAATTTGTAGTAACCCAAAGCCACTTAGTACTTATAAAACACTTAAACTTATCTGCATTACACATGGAGCAGTTAATGTTTACTTTAATGAGAAAAACTCAAAAGAAAGGAAAAATATTGATAAGATTGAGAAGAATTTGTCAAATTAACCGAAAGAACTTTCACTTAATTTTGTTAGTTCAAACCCGAAACGGATCTTTAACTAACCGTTATGATAACAATAGTAATTAATATTTCATTCACTTACATAATTAATATTAATGCACCCTGCAGTCTTAACGTAATTCTAAAAACAGTTACAAGTGATTTATGAATGTTATCGGCCTGCCCTCAGTTTTTTAAAACGATAAGCGAAGTAATAGAGGAAGCAGTAAGTGATTTATAGTTCGGGTCAGTTAATTTTTCAATGGAACTCTGTTTATACCAACATAAGTAAAGATAAACGTCTCACAAGTAACTCAAATCGTCGGTAAATTTATATTTATTGTCATCCAACAAAGAGGTTTCTGTGACCGTTTGATAAATAACTTTATCTCATGTTTACAATTTAATAAACCGAAGACTCGTAAAGAACATCTTATCTGTTGAGCTCATGTTACATTCGTGTGTGAGCAATAATGTATGAAGTAATACCGCGATTAATAACACATTGATAGGATTTATTGTATCCAAATGTACTTAACAAGGTAATTCGCACCTTCAGTGGAAAAAAGGCATAAGATGATAATTGCAATTTCACAGGAGAGCAAAAAAACTGTTAAAATATTAGTAAGAAGTAAAAGGAATTTACATTACAATTTCTTGCACAAAACCGTCAATATTAACGATAAAAATTTGAAAAAAAATTGAGAATATTATATATACAACTTTTGTCCCTCTTTCCAAATCATATTACATTATAACTAAAATTCAACGTAAGACGACTTATGTTTTTTTTTCCACTGAAGGTGTTTATATGTTTTATACGCATCAGTGATGCCTTTGGTGTTGCTGATGTCCATGGGTGACGATAGCCATTTACCATCAGGTGGATCGTCAGTTGAATTGTTTTATGATCAACACAAAAATAATTTCTTTCATTTTTGCCTACTGCTATTTCGGTAACGCGTCTGTTACTCCCCTGTTACATGTTCTCTTAAGATCCATCTGTTTATCACGACACTTATTTTGCCGTATAATCAGTCAAAATCAATCTCTATGTAAGAATGTAAAGAATATCATGTAAATGTCATGAAAGTGGAGTTTCGATTCACTCACGTTCAGTTTAAAGGCGACGAAATGAGCGCATTTGCATTGAAAAAGATATTGGGCTCCGTTCTTCAGTCGCACCATAAAACTTCCTCGAGCACGCCTCCGATGACGCACCGACAGCTTTACGATCCTTACAGAATTTGGGGGTGATATCATGCAACTATACGATAAAATATCACTATATTTTTAAAATAAAATAATTATACTTATTATAATGTAAGATGTATGGAATTACTTGTATGGATTTATTTATTAACAAGCAAATGTTTTAAATCATTTGGCTGCAGGTCAAAGCAATCTGCTGTTATAAGAATGGTATGATTGATCATCAGACAGTAGAATACACTAAATACCTGCATAAAACGCAGTAGAAGACTTTAATTATTTCTGATAATTTTTTTTCGGATAACTCTAATAGAAATTGCATATGTTTGAGTTTTTTATATAAGTAGTATCGTTTCATCGATTTTCAATCACAACAGTGTGATTAAAGAAGTTTTTGATTAGCTATATTAACTGGAATTTTGCTAACGCAAACCATATAAATAATACTATGATAAATAATAATTATGATACTCAAACGTATTTATAATTCTGGATAAACTAAGATTAGATGTTTCAATTACATATTTCGAAAAACATTTTGATTGTGTCTACAATATGTTCGATACTCAATATCGCATGTATTTGAAAATATCCTCCCACTATCGATGAGTGTTCGGAGCTCAGGGTAGCGAACACATGGCGTGGCGACTGCAACTGATAACCCGGGTAATCTTACATGCATGTGTGTCGGCCCTAATTAAACGGATCATTCACCGTGGCCACTAATTTAAATTTGTTCGAAATCACGCTTCCAGGAAAAATATGCCAGATTTTGTTATAACTTCAATATTGCATGATATGTGCGTATATAAATATCACGTACATGATATGTCTGGATACGTGACATGTCTTTCTTTCATTAAAATATTTAAACCCAATGGTGTTACATATTTTATTTGCATTGTAAAACTATTCAAATCACCTCACTTTACGTACATATTTTATTAAAAATAAAACAGATATGCAACAAATCTACCCCGAATCGTAACCAAGTGGCAGAAAGTTTTACTAAGATACAGGAAGTTAGCAAAGCTATAGTAAAACAGAGTGAATGTTTTAATATTCATGTAGTTAATATTGGAAGCCGAAACAACTCGTAGCGATGTACTTCGTAACGATGTACAACTCAAAGCAATATCAAACAATATAAATTACAATTACTCGTAGGTACTCTACAAATGAACGCTTTGCAATATTGGTACAACAGGAGACGTTTCAAAACTAAATACATTTCCCTGTGTTAGTAGAATCACCATGGGCGATAACTAATATCGATGGCAGCCATTTACTACCATAGATATTTGCGGGAATGCCCATAAATTTCAATCTCATCCGCCTACAACAGCAGGCATTCCCCTGTAATAGCTGGAGCTTCACACAGCTCAGATATCTTACTATTTTGCATGCAAGTTGTTGCTACGAGCTGTATAGAAGCTAAAAATTAATGTGGTAGGATTCAGCTGTAAAGAGTTCAATCAAAAAAGATAAAGGTATGTGAATGCAGAACAGTTTTAGTCTATTAGACACCTAAACTTCATCATTATTAAGAATCATTGGTTGATCGGTATTATTCAGTAAGCAACTTCGCAGTTACAAAATAATACAATTTTACTGGTAAAACTAACTTAACCTATAGACAGATCTAAGTAGACATGACTACATTAGCCATGACATACGCATCCATTTTAAGTTTAAATCTCTAAGTAAACGCCTCCATCTAAGTGAACATGTGGGCGAATGCTCGCATGAATCACTAAGTGATTCTCCAAATAAGAGTCCCCACATTTGTCAACGACCAACTGAGGCAGTTGTTATAAGTACTAGTGATTGAGATGAGAATAAGTCTGCATTTTTTGCATTGAAATTCGATGACCTTTTTGGTTTATTCTAAATACAAAAGATTATATCTACCGTTCCGGCTATTACGTTTAGTTTAGTCCCACAATACCCTGTATCCTAAAATGTCTAGTATCAGAATTCTAATCCATCAATATCAACTCACCATGTCATGTCATTGATAGGTGCTATTTATTTTTAATCTTTTGAAATAATAGATAAATTAATAATAGATAATAATAGATTTAAATATAATTTGCGTAAGTCTTAAAATTGATTGTTATTATAATTTCTGCTATAATACATTATTTACTATTGTTCTACAAAACTAGACCTAAAGGCTAAAATTATATCTTAGGTTAGATAGCTTAGTATACATGAGACATAAAAAATATAAGAAGTCCCCGTATTATGTGAAAAACAAAGGAAAACGCATTGCACGATTGTGTAAGCGTGGCGTGTGAAAGTTAAACCCAAATCAGTACTGATACCGAGAACATTACTTGGCCTTAAAAGCTAGACAGGTGATAAATCGCGTATCCCATTTAGTGGTCACTGGCTGATAGAGTTAGGACGACAGTAATAAATAACGAGTGAAAGTTTACTGATAACGTTGGTTCTTTTCTTTTTCATTATTTATTTATTTATTTAACACTTTATTGTTTGTACACCATACAATAATATACGTAAGAGCACAAGAAAAAGGAATACAAAACAATGGGCGAGCTTAACGCTTTGTAGTGATTTCTTCCAGGCAACCCAGTAGTAGCAAGAAAACAGCAAGAATATAATTTGGGTAAAGGCATACCAACATTACATACATTACATTATTTATTTACATTTTTGAATAATTTTTATAGTGTGAAAAGAAGCGCCTTGCCAATGCGAATGCTGTAGATGACGAAATTATAAGATAATGTAATTTGTTACGAAGGTCTGTTTAAGTGTTAGATCGATAATCACACAAAAATGAATCTCTAGATATCATTAACTAGAGATTCATATAATTACTACATTTAGTAGTTCCACTTTATTCCACTATGTTGATCCTTTGCGATGATAGTATTCATAAATATGTATAAAGTCAACTAATAGTAGACAGTGAATTAACTCAGGTAATAAAGTCGGCTATGATTAATCATTTGCTAAATTTGATCACCCAATCAATCCTTATAGTTCTTAAACCCCAAAAGGTAATATAAGGACATAAATTGCTTACACTTTCATTTGATGAACGCACAAAAATAATCATTTTCTTCCTGTAGGCAACACCAAACAAAAACCCATTACGCCGGTGATAGTGCAAGTTCATCGCAGCAGGTATTGTTCAGTGTTGCCAGAACAAAGCGTGGGGTTGCCGTCTCATCTGCGGACCTATTACGGCCCATTGTTAAAGAAGCATGTAGAAAATTAAAAGGATGCATTGTTTGCGTTCATACGCATGCATATCAGAGTTTCTTCCTGATATTGGATCCAGTTGTGAATAACAACATGGATTTCAACCTTATTTCAGTTGACATAGTGTTGGCTTTTACACAGATGGTATGTTTATCACTGATCATTGATGAAGGATGATAATGCATTGTAACGTTTAAATCGAATCTTGGATAAGATTGATAAGTTATGATGGCTCTATTATGTAATGCTTATCAAAATTAACAGCTTGGAACGTTTGGGATAATTTCAACCCATCACATCCATAACCACTTTCAAATAGGATCAAACAGGAACAAACTAGATGTATTCAATATTAAAAATGTCTAAAAACTTCCCTTTCACGTTCCTATAACCAAATCGGTACTGGTCTTATCTGTCCACAGATAATCAGATATCCAGACATAACTGTAAAAATATGCTGTCTGAATTAGGAGCCTAGTTTAATTCCCAGCTCTTTTAATATTATTTTTAAATAAAATAAAAAGCCTTAATAAGCTTTAAATAAACCTGTAAATATACTTACAATTAACAAAATATACTTACTTTAATCCTAATATTTTACTTATTAGCTAAAAATAAATTCTATTTAATAGGTTATTAATATTAATCTGCAAGAACCCCTCCGCGGGTGAAGACCTCCTCTAAAGAAGCCAAATTTTTCCTATTATGGGCTGTTTTATCCAGCCTGGCCCAGCCATTTGGCTGATTTCATCACAGAACATTTCATCTTCCCATATCGTAAGTTTTTCTTTCAATAAATTAAACATGAATTAATTTTAATATCTCTTAATTAGGACCACTACTAATGTAGCCATTTCATACATCATACATACTTCCGCAGTAAAATAATTTCACTATCCAAATTATTAGGGTTTTACGAAAACAGTCGATTCGTCTCCCCATCTTTTTGTCACAGCGTTCTGCGATTCAGAAACTGAGTAAAAGTTGCAACCTCACATAATTTCCTGTAGGCCCAGCTTCAAGTGGCCTCCCTTGGGGTAAAAGTTAAATTGCCCCGTTCTTTTTTCACTATCTTTCCACTGCACTCACTTTTCCTATTTAAACTTTTCTATTTTATTCCACAAGCTGGACTTGCGTCCAACTTCCCGCTAGTGCATGATGAAAATGCTATTATGAAATAGTTAGTGGTTCAGCTTTGAGAGCGGAAAATTAATTAAATTTACAAAGTTCAAGAAATAAAAAGTTTGAAGTTTCTGAAATAATGCACTGTAGAATATTAGTTACTTTGTATTAAATTAGGTAAGAATAACTCCTTAACGTAGTGCCTGACTACAACACTCGTAAATATACTTGAATGTATTATAGGTACTTTACCTATATATCTTGGTAATGAACTACAAGCCAGTTGACGTACAAAGTAATGACCCAATCTTATCATATTTTATATAGATATTTTTTCTGTAAATAATTGTATTTAAAAATAAATGTATTCATTTTTGTATTAAAAACATTTTTATTTATGTATTTATTTAATCTTTATTGAACCCCAAAGAGTGCTACAATAGGCGGACTTAATGCTAAAAAGCATTCTCTACCAGTCAACCTTCAGGATGTACAGAGAACAGTTAAAGGCGGTACAATTAAACACATTAATTAAAAACATTTTCAACTGTTTCTAATATTAGAAACCAACAGATGGCGTTGTCGAGTTATTATCATAATTACATGCAGAAAACGGAAGTTACCAGCTACCTCCATCCTAAATGTTATTGTCACAGCATAATACCGCAATGGCTATTTATTATGCCATCTTGTTACAATCTCGGCTCGCACTCCCACGTGAAGAGCTCTCGAAACTCAATTCGAGCTGAACAGTCGCCAATCGAACAACCTGAACTCAGCAATTAAAGCTCAAGTGAATCCGCACCGTTAATCTCTTTCACACAATACGTGACGTAGAGTACCTTTAAACAGAGATTTAGGAGTGTTTGCTAAAAACACTTTTGTAATTTTGTTACGTACTAATTCTTACGCACTAATGTTAAAAGGCGAAGTCTAAATAGTATTTGTGTTGGATAAGATTCTATGTACAAAAACTCAGAAAGATTATGGTATGTTAAATATGTGTATTTTTATAAAGGTTCCCGCTTCTCTCCTGTCAATAAAGCATTGATTATTTAAATCATAGACCCTTAAAATATTTAAGCCACGAAATATCCATGTCCTTATTCCCTTTTGCATTATTCATAAATTATAATAACTTTATTAATCTTTTCATCGGCCTTAAACATTGAGAATATTAATTAAGCGATTATCAAATACAAGTTAGGTATAAACAGCTTTTAATTATTTATTACGGCGCCAACCTAATCTTATTTATTAAATGGATATAAATTATATTTAATGTTGAATAATTCATTATAGGGCATTACAAGATCTAGATTTAGAACAGTAGATATACCTACAAAGTATTTGAACACCGAATGATTTGAGAGCGAATGCATTTTACTAAATAATTATCATGGCTTGTTCATATCTTAAGAAAGTTGAAACTTATTCTATCCTAATTGTCCTACTAGTCTATACTAATATTATAAAGAGGAAAGATTTGATTGTTTTTTTGCATTGAATAGGCTCCGAAACTACCGAACCGATTTGAAAAATTCTTTCACTGTTGTGAAGCTACACTATCCCCGGGTGACATAGGCTATTGACATAATATTATTATTTTTTTTTTTTTTACTATTTTTCCCGAAGCGAAGCGAGGGCGATTTCCTAGTATTTTATAAATGCAAAAATTTGTATGGTTATATGTTACTATTTCACGAAAAAACTACTGAATGGATTTTAATGAAATTCAGCACTCTGGTAGACCTTGATCTGGTCTGGAATAAGGCATAGGGTACTTATTATCCCAAAAAACTTAGGCAAAGCCACGGGCAGGGCGCTAGTATTCAATATAATTATTTTATGTTACCCTTATGTTACCGTTATGTAAGCTCTGTGTCTGTTCCACTCTACGCTTGCCTTTATACTTCATCTTAACTCTCTTATGTTGGCTATGTTTATTTATTCAACAGTTGCAATACATCTCTAATACCCTTTAAGCTACGCATAAGTGGGATTGTGCCTATGAAGTGCTATCTACAAAAATGTGCTTTTACATTCGTTATGTTGACATGTTAGAATTAGAAATCATCTCGTAGTCAAAACATGTCCATAGAAAATTAATTTTAAAATTGAAAACGTGACTAAGCTTTTAAATCATTTATAAACAAAAATATTATTTTGCTAGACACTAAATAAATAATTACGTCAATGTTAACCATAACTCTCATTTTGTTATAACTGTTATGGAGAATAATTGAGTCAACGACGACGGCTGCTGGTTGAAAGAAAAGTTACGTACAGTGAAGTTAGCAACAGTACAAGACTTTCGTGAAAATAAAACGTAGGAGACAAAATAGTTTTAACTTTAAAAGCGTGCTCTAAAAACTGTTTCGAATAAAAAAGATCTTGTAATACAGTAAACATCATTAATATTAGATAATATTGTGACCAGAATTTTAACAGGCCTTGTATACGAGTATTACCTTAAGTATAGCACTAGTTTGCTGACATCATTGTGAAAAAAGTGTTAAAAAAAATATCTGCTTTTCCGAATAGCCACCATTACTGAGATCCGATCTCCCTTTCAAAGTGAGATGAATGGGGTTAAGTTTCTGTTTATTTGCGGCTTTCCCCTGTAAATGTTACTGATTTATACGTATTTTGAAGCCATGAGAGAACTTCGAAGTTTCCTCGCAATGTAGTATAAACATTGCAACAAAAGAGTTTCATCAAATCATGGAAATAAAAATTTACAATAGGTACTTTGAAGGTTTGGCGATGCAGGCAGGATTGCAACCTAGATTACTGCTATCAGTGATTTTTGAACACCATATATTATGTGTGGCTGCGTTTCTATTATAAATCAATTTGATATTTTTTAAAGCATTTTGAATCGAGGATTATTCAGATTTATTATAAAAATACCTCAACACATCACATCTCAGTTATGCCTTCGAGGTATAATCTTGTATGTAAAACGAACAATTACTCTTACTCAAAACAAAGATGAGTAGGCCCTGTGTGAGGTTCAAAAAGGACACCGGAGGCGGGTCTCATAAATATTTCGAGGGAGAAATAAAACTTAAAATAACACTCATAACTTAACCCCACAGACCCCGTTCACGTAACATTGCATACGTTTTGGACACTTTATATAATAACCGTCAATATTTGAACCTTTTGCTCTACGACATAGAAGCGAGAAATCAATGTCACGTCACGGTTCAAAGCGAATTTTAACAAAATCTTTTACGCCTTGTGCCTCAGGAAATAAGGGTTAAAATTAAAATAACGTAGCCGTGCGCAAGCTTAACCCTACATGTAGCTTCTGCATACGAAAGAAGGATCATTTGCAACTGTAACCAGCTACGTGCAAAAAAGGTGCTCTAGATTCCCCTCTCGAGACCATTTTGAAGATCCTATTTTAAGCGCAAATTTAAATATTCTTTGGTTGTACATTCTTTACGTGAAACTTACTAAGATTCGGTAGTTCAATATGTTAGTTTAACATGGAAAAACAACACATATTGAAGAAATAGTATGTGTTATGTGCATTGTACACAAAACAAATATAATTAAATGAGAAGTTTGAAGAAATGATAAGCACTTAGCGGTAAAGAAAATTTCTTTAAGTAGAAGATACATTATGTTAATACCTAATATCGCATGTAATTTTCAACGTAAAACAAATATTTCAATTACACGACGAAATAAGCGTATATGCATACATACATAAACGCACCCTATTAGAAACTAATTAAATTACAGTGTTAAAACTTAGTTACTGTTAAGACTTCTAATTCTAAGCCCAGGCGACACGATTTTTCGGCCACTGTCGAGAAACGCTACAGGTTTTGTATCAAACAGTGTACGTACAATGCGGCGGAAAACGCATCGTTTTACGCGCCTCGCCTAAGGTATTCGAGTTCACAATTAAACTTGGAACTATACAAACTTGCTCTAAAATATCGCTGCTTTGTATCGAGTGGCACCGCAATTTGCAGGCATACCTTCAGTCAAAATTCACCGGTTGCCATGGCAACCCCCTAGCGGTGAGCCGATGTTTCGGATTGTTTTGAAAATCTCCCTGCTTGTTGTTTAATCCGTTTTAAAACAATAAAAACCTCAATACCGGCCATTTCGCCGGGTAACCACTTTTTAACGTCGTTGCTAAAATATTTTCCATGTTATTCCAACTCAGCTATATTTTTAAAAGCTTGCTATGTCGTTCATAAGTCATTTGTTTCCATAAAATTGTTTGTAATAACGATACTGTGACGGAATTACACAGGAGTATTAGGTATGATCGTTAAGATCTTATCACAAGAATTTAAAGTACTGGTAGATACTAGGCTAATGATATTAATAACTTCACAGTTATTCGAAGAATGTAAATTACTTTACAACTTCACGCTAACGTTAAGTAAATAAAAATAATATAGGAGTGCTTTCAATTTTAACATAATTCCTACTTAGGCAAGCCTATTTTCAATTACCTGAACTAATTATAATGCATAAGTCCAACATCAAAATTTATTTACATCAAACACAATTAAGCGAAAATAATGGTTGAAAAAAATAATCTTTCTTCTCATTAAGGCTTTTGTATTTTTCATTTAAGAAAGCGTTCGTTACTTTTAATTTATTATTGTTGTGCTATGTGTGTTGTTGTATTGTATGTTGTCCTATTGATATTATGATAATCAGTGGATTTACTAAAGGTTCCGACTTTTTAATGGATGTCCATAATCCTACATGTCATCTTAAATGTCGTATTTACCTACAAAACAACTTCGTTAAAACGAATACATTACATATCTATTACAAGACCATTACAACCACTTAAATACTAATATATTCAACAAGATCAACTTGAAAATTAAGCTATTTCTGCGCTATTAACGTCAATTTATTCGCGAAAGCTTTTAATCTATAGAAGCCTAACCGGCGGTGTCCTGGTGATACCAGAAACATTAAGTTGGAGTAGGAACTAGTTCCTACGGCGTAAGGGTTCGTAATTGCTCGTTAAAGTTCATGGACCGTGAAGCCGCAGCATGAGACGAGGGCACACGAGGGGAGACTTGTCTAATGTTGCCTTCACACTCGTGTAGGTTTGATGAGCGAATACTGGCCGTAGATATGTTCAAATTTTTGCGGTTTACTCATTTTAAACGCACCTTGCCTTTACGTTTGCATTTTCGACTTAATTTTAGTTTACCTGTATGTAGTGTTCAGAGGATCAATAATACACACGCTTTACTCTGTAATAGGTGAGGTATGAATACGCAGAGCGCACACCTGTACTCGCTCGCCGCTAGCCACAGACTGTCCGCTATGCATAGACACTACATCCCTTCTTTATTGTATAAAATTCAAATATTTTTATTGGTTTGGTTTACAAACACTTTTTGTAAGTCATGCAAGCTACGCCAATGCTTCAACAAGGCCCTACTGTGAGAAGGGCCCGGGAGAAGAAGCAGCAAGAAACTACCGGGGTGTTTTTATCCTACTCACAGTTACAGATAGCACTTATTAATTACTTACAATCTATATTATAAAACTCATGTCCAAGCAGTCTTGTCATTAAAATAATCATTCATCATAAGTAGTAATACCCTTTCATAAGAATGCTTTTATTATGAGTTGTAAATATATAGTATAGCATTTCCGTCAATTTTAATGGAATTTTATATTATTATTATTTTATTCCAACATCGATATAGATACCGCTATGTGAGGGCAGGGTTAAAGTTTGGTATCAATCTGTTAGCCTCAGTTACTTATTTTTCATCGATATATTTTTCTGTACCAATTTAGGATCTGTAACTCCCTTTGTACTGTCCACATATTGTTCTCCTCTTTTCTCTAATTGAATTGTAGATATGTCAACTCCTGTCTCTCACACTACCGTCTAACGGTTTATATATAGAGTGAAAGCTATTTTATTTGAAGTGATTGGAAGTTTCATAAAAAAAAATATCTTATATCTTCTCGCGTTTCACTAAATACAACTCTTGTAGGTCATAATTGTATTTTTAACTAACGTCAAATGTAGCCTTGAAAATAGATTAACCCAAACCATGTACCACAGTCGTCTACTTCAAATATTAAAAGTAACAACATAAGTTCTGAAAAAAAATCTCGAGTAAATCCCTCTATTGCCACGGCTCTCCCAGCCGATATGCATATCCATTGATTGAATCATAATTATGTGTTCAATATGCGTCTCCCATACACAGATACACCTCCAACTTCACTACAACTTTCTTTCTTGAGTCCCAGTCTCCATCTCGTATCATTCAGTATCATGATCCTGTTTATAGGTGCTCGACAAATACATGACGCCTCTGAAATGTGAAGCGGCCCAAATCGGCCTTAATAAGTGTTGTGTAAACATCGCGAAATGTGAGAGCACTTAATAAGTGCGTTCAAGCATCGCGCCACATTTAATGTCACTGTGCTTCATAGTCTGTTTCTACCTTTATCAAACTTATGCAAAGTATAGCGAAAAGAACAAGGATGACAAATAAAAATATTTCAAGTCTATAAGGTAGTTCGAAATTTTCAAACGTAAATCTTGAGAATTTTGATTCATTTAACTAAACATGATGATGTCAATATAATGTCTACAGTTCAAACAACTCGCTCCGCGCATTATGAGAACTCAACTTTAAACAATTTTCATATGTGATATTGTTTTTTCATCTCGTGTCACTAACAAATTCAAACCATTGGCCAGCAATTCATTTAATGGTAAACTATTTAATTCTACCAGTATTTACATTGTTAAGGTCACAGGGACATTTAAAATAGTAGCAAAAGAACCTTTATAGTCCATCATAGTCAAGGAAACGAATTCAGATTACCTTTGCTTCCCAGGGGAGATTTCAATCGTTATCAAGCACTCTCTATGAGAATGCTTTGTGAGTTAGTACTCCTGCGTGCACGGTCACTCACACTTGCACGTACACTCGGCTTAGTGATGTGGCCACTCCAACGTCTTGATGGAGATCTAGTGCTTCTAGCTTCCTCAATATCAACGTCACTGTAAACTTGATAGATCTGTAATACAGAAATATACGACGAGCCGCGGACTGCATTGCTTTTTAGAGCAAAATCTCTAAAGTTACTTCTCTGCACTGTCATTCAACCTTTTTTTAGTATCCGCTTGGCAGAGTCAGGCATAATGAAATCGAACCAATTTGTTAACGTATACTCAATTATTACAGAAACCTTGCCCTTGGTATCCTTATTGAATACTGTCGTGGAAAAGTATGGAAACTGATAAAAATAACCTTTTGGTCACTAGCCGTCACTTGACGCTAGTAAAAGTGTTGATGTCGATTTTACACGAATACAGCCTGCGCTCTTTTCTGAAGAACTTCTCTGCGGAAGCCAGTGCCTCGTTGTCTCTTTACTATGGAGACAAAATCATAATCTTCACATATTTTCCTTTATTTTTCGGCAGCTCAAAAAGATTACCATTTACATTGCAAGTAAAGATATTATATGAAAATACTACTATCTTCTGAGTCTGCAAGTGCTTATTTCTGTATGGATGAATCGTTATATTCTTTCAATAAGAATAATAATACATCCAATAAATTATTATGGATTATATTATATGGTAATAAAAATGAATATAATTATCACAAAAGTCGAATCTGTTACCATGAACTCATAACTACTTGTACTAATTTCGTCATAATCTGGCTCAAATATGTGAATATATTATAACATTTTTGATTCCTTACATAATACTTGCATCATTTCTGTACTTGATATTTGTGATTCATTGTGATTGGGGTAGCTTTCTGAAAACCTGCAATTTGTTATTTCATCCCACGATTTCATATCAGTGAAATGCGGCCGGCTGATTATGATAGAATCATCTCCATCAGACATCTCGAATAGGTGTCACATGGCTCATATCCAACAGACATGTTTGGCTTTCAATAATCTTCATAACGGCATAGCTCTAAAACATTAATTTGTAAATATATGCAGCTACCGTGCATGCATGGCTTTTTAACAGTTTAATGTAACAACAGTAACATGACTGCGTAGCCTTAGAACATTGATTTATAAATATTGGCGGACATCGTATATGCATGGCTTTTTTCTTATGAAACAGTAACATGACTGCGTAGCCTTAAAACATTGAATTATAAATATTTACGGGCACCGTGTATGCGTGGCTTTTTGTTTATATAACCACAACATGCCTGTGTAGCCTTAGAATATTTATGTATTACATAAATATTTCTGAAGTTCTTGTATGCGTGGCTTTTTACTTAAGTAACAGCAACGTGGCTGCATAGCCTTATATTTATTTAATTTATAATATGCGTGAACTTCTAGTATGCATGGCTTTTACTTATGTAACAGTAATATGACTGTATAGCCTTAGAATATTTATTTATTATATAAATATTTCTGAGTCCTTGTATGCGTGGCTTTTTACTTAAGTAACAGCAACGTGGCTGCATAGCCTTAGATTATAATTTAATTTATAATTATGCGTGAACTTCTAGTATGCGTGGCTTTTACTTATGTAACAGTAATATGACTTTGTAGCCTTAGAATATTTTATGACTGTGTAGCCTTAGAATATTTATCTATTATATAAATATTTCTGAAGTCCTTGTATGCGTGGCTTTTTACTTAAGTAACAGCAACGTGGCTGCATAGCCTTAGATTATAATTTAATTTATAAATATGCGTGGACTTCTAGTATGCATGGCTTTTACTTATGTAACAGTAATATGACTGTATAGCCTTAGAATATTTATTTATTATATAAATATTTCTGAGTCCTTGTATGCGTGGCTTTTTACTTAAGTAACAGCAACGTGGCTGCATAGCCTTAGATTATAATTTAATTTATAATTATGCGTGAACTTCTAGTATGCGTGGCTTTTACTTATGTAACAGTAATATGACTTTGTAGCCTTAGAATATTTTATGACTGTGTAGCCTTAGAATATTTATCTATTATATAAATATTTCTGAAGTCCTTGTATGCGTGGCTTTTTACTTAAGTAACAGCAACGTGGCTGCATAGCCTTAGATTATAATTTAATTTATAAATATGCGTGGACTTCTAGTATGCATGGCTTTTACTTATGTAACAGTAATATGACTGTATAGCCTTAGAATATTTATCTATTATATAAATATTTCTGAAGTCCTTGTATGCGTGGCTTTTTACTTAAGTAACAGCAACGTGACTGCATAGCCTTAGATTATAATTTAATTTATAAATATGCGTGGACTTCTAGTATGCATGGCTTTTACTTATGTAACAGTAATATGACTGTATAGCCTTAGAATATTTATTTATTATATAAATATTTCTGAGTCCTTGTATGCGTGGATTTTTACTTAAGTTTGTTTTGATTTTTAATTGACAGTACATGTTATGGTATATTATATACCACTTGTACATACCATACAGAATACATTATAGTATGTATAATCCTCATCACCTCGAATGACTTGCCATAGCAACAATTCAATATGTCGCTTACTTAATTATGTATAGTTTGGCTTATTCCTTGGAACTCTAAATCAAGTGCCTACTCCGTACCTTAATTAATTATGATACTTAATTATGGTAAATACCTCATAAGTTGAATACATTTTTAACCAACTTCAAAAAAAAGGAGGAGGTTCTCAATTCAACTGTATCTTTTTTTATTTTTTTATGTTTGTTACCTCAGAACTCCGGACTGAGTGAACCGATTTTGATGATTCTTTCTTTAATCGAAAGCTGGCACTTGCCGTGTAGTTCCACATAAATTTGAGCAAGATCGGACAATGGCATCCATGTCAAAAGCATATAAGTCTTAAATTTGCGTTAAGTATGTGCGCGATAAATGGACGAATAACTCAATATCCAACCGATTTCAAAGATTCTTTTTTTTTATCGGATGTACTTCATTTGAATTCGGTTTGGTTAAAATTTTAGATTATTGCTATTTACTTATTTTTATCAAACAAAGCGTTTCAATATCTTTGACATTTAGACTGAACTTTAGTATTTTCCATCTTTCGATTTTAATAGACCTTTAATAGGAAATACACATCACATCGAATAACTTTCGCAAAGACTATATTTCGATATCTTTAATAGTTTGGTAGAACATAAAAATATTCCACGTCACTTTACCCAGAACTTCGTTTTTCTTCCCAAAACAGCCATCCTTGAGCCATCACGAACATTTTTGAATCAAACATAGTCAAATCGGTTAAGCTACCGAGAATACTAAGGTTCATTTTTATTTATACCAGCAAGAAGATATGTATATGACAATAATAATATGCCTAATTTGGGCTTTTTTTTTACACAAGGTACAGTAGCATTCTCCTTCCGAGCCTTGTTTAAATTTGCGTGCCTTTGCGGCATTTTTGTACACAGAGTACATTTGCATGCTCCTTAGGAGCCGTATAAAAGTTTGCGTGTCCAACCAACGGACCTTGTAACGGGACTAGTGGGATAGACCCAACAACCTGCGTGAACCTTGACGTAGCTATCGATTGACGTAGTTATCAATATATTTCATATTGGCTTTAGCATTAAGATATTAACCAATTGATGCATCAATATTACTACGTAATAAGGGTTGTGATATAAGGTATAATAAACTATTTACACATTCTGTTCATGTCCTAACACACTGTTCGTAGCTATTTTCCAGGTTCTTCATTAGAATGATTATATAGACGTGATCTTCAAGTGAACTGTAGTGGCGTGAACATAATAATATTTCTATTGAACTGCCAGCTAATAAGCAAAATTACATCTGAAAGTGGTTTAGATAATAATTATCAACATAAAATCTTTTGATTCATTGCAGAACGGTATTTGAATTATGAAAATATTAACCACAGCATTATATTAATACGTGGGGTAGATTCTCAATCGTTTCTTTCCAAGTCATTCCAAGGGTAACGTGAAATTTCACGCTTTTATAATTATCCACCAAATACAACAAAACTTAGGATATTGTTATTGTAATTCGATAGCTATATTTGAAATAAGAAACGAAATAAATTACTCTTCCACATGCTACTATATATAATATTACCGACAGCAATATCGTAACCAGTTGCAATAAATTCATGGTCTATTTGAAATAGTTACTTGATGCATGGCCCTTTGTAACAAGGTGATTTGCGTGGCCTTCGAAATATTTAATAAGTTTTGATGTTTAGACAACCATTTTGTGTACAAATCTGGCAGTCGTACTTTCGTTGCCGAGTTCTTAAAACGTTAATACTTAAATAATTGTTATTTAAGTACACGCAGTTAGGTGTACCCACATATAAATTATGTGGTTGTAATGTAATTATACACTTTACTTACTTGAATACGTACATCTATACTATAATAAAACTCAAAGGGCAAATTTTCTGTACATTGAATATTTAAAAAAAATTTCGATTAGGGTGCACTTCAATAACGTGTTAGAGCACAATAACATTTTTTTTAGAATTATTTTCTGTCTGTCTGTTTGTCTGTCCGGGCATCACATGAAAACCCCTGAACGGATTTTGATGAAAATTGGTAAAATTGTAACTAATACTCCGGGTCATATTTAAGAATACTTTTTATCCCGGAAAATTAAAAGGTTTCCCTGGGAAACGCGATGAAAGTGTGTATGGAAAATTATACATCAACCGATTTGCTTCAAATTTGCAACAAATATTTCTTGCTTAAATTGATGAAACACGTGTTTTACAGTTTTTCAAAATTTTGCAAGAAAAAGAAAAAAATACAAATTAATGTGAATATTGCTTATTTTTCAAATATCTATTTTTTATTTTGTTATTAAGAGCATATTGTTTGCGTATCTATGTCCTCCAATATAATTTCAGCATTTTATAAACACCTTGGAAGTGATAGAAAAACGCAAATTAAGTCTGTATGATTAAACGATACCCAATAAATAATCGTTTACTATCTTGGTCACTAGATGGCTCTGTATTTATTTGTTGATTCACGCCAACGACTCTGTGATTTCGAAATAGCTGCATTTTTCATGCTGTAAATCGTTACTTGCACAATATTAAAACTTAAAAATGAGCTTTTAATTTTTGTTTGTCTGTTTGTTTATCTTCATTAATCTCTGAAGCCACTGAACGGATTTCAACAGGACCTAACTACGATATCGAGTCTTCAACTTAAATTATAGGCAATTTTTTAGGGTTCCATAACAAAGCGAGAAAATAAAATATGAGTTAATTTGTTTTAAACATACAAAAACCTTTTCTTCACACAAATTATGGCATTATACATTTCTTAGTTTTTTTTTTATATTTTGCAAGGCCAAAGCGTGGCACTGAAGTACTTATTTTTTACTTTATAATAATTCAAATACACATAAAATTGAAGTGTCTGTCTGTGGTTTCTAAATAAATAATTTTTCAATTTGTAAATCTATACTTGCAAGATACCAAAACCGAAAAACGAGTTTTTCAAATTAAAGAATAGGGTTTTCCACTTACAGGGTTCCTTGGGGATATGCTATGAAAGTTTGTATGGGAAAATAAAAAATGAGTCAATTTGTTTTAAACTTACAAAAACCTTTTCTTCACATAATATAATAAGGCATACATATGCATTTCTTAGTTTATTTCAATTTTGCAAGATGGAGCTTGAATATGGAGTTGAAATATTTTTTTTACTTACTATTTATTTTTATATTAACTTAGTTTTTAAAACATGAATTGTCTATTTATGGCTTGCAACGTAAATTTAGCATTTTTTATATTTCATCCTGGAAGGGGTTGAAAATCATAATTCAGTTAAACGAACAGTTAACATTGAACAAATTGAATAATCTATCCATCAGCCCTTGGAGGTCCACTGCTGGACATAGGCCTCCCCTAACTTGCGCCACTCTGACCGGTCCTGAGCCTTCTAAATCCAGATTATCTATACTATAATAAAACTCAAAGGGCAAATTTGAATTACAGGTACATTGAATTTTTTTTTAAATTTCGATTAGGGGGCACTTCAATAACGTGATAAAGCACAAAATTATTTTTTTAGAATTATATAATAGGTTCTGTCTGTCTGTTTGTCTGTCCGGGCATCACATGGAAACATAAGATTAGCATAAATAGTTAATGAGTTATAGTCGATAAACTTACTACTTCGGAACCCTACATTGCGCATGGCCTGCATGCACTTGCCATGGTTTTTTGAAGTTAAAACTGTGAAAGTTGTTAATTAGTATGTTTTTTTTTATAGAAATAGCCGGCAAACAAGCTGACGATCCACCTGATGGTAACTGGATATCGTAGGCCATGGACATCAGCAACACCAAAGGCATCACTGATGCGTTGCCGGCCAAGAAAGAGAGAAGAAAAAGAAAGAAAGAACTGGTTCTCAAGCCCCCAGCCGGAAGACGAGTCGTTTGGCGGCTGACTTATGCTCAAGGGTGGTAGCTATCTAGACGAACCCCATCGAGAAATAATAATAGTAATAATGGTATTAATGTACAATTAAAATCAATAATACCAATATAATCCCTCGAGGGGCCTTACCACCAGCGGGCCGGATTTAGTCGCCTCTTACGACACCCTTCCAGCGTGGGATTGGGGTTAGCATTCTAAGCCGCCCCAATACGGCTAAAATGTAATCTTACATTAAAAACAAAATAACTGTAACACAATTGTTTGGTAATACGGGATGTAAGGCTAAGTGCTAAAACTAGAGGTTATAAGTTTGTATGAATCTTCGTCATCTTAAAACTCAGAAATATAAAAATTCATATGTAAGCTCATAGCCAAAAACAAAAATTAACTGTGAATTTTTTTTTTTTGGGAAATTCATCTCACTTAGAAACTTCATCATTTTAGAACACAAATGTGAAAAATACCGCCATGTTAGCTTTTCGCTACAAACAAAAATTAACTATAAAATATTTTTTGATTCATCTGCTAAGGGTTAAAGGATGAAAGTTTGTATGGGTTAGGAGAAAATCATTTTCATTTGACTTCAAATTTTTCTTAGATTTTTTTATGATTACCAATTATTAAATTTAAAAGAGATGAAAAATGTTTTTTGTTCCTTTTTTATCTAAAAAGCCGGCAAACGAACAGATGAGTCACCTCATAGTAAGTGGTCACTTTCGACAATGTACATTACCAGCGCTAAAGGAATCACTGATTCGTTGCTGCCCAAAAAAGAAAAGGAAGGTACGTTTTTGTGTATTCTGTAAAATGACAATGTAAATTAAAAAAAAACTCTCAGGCCCTGACTTAGATAAACCTCTAAACTCTAAAAAGTTCAACTATTTTGGGACCTTTCATATGGATGGGTCATTAATGGTTCACTATTGAGCATGGCTCTCTTCTCTTGAGGAGGCCTAGAGTATACTCCACCACTTTGCTCCAGTGCGGATTGGTGGAGGGATTAGAGACCAACCCAAGTTTCGGAAGTCATTGCGCCGGGCGAGGGCCTCAGACATTTCATAACGACTGTTATCTTACGACAATAACCAGACCAACAGCTTTACGTGCTCTCCGGAACACGGAGAGCTCAAGAATTTTTTGCCACTAGCGGTCACCTATCCAACTACCGATCGCGCTCGATTACTATTAGGACCAATACAAGCCGCGGCGTCCGGGCTATGAAATTCTCCCAATGGTTCTCCAATTGGTTCTAACATGTCACTTATGCTGTAATTTTGGTGAGGGGTTTGGTATCTTGCTGACTACCAATCACACTAGAATATGAAATCGTAGTTATCATTTTATTGTTTTAGCAATTTTAGAGTGCATGATACAACACTAGAGATTTGTTTAATATTTCACTCATTTACATAATACATTATACTTACTAAGTGTAGGTGTAAAAGCTTCAACTCAAAATGGGCTAATACAAGGCACGGATCTTCTCTCCTCATAGTCCGGACAAGTTTGTTCTTAATTTACGAACATGTTTTTTAATGAATGCATCTTTATTTTCAGCGTACGAAGTCGCGGGTAACAGCTAGTAATAGAATATATTCGTAACGAATTTGCCTGCCCAAGCGTATGCAAGCGAGGGCATTAATCCTTTTTTTTTCCAACAAATTTTTTGTAATTACTTATTATTTTTTACCGTCGTCGCCACTTGTAGTGTTCAGAGGATCAATAATACACACGCTTTACTCTGTAATAGGTGAGGTATGAATACGCAGAGCGCACACCTGTACTCGCTCGCCGCTAGCCACAGACTGTCCGCTATGCATAGACACTACACTGTATCTGACAAAAACATACATTTACCTATTTATAGCATCCTCTGATTATAATTTCACTATCCAGACCCCAATGTAAAATAAATTGACCTGGAAAAAAAACAAAGTATTGAATACGTAGATAGCTAAGCAGTAAAATATTTTTATTTTCCAATTTTACGAATCAATTCTCTAATAGGCATTCATTCTAACTAAGATTATCATTAAATTAATGCTAAGTAGAATAAAAGATTTAGCCGTTTCCTGCATAAAAGATCTTTCAATACTTTATCTTTTTCTCATTTGGTATTTTAGTTCATGATATACCTACTACATCCTATTCAACACAGAATTATTTTTTGAAATTATTATTATTTATTATCCGCTGTCAGTAAAATTAGCCGTCACACTGTGTCGTCACATTACAAG